>JAVGWX010000018.1:57583239-58003239 GCA_036924085.1 Ariolimax columbianus
TTCACCTGTCGCTTTTTGCCTCAGGGGGACCATACTGCAGCCGACAATCGTTTCCTCACAACATGTGACCTGCCCATCTATGTCTGCATTGTTTGCATAAATTACCGCCTCATTCCCCACGGACAATCGTCGTTTGTCATAATTGTGCAGATTTTGGATACGTTGGTTCCGGAGAGTGATTCCAACTGAGCATCTCTCAAAAGAGAACTGGGTCAATCGCAATTTGTCCTCCAGTGATTTTGTGAGTGCCCATGTCTCCGCACCATAGCACATCGCATATATATGCGTGTTTATAAAACATGTGAGCATTATGTTCAAAGTTCGACGCCGTGCAGTTTTTGAAGGACGGAAGACATACCAAACTCGTTTCGTGATTGCAAACCGACTGGCAAAATGGGACATTACAGGAACCCCCACGAAGATTTGCATACATGATAGAGCAATAGGGCGTCAGCTGGTAACAGCCATTATTAGTTGACAAATTATTTCAAGGCAGGCAATCACAGAAACATTCAGATGCAGCACGACAGACCTAACCTCCTCTTGATTTAAATTAACTTAGTGGGAAGTTCAGGAGGCTGATTGGCCTAGGGGTGATACTCGCTCGGTTTTCACAATCCCAACGTTCTGGGTTCAATTCCCACTTGTGTCCAGTTTGGCAGACATTGGGCTTTTATTCTCGGGCGAATGCTCCTCCACGTACGGAAAGTAATGGCAACCTACCGTACTGCACACTTGCCAAGAAACTTATAACAGCCAAATAGGTGGCGGTTGTAAGAAGCTACGTTTTGTAAAAGGACATGCGACTTGCTAGTGGGAAGTTCAGCTGATAAGCAAGGTCATACTAATTGAACTTGGCTGCGATGTTCTGATGGTCCGGGAGACCCATCGCGGTATCGCTGATCGTAGACCACATATAAATGGTATGAACCTCACGCTGATGAGACCTCATGAACAATAATAATAATGTTCGTCTAGGCATCTTTGACCCGTTGCGTCGATCGACTACCACCATGTTCAAGTGTAGCGAAACCTCGACCAAAGCCGATGGAGAGAGTACTATCTGCTGGACCCACGTAGAACGAAGGCGGCCCCTCCCACGTCTCCAGCCGGCCCGTGGGAGACCGTTGTTACACATAGCTGGCTTGGGCATAATCTGATGTGCCGAAACTTCCTGGCCCAGCCGGGGCACGTGACCGAACACAGCCAGGCAGGCACGTTAGCCCAATTTTCACGAAATAGGGAATGGACATAACATCTGGGGAATGTACCTGCAGGAACAATGTTAAGATATTAACAATCCAGTTACAATCATGCACTATAACATGTGCAGATAATCCACCCATATATAATTGCGTATTATTCATGTATCTGAGTGGTCCTGGGTTCACTCCCCAGTTGAGGCGGTAGTGTTTTTTTCAGATCGCAACGACTCCCGGGTCGATCCAGCCTTAAATGGGTACCGGTTCAGTCCGGGAAGTAAAAGCGGCGAGGGAGAGGAGATGGCTACCGTGCTCATATAGTCGAGCCTTTTAAATGTGAGATCGCTAACACCTCACACCCCTACTGCAGTAATGCTATGGGTTACTTTACTTTACTTTACTATAATCCGCCCAATGAGATTTTCTTTTTCGAAGAGCCGGGAAATTGTGATTTAGAACATGCCAATGTGGTCATGAGAGAATTTCAATTGCAAACACAATGATATGGCTACAGAGAGTCAAATACTCATTGTGTATACTGGAAATGGGGCATGCAGCATTGTAACTGGGTGCGTTGAGCCAACACCAATGGGAAAAGTTTATACAATCGCTGGCATCGCGCCACCAGAAATCAGGAGAAAGAAAAAAAAAATGTCCTGTAATAAGAGACATCCTCTATTTGGATATAACCCAGAAGAGAGGCGACTAAAACCACGTTATTTCTCATTGTACTATTAACAGACCAACATCCTGATCAAACCAGCACTGAAAAATTGCGTCAAAGATCTGGTGAGGAATGGATGGAGATGAGAACTTGCGACAGATTTTTACGGAGGCTTAGTTTTTAACTACAATTAAAGAAACGTTTTTTTAATTTTTAGAATGTATTTAATTTAATTTAAACTTTTGTTTATTCGAAGTAGCATGTTTATCCATATATCATTGTTAAAAACGAAATATGAAATAATTGTTGGGGGACTATTCCAAAAATGTTAAATTTCAGCAGTAAAAATTTATGTTTTTAGCTTATTTTGACCTACAATATAGACCCTATTATTATCTGTACTAAAATTATAATATACATTTGATAGAACCCACAAAGATTCAAAAGCATATGACAAATATTTAAAGGCAAAAAATCTAAATCAAAATAGGTCATAGCACATTTTTACCGACACATCTTAAACCTTCGACCATATTTTCAAAGTACTTGTCCAAATCCCGAGTCCACCAATCGCTTCATCTTTAGTGCTCCTTGAACATGGCGTTCAGTGACAGGTTGCAGTAACTTTTCTCACATCCAGAGCGTGCAGATGGAGATGGACCGAGTCTTCCACGTGATTTTATTATGCTTAACAGTATCTGCTTGTCGTTCACTACTAATCGGATCAATTCGATCCTCTACCTCGTTAGTCAGACTGCAAATGAAACATCATGTTTCCAGGGAGAACTGCGTGGCAGTGAGGTGGTAGGTCATTGGGCAATAGACCACGTCTGACCATGACTAACATTGTCCGATCAGACTGTTTTTCTCTGGCCAGTCGTTAGTCTCCTCTCTCCATATACGAGGCGTGTTCAAATGAAACCGGACAAAACTGCAACAAGTGAACATACGTACGATGCGCATGATGACGTCGCTTCAGTTGTAAACAGCAGTTACCAACCATCAAGTTTGCAAAATTTCATTATCCTCTGACTAATAGTTTTCTCAGCTGACCGTTTAAAACCTGGTGGGTGTGATACGGAATCCGCCAAGAGTTGATGAGCGAGCGGTGATTCGGTTTCCAACAGCTGAATGATGTCGACCAGTTGACATTCATCGCAGAATGCAGGCAGTGTATGGTGACAATAGTGCGACGAAAACTAAAGTGAAGAACTGGACAACTATGTTTAAAATGTTAATTCTGGAGTCCAGATATTAAAAATGCCTATATATATATATATATAAATATATATATATATACATATATATATATATATATATATATATATATATATATATATATTTATTTATTTATCACCTGTATTTGTATCTTGGCAGCTTCTTCTATATTGTCAAATACTCGCAAATTAAGAGTTCGTTCAAAGGCCAGCAGGAGACATAATACAGACTTACCTATCACATAATTCGCACAAATCTTTTACAGAGTATAGATATTCATGTCACACAGATTTTAAACATATCTGTTGTAGAGTACAGAGATACATGACACAGAGCACATATATTTCCGTCACATAGTACAAAGATATATGTCTCAGAGCACAGCTATTTCCGTCATAGAGTACAAAGATACATGCCGCAGAGCACATATATTGCCGTCGTAGAGTACAAAGATACATGTTTAAGAGCACATATACTTCCGTCACAGAGTACAAAGATATATGGTTCGGAGCACAGATATTTCCGACACAAATTACAGAGATATATGCCACAGAGCACAGCTATTTCCGTCACAGAGAACAGAGATACATGTCCCAGAGCGCAGACATATGTGAAGTAGAGTTCTTCTTCTTCTTCTTTGACATTCGTCGTGAAAAAGAACATCCCGCAGCGGTATCGTAGTTTACATCGAAGTTGCAATATCTGCTCCTTTCGGACCAACACATCCGGTTTCGGCTGGCATTTTATAGTAACGGATTTGCCTTCCCACTGCGATCCCTGTACCCTTAACCATAAAAACCACTGCAGCTTGTTTCCAGGGCCGCTGCGCTTGGAAACTGAATTGGGTCTTAGCCACCTCTAACTTGCTGGCCCTGGTGCTGGCAGCTCAGTCACGTACCGCATTTTCAGCCCTATCTAAGAGGGTGCATATATACACATCACAGAGTAGAGACATACCTGCCACAGAGTAGAGACATACCTGCCACAGAGTAGAGGCATACCTGCCACAGAGTAGAGACATACCTGCCACAGAGTAGAGGCATACCTGCCACAGAGTAGAGACATACCTGCCACAGACTAGAGACATACCTGCCACAGAGTAGAGGCATACCTGCCACAGAGAATAGGTAAACATGTGACAGACATGAGTGTTACATAATACAAAGATACCTGTCACAGAGTAGAGACATACCTGTCTGTGTGTTCACACTAGTTATGTGTTTAAAGATAAATCGCCCCGGAATGCTTGATTTGTCTGGCATCCCTTCAATATCATTAGTTCCATTCAGCATAGTTAGTATCTTGACCAGCTCCAGGTTCGTTCTGTCAGATAAACATGGACGATTTTATGCCCATATATACTTTCTGTTTTGTGGAGATAGGTATACGTGTTTTGTTATGTGGAGATAGCTGTAAGTGTTTTGTTATGTGAAGGTAGGTATAGGTGTTTGGTTATGTGGAGGTAGGTATACGTGTTGTGTTACGTGGAGATAGGTAAAAGTATTGTGTTACGTGGAGATAGGTAAAAGTGTTGTGTTATGTGGAGATAGGTAAAAGTGTTGTGTTATGTGAAGATGTAAGTGTTGTGTTATGTGGAGATATAAGTGTTGTGTTATGTGGAGATAGGTATTAGTGTTTTGTTATGTGGAGGTAGGTATACGTGTTGTGTTACGTGGAGATAGGTAATAGTGTTGTGCTATGTGGAGATAGGTAAAAGTGTTGTGTTATGTGGAGATAGGTAAAAGTGTTGTGTTATGTGAAGATGTAAGTGTTGTGTTATGTGGAGATATAAGTGTTGTGTTATGTGGAGATAGGTATTAGTGTTTTGTTATGTGGAGATAGGTATAAGGGTTTTGTTATGTGTATATAGGTATACGTGTTGTGTTATGTGGAGATATAAGTGTAACGTTATGTGGAGATATAATTGTTTTGTTATGTGAAGATAGGTATAAGTATTTTTTTATGTAGAGATGGGTATAAATGTTTTGTTATGTGGAGATATAAGTGTTTTCTTATGTGGAGTTAAAAGTATACCTATTGTATTATTTGTAGATAAAAGTATATGTCTAGATAATGTAACAGATTTCGACCATCGAGATAATTCGACCGCCAAGATGTGACCTAAGAATAGCATCCATTAGTGTCAGAGACGAGAACAAGTCGTTGTGCGCTATAACAGTGTTAGCCCGCTCGGAGATGTTCACCCAGTTGAAGGTCGTTTCTTGTAGAATTTATCGCTGTTAAAAATATGCAAATGATGTCCATTACAGGATAAATGGCTCAATAATGGTCATCGGGAAAGGAAAACCCGAAAATTGGGAAAACTGGTTAATGGCGTGACAGGCACGTTCGTCTAAAGTGAAAGCGTCGCTAACTGAGTGTACGATTAGTCAGAAAAAAGAAGTCATGCTCGATATCATTGAGAGGGCTGGTGGAAATGTTTGGTTCCAGAAGTGACCAGAGGGGCGATCGGTCGAGATTGAGAGCTGAAGACTGGAGACGGACAAATTGACACAACGTGACTGAAGTTGATTATGAAGATAAACGTCGATGGTACCATATTAAAATTCTCTAAGTCTAAGGCACAGAAGTAATCCCTAACGTAAAGGGAGCTAACAGTCTCCTCTAAATCGTCAACTTTACTAATTAGACTTTGTGAAGAAATCTGCGAGACTAAAACCAAACCCATTTTCTAGTCGACGTCAGGACAAAGTAATCTCTGCGACTTTTGACAGAAAATCATCTCTATGATTCGTTACAAGAACTCTCCTCAACGTTCAACCTCAGAGAAAAGAGAGATAGCTCTTTCAGCGAGTCAGCGTACCGTCGAACTACATAATCTTTCGAAATGTGTGCAAGTGCAGAACGGCATCTTCTTTGCCATCGTGCTTAAGCATAACTTTGGAACTGCCACATAAGGGATCTTTCTGCATACTACGTCAGATAGGGGACTATTCAATCTAACCAGACTGCGAGCAAAAAGTAAAAGAAGGGAGACTGGCACGGAAGGCGAATTACAGATCCCATTAATACGTTGGTAAAATAATGTGACCTGTTTGGACTCACCATCATCGTACACAAGATGAAAGTGATGGCTCAGCGTGCAGATCCTCCTGATATTGTTTTAAACGATAAAAATCTGGAGGTAGTACATCACTTCAGCTACCTGGGATCTACCATCACCGACAACCTTTCACTGGACGCAGAGCTGCTAAAGCGATTAGGTATGGCCCCAGCAGCACTTGCCAGGCTCTCACAGAGAGTGTGCAATAACATCATGTTGACCATCTGCATAAAGGTTACTGTGTACAGATCATGTGTGATTAGTACCCTGCTCTATGCCGCTAAACATGGACTCTTGCGTGAAAAAGGGCTAAATGCTTTTCATATACGCTGCCTGAGGTGTATACTTGGAATTTCATGGAGTGACAGAGTGACTAACAACGAAGTGTTGGACCGTGTAAAGATTGTCAGCTTAGTTACGATTCTCCGCCAGCGCTGCTTGTGTTGGCTTGGTCACGTGTATAGAATGGAAGATTCGAGAATACTAAAAGATATCCTATTCGGAAAGCTGACCACGGGCAAGCGTAACAACGGTAGACCCTTCCTCCGTTACAAAGATGTTTGCAAGCGTGACCTAAAGGCGTTAGATATGAACACCTGCAACTGGGAGGAAGGTGCCAAAGACAGACCCGGCTGGAGGCAGGCTTTGTGTGTTGGTCTGCAGGCAGGGGACGACAAGATGCGTCAAGACGCAGACTCCAAATGTGTGCGGCAAAAGCAAGGGCAACAACTGACTGTCCCCTCTCTAGCGTGAAGTCCATTGCCTCTCGAGATTGACATGATGTCAATCAAGCGGAGCGGCAGTCTACCTCTAGATCGTCTCCCATAAGTGCAATAAAACGCAGTAAAGGTATTCTGGGAAAAGGTATAGAAATAGTGCATGCGTATTGTAGTAGTTGTGTAGATCATAGCTCAGAATCTGCGTGCATAGATTCGCTATCCCATGATGCAATTGCAGTAGATACTGAGATTTGATTAGATAGAAAGTTAGGACGAACAACACAGCTATGACTATATCTATATGAAGGTTTGGCCAAACAAAGGATTGATACAAGTAAAGATGGTGTATTCAGTCTGTCTTGAAGCCTGGTGTTTTTCCAATCGTCCAAATATATGTGGAACTGCTGTCGAAAGGGAGTGTGCTAAGATACACGAGATAAGTGTACCCGTGTTAGTGGTTCAGTTGGAGCTTAACAATTGTGAAGAAACAGTGAGAGAACCTGTTCTTTGGATTCCAAAAAAGTAAAGTAAAGATCCCGTCACGCCACGTGAAGCATAGGAAATATGGTGTTAGGCCAATATTATTTTGTAACTCACGGCACTTAGGGGATGATGTGGTCAGCATCACGCCGGCCGCCTTTACTTCCTGGACTGAACAGGTGTCCATGTAAAGTTGGGTCGAGCCGGGGCTGTTGCACCTGAAAAAACATTTCCAGCTTCAAAAGCCAGCGCGCTAGCCACTGCGATGCGCGGCTCCCTCGCTACGTGGCTCCCATTTGCGTTCCAATGGCCAATCTATATTAAGAGAAGAATAGAGGACTGAGGTTGTTTCAGTTATATTCTATTTTACAAATGTGTAGAGAAGTTAGTGCAGGATTCATCGAGTCTGGTACATTATAATTAATGGTGCCAGTGACGATAATAGTATTGTGCGGTGAGCTCCGGTACAATATGTATACGTTATCTGTTATGTGGAGATAGGTATAAAGATTTCATATGTGGAGATATGTATAACGATTTCATGTGCGGAGATAGGTATAACGATTTTATCTGTGGAGATAGGTATAACGATTTATGTGTGGAGATAGGTATAACGATTTCATATGTGGAGATAGGTATAACGATTTCATCTGTGGAGATAGGTCTAACGATTTTATGTGTGGAGATAATAAAACGATTTTATGTGTGGAGATAGGTATAACGATTTCATATGTGGAGATAAATATAAGAATATTCTTTTACCTTATCTGATTTTTGTGTAGTTAAGTAAGGTAATTTTCTCTTTATTTAAATTATCGTTGAGCTGCCAACATATTCATTAAAACATTTCACGTGCACACCTTAGTGGAAACTGCTGTCCTGGCAAATTGATGACATACTTCCAATTGACTGGATGTTTTAACAGGTCATCCATGCAATGGATATCAGCCATGAGTCTGGAAAACCCTGCGTAGACTATCTTTTCTAGCTTACTAGCGACGAAGACATTTGGCAAGCACTGCATTATGTTCCTGACTGTAGCGATAAAGTTTGAATTATTGTTGTCATCGATACTTAAGCAGTAGACGTTGTGTGGGTGGTATATAGCTCTCAATAGAAACATGACCTGAAATATAAGGTAAAATATAATATTTGTTCGTGACAGCGATACAAAAGACAAGTATTTATCGGCACGTAGACGACATATAGAACGACAACAGAAAATAATGTGAAGTAATGTGCAGTAAGGGACTCAATATTTCGGAAACGCAGTGCCACAAGAGAAGATGAATTAAGGTAGTTGATCATCTGGAAATGCCGATAAAAGTGTCGCAATTAGACACGCCTCGTTATTCAACGCTTGCGAGTATGTAATATAGCCCGGGCTAGGTCCAGACTTATGTTTAGACTTAATTACTTCCTGACATTACTATCGTCAAGCATAGACCATACATGATTAAAATCCTTGTGCCATCACCAGCGCCACCACTAGACAAGCTCTATGACAGTGTTGACGCCTCAGGATGACCGCTTCTTTCTTTGAAAATATTTAAGTCGACGTCTGACAGAGTACTTCTTCTTCTTCTTCGTCGTACGCAGTCAGACATCAACCTTTTTTTTCGAAAAAAGCAGCGGTCATCCTGAGGCTGTCGACATTGCCATAGAGCTTGTCTAGTGTTGCCACTGGTGATGGCCACATCTGCTTTCTCTGATCCTCGTATGTCGGGCAGTTTTGAAGCAAATGCTCAGCGGTAATTTTCCCGGTACCACACGGGCATTCGTCAGTGCCACCTATCTTCAATTTGTTGAAAAGGTGGTACTTAAGTCTATTGTGGCCAGTGCGAAGTCTGAAGACCACGACCTGCTCTCTTCTGTTCAACTGGTAATAGGCATCGTTATTTGTGTACTGACAGAGTACGAAGAAGAAGAAGTCTGAAGGTCAAGCGATTATTTTGATATGTTCTGCAATTATCAACTTCATGTGACATTATGTTACCTCCAGACTTCAGGTAGTCAATATTGTTACCTCTTTTTCTAACTCTCCTGTATGTATCAACTAACAATTACATTTTCTACTTTTCGGGAGAAGTCTGTCTCACTCTCACTGCTCTTTCCCTCTCTTTCTCTCTCTCCCTGTCTCTCTCTCTCTCAAAATATAAAACAGTTAGTTATTGGTATGTCTGCAAAGAACTCTTTACACTTCATCCTCTAGAACAGCCTCAGGGGTTGCATTCCCAGCAGTTACACTAAAAAAACAATGGAACAGTCTCCGGGTTGTGAGAGAGACATACGCCGCTCCACAAACAGTATACACACAGTGATCACTGACCAAACAACATCTATCAGCATCACATCAAGCAAGAGGAGGAAAGTATCCAATCACATCATGGATTGTCCCCTCATTGTCAGAATTAGAGAAGTAACCACCGCAGCTGACCTCCCGCATCACTAACACACGATATGGAAACACACAATAATAGATGGAAACATGCGTATAATAACTTATAGTGCCAAAGTGTAGTAAGAACAGACGATGGCCAGACAGAAGCAAAGGAGAAAATATATGTGGTGAGACAAGGGTGCGTGTTGTCGCCACTACTCTTAAAGTCATGTCCACTGTATACCGATAAAAGAAGTAGCATTTGGCAACAGCAAGTGTCTTCCACGAGAAGCTGTACGGAAGTGTACAGAGCCTTGAGTCGACTGCTGACCTCGTTAGAGTCATTGAAGTTGAGGTCTGAAGACGAACGAGGAAGAAGAAAAAGAGAGTCAAAAGAGATCATCTATCCAGAAACGCAAAGGAGGAAAGAACAACGTCTGATTAGTTAAATGAACAACTCTTTTTTTTTTTTACAGATGATCAATGTTTAATATACGAGAGGGAAGAAGATCTACAGCAACATGTGGCTGCGCTCAATTCTGTCAGCGAAAGATACAGTATGAAAATTAACACACTTCAAACATAAACTGCAGATAAGCATGTCGTCTGAAAACATATACATTATGCTAGACGACCAAGTAAAAACAAATGCATAAATTCAAAGTACTTGGGCAGTCTCTTCACACAGGGTGGAGGTTTATTCAAAGAGAATTGAGATGCGATACCAGAAAGGGAACGGTACTGTATACCAGCTTTAGCAGCACTACGCTCTAAAACAGAGTGAGGAAGTATAAGTGCACCGTCCATAACCTACCTGGTCAAAGTTATTGTGGAAAAGAATGATAAAGGCCAGGGGAAATTCTCTTTCTTCCTCCGATGCAGGGGGATATCTGTTGTAACCATAAAGATGCCGAAACTTGAGGCAATGCGTCTTGTCATCTGTATACAGATATCCTTTCACCCGTTTGACTCGTTTTTTGAACATGTCATTACTGACATTTGAATACAGCGCTTGTCTACAGTGTCGACCGTCCAGATCTGGAAAACCTACCCATTTCTGGTTGTAGGCGACATTTAAAATTGCTACTTCATGTTTGCTCCCTGTTGGTATATGTATGTCTCTTTCGTTTGTCTTGTTTAATCCTGTTTCGGATATTTTGGGCGTTGGATGAATTTTTCTTGACGGTGGGTTTTGTAAGCTTTTCTTCTTTGAAGTGTTTCCCAGAACAAAGTCGGGTCTATCATTCTCCGAGATACTTGATATCGTGCTGATAGTGGTCCATATATATATTTTAAGAGTAATCCAGACCACAGCTGCAATAAGTAGTCTTTTACAGCCAACTAAAAACAACAAAAGAGAAAGATAGTATGACTATTTGAAATAACATGAGTGATATAGGTAACACGACTGATATATGTGTAATAAAGTAAAGTAAAGTAACCCATAGCATTACTGTCGTAGGGGTGTGAGGTGTTAGCGATCTCACATTTCAAAGGCTCGGCTATATGAAGGCGGTAGCCATCTCCTCTCCTTCGCGGCTTTTACTTCCCGGATTGAACCGGTACCCATTTAAGGCTGGGTCGACCCGGGACCCATTGCGGTCTGAAAAAACACTACCGTCTAAACTGGGAAATAAACCCACGACCACTCAGATGCGAAGCCAGAGCGCTAACCACTGCGCTACGCGGCTCCCTGTGTAATAGGCTGATATATATTTTTTTTTTTAAATTGACAAAGGCATGTACAAGTAAAATTTGCATGCCCAAAAAAAAGGAAAGAAGATAACATGGTTGATAAATTTGTAGAGTGATAATATAACCGATTAACATAACATGACGCACAACGTTAACATAACTGAAGAAGATATTGCCTGAGATAACATGACTGAAAGCATATCATGCCTCATAAACAGGACATGATTAATACAGATTATCGCTGATACGCGTAACATGATGGATAAAAGTATGGACTGATAAACAAAACATGACTGTTAATGATATGCACTGATAACAATAACAAGACTGATGAAAATACGGACTGATAAACATAGCATGATTGACACAGGTATGGACTGATAAAATTACATAATTGATACAGATACGGAATGATACAGATGAAATGATTGATAAGGATACAGACTGATAATGATAACATGTCTTATAACGATAAAATGGTTTATAAAGATATGAACTAACAAAGACAATATGACGGATAAAGATAACACGATTGATACATTTACTGACTGATAAATATATCATGACTGAAAAAAGCTAACCTGATTGATAACGATATGGACTAACAAAGACAACATGATTGATAACGTGGCATAACTGATAACGATAATATGACTGATAAAGATAATGTGACTGATTTAGATGGGAACTAATAAAGATAGCATGAGTAATAAAATTAACATCACCGATATGGATTTGGCTTGCTGTCCGTAAAATATATTCTTTGGCAGCATCTCGTCTTCCATGCGATAAACATGTCTCAACCACCGTAGACGTCGCTGGCTCAACATCGAGTAAACGCTGTGAGTTTTTGCTTTTTGCACGACCGTATTATGTGACATTCTCTCTTGCAACTTAATCCCTAATATACGCCGTAGACACCTCATGAGAAAGGTGTTGAGCCGCCGTTCCTGTTTGGCGTACGTGCTTCAAGTCTAGCTTCCATACATGAGAGTGCCAAGAACGCAGGTCTGATAGACCCCGACCTTCGTGTACTGAGACAGTGCAGTGTTTTCCCAGACTCTCTTCGTCATGCGGGCCATGACGGTACTTGCCCTGCCAAGCCTACTGTCTATCTCCTTCTCGAGCGAGAGAGTGTTGCTCATGGCAGACCCCAGATAAGTGAAACTGTTGACGACCTCCAGAGAGACGCCATCAATCTTTATGGAGGGCATAGTGATAATGCACTGTGTGCAGACCGTTGTCTTTTCCAGGCTTATTGTGAGCGCAAATTGCTTGCACCCTATGGCGAATCTGTCTCGCAGTCTCTGCAGGGCCTCCTCACGATTGGTCACTAGAACTGCATCATCCACAAATAGCATCTCACCAATGAGCGCCGTCTTCGCATTGGCCCTCGCACGCAGTCTGGGCAAGTTAAACAGCTGCTCATCGGATCTGGTCTGCAGGTAGACACCATCCACAGACGGGCCATAAGCGTAGGATGGGAGCATAGAGATGAAGATCCCAAAGAGGGTCGGCGCGAGCACACATCCCTGCCTCACTCCAGTATTGTTGGGAAAATAGTTTGAAGATGATCCATCGTATAGAACTGAGTCCTTCATTTCAGTGTGAAAAGAAATTATCATGCTACGCAGTTTTGTGGGGTCAGCCGATCTTCTCGAGGAGTTCAAAAGACCCTTCCTTCTAACCAAGTGGAAGGCCTTGGTTAGGTCTAGAATCATCATAAAGAATGGCTGGTCTTGTTCTCTACATTTCTCCTGGATTTGGCGAAGCGAGAAAAACATCTCCGTTGTTGATTTACCTACTCTATCGTCTTCTTCTTCCTCTTCGTTCGTTCGTTCGTTCTCAATCTCCCTCTACCAAACCATGAAAGGGCTTAAGTAGCAGAATGTAGTCCAGAGAACGGAATGCGTTGTGTCGTAGTTTAAAGCTTGGCTGCGAAATTTGCACCTTTCGGTCCAACACATCCGACTTCAGGAAGCATTTTTTGAGCACCGGGTTAGCATTCCCTCTTCGATCCCTTCTCCTTAGCCAGTCTGCCCTGCTGCAGCCTGTTATCCAGGATCACCGCGTGGGGGTGTAGAAGGGTCTTGGCAGCTATGGTTCGCTGGCCCTGACGCTAGCAGTCAGCTATGGGCTGCTGACCACTGCAGCTCATGAGCTGCTCAGCATTTAGATCCAACCTACTCTATCAATGTGTTAGCAATGTCAATCTTGGTCCTTACTATCAACCAATAAGAGTAAGATCCGGAGCTGTGAGATGCACTTTGTTAGAAGTGCAGCCGGAAATACAATTCCTGACCGAATCTGCAACACCTGAGGCAGACAGTGAGGACAAACTCAGGTAGTGCCTACAGTAACTCTCAACAAATCAAGGTGTTTGCTCATTTAGTCAGAATTCATTATGACCAGGCTGCATCAGGAGCATATCATATGTAGTTCTCCGGTCCACGAGCAAGAGGCAGACCACAAGGTCGATGGATCGAGGGTGTCTCTGACACTCTCAGGAATTTACACCTAGCGACAGCACAAGCCTCCCACCTAACAAGAAATCTTGGCATCCTACCTCTCTGTGACGCCGTATGGCAAGAGCAGTACTACATCCTACCTCTCTGCGACGCCGTATGGCAAGAGCAGTACTACATCCTACCTCTCTGCGACGCCGTATGGCAAGAGCAGTACTACATCCTACCTCTCTGCGACGCCGTATGGCAAGAGCAGTACTACATCCTACCTCTCTGCGACGCCGTATGGCAAGAGCAGTACTACATCCTACCTCTCTGCGACGCCGTATGGCAAGAGCAGTACTACATCCTACCTCTCTGCGACGCCGTATGGCAAGAGCAGTACTACATCCTACCTCTCTGCGACGCCGTATGGTAAGAGCAATAGGACATCCCACCTCTTTGCGACGCCGTATGGCAAGAACCGTACTACATCCCACCACACTGCGACGCCGTATGGCAAGAGCAGTACTACAGTTCCCCCTCCCCCACTCTGCGACGCCGTATGGCAAGAGCAGTACTACATCCCACCACTCTGCGACGCCGTATGGCGAAAGAAGAAAGTGAAAATACTATGACTGACAAACTTAATATCACCAATAAGGATATGGGCCTATTAAAATCATAAAACTGTAAAAAAAAAGAACATGACTGATACAGATGTAGATTAACAAAGATAGTATTTGATTCAGATGTTACGACTTTAAGTACAATGGAAGCGGATGGGTGAGCATTAGAGCTTTGTAAATGTCAATGGGCTTAATAATTGGGAACACAGAACAGGCCCACTGTCCCCACTAAGCATATTAAATTCGTCTACTAAATCACTATTGTGTATGTAGAACCTTCCCATCAACAACATATTTTCATTGAAACAAACATGCCGAAGTGGTGATTCTTCTCTGGATTCATGGAATGGACAACTGCAGTGGTTGTTTACTGCTCCATACGAATCCAGAAAGGAACAAGACATTGAAGAAGATGTTATGATATTACTTATAAATGCCTTATTTTGAGAGTCGACTGTTATATTGTAGACCAATACTTCCCAGAGTGGTTTCCCGCTAACCAGAGTCGCCGGTCCATAATGGGCGTCATGAAACTGATCAAAAATTTATGTCTTCTCGCTTCGAACGATCTTAAAAAAACACGATTGTCACTTATCAAAATAGTATACAGTCATATACATACGGAAATGGGATCAAGATGCTCAGCAGCGCATGAGCTGCAGTGGTCAGCGACCCATAGCTGACTGCTAGCGTCAGGGCCAGTGTACAAAAGCTGCCAAGACCCTTCTACACCTTCACGCGGTGATCCTGGATAACAGGCTGCAGCAGAGCAGACTGACTAGGGAGAAGGGATCGAAGAGGGAATGCTAACCCGGTACTCAAAAAATGCTTGCTGAAGTCGGATGTGTTGGACCGAAAGGTGCAAATATCGCAGTCAAGCTGTAAACTACGACACATCGCATTCCGTTCTCTGGACTACATTCTGCTACTTAAGCCCTTTCAGGGTTTGATATAGCAGGAGATTTAGAACGAACGAAGCCAAGCCAAGGCATACGGAAAGAGGTCTTTTAGATATAAATATATAATTTTCTATAAAGTTTCAAGATTGGCTTTATGATCTCATTAATTAAATCTCATTACAATTGTAGAAACAACTACTGTTGAATAATTCTAAAACAATAGTAACAAAAAAAAAAAAACACATACATCTTCTATTTCTAACTGGAATTTGTTATTGTTTCGAATGTCCTCAATGAACAGGTCTACTCTTTTGTACGCCCTGAAAAGGATGTTAAGTGGCGGGTTGCAGTAGCTTTCCTCACATCCCGGGCATGCTGATGAAGATGGACCAGGGTCCTCCGGGCGGTTATGCTATACTTGGCTTCATATGCGTGTCGCTCACTACTACGGGGATCGCGTCTATCCCTCACCTCGTTAGTCTGGCCACTATGAAAACAGCCCGTTTCCAGGGAAGTCAACGAGGAAGCCGAGGTGAGGATCTTGACCAGTATATTTTGTCTGACACTGACTAACATGTCTGATCAGCATATTTTTCCCGACCAGACGTTGGTCTTCCTCCCCATTACTAAATGGTAAAAGCATCATATAATAATAAGGTTAAGCATATATTAAAACAAATGTTTAAAATATTTTCAAATGAACAAAAATGAACAGTAATCAATACATTAGGCATGTCCCTGATACAATGGATAAATCCCTGCCGACCTGTCACAATGAAATGTTTTGGACGCAGTGTTGCAGTCAATATTATGTTTGGTTCTGTTATTAAAAGCGGCTAGTAATAGCATTCAAAAAATCAGCAAAGCTAATGAATGATCATAATTTAGTTAACATCGTCGAATAAGGAAAAAATACACATCTCTAGTTATTCGAACACAGACATTTCAAGTGATATGTTATATTAACTTATATTGATTCGTATTTTTCTTTCGTGTTTTCTAACTGTGCTATCTACCTAATAATAAGAAAAATAATGCACATCTCTGGTTATTCGAACACAGACATTTCAAGTGATATGTTATATTAACTTATATTGATACTTATTTTTCTTTCGTGTTTTCTAATTGTGCTATCTGTCTAATCAGCGCTGGTAATCACATTGTTATAGTGATTATTTAGTTTATTGTTTACGATCTCGTGGGTTTTCATTGATCTATTTATTCGAACACGGAAACTTCAAATTTGCATTGCATTTATAAGAACCATACATACACCGTCGCACGCAATAAACCATTGCTGCCAGAAATATCCACTGAAAAGTCGTGTGAAGAATTTCTGTCCAACTATTGCTTATATAGCTCTGTGTCTATTGCCCTACTTTTAAAATACACATTGACACGGTCACTGAAATGGAACGCTAAACATTCTCGCACATTGACTTTATTTTTCTTTTATTCATATGATCAGCAAACATTGCAACATGACATTATGAAGACAAGCTAGACTGCTTGATTTGTTTATTTTCAACACATTCAACTTTTGAACATGTAGTTTTTGCAAAGCAGGCAATTGAAAGAAGTATTAGTAATATATATATGAATGCAAGGTCAAATACGGTCTGGAAAGTTCTTGGCAACCATTATATTGTTGTTAAAAAGAAATCTCCCAGAACTTGCGTTAAGTGATTAAAGGTTCATTATAAGCATTCAATAAAAGGGCAGATTAATAAGAGCACGAATCAATGAGAGATATTTGTTTCAATGGTAAATATCTACTTGATATGTCTTCTATAAGGGTCCATTTGGATTTGATATACATATAAGAAAATGTGCATTGAAGCCCATAATAGCTCAAGTTTACAATATCTCAAAGAAGAGAGAGGATTATGGACCGTTTTACATTAAGTCGTGGCAGATATAAGATACTAGACCGTTTTACATTATGTAATGACAGATAGAAGATATTGAAAAGTTTTACATAATTTAAAGGCAGATAAAAGAAACTAGACAGTCATTACATTTTGGAATTGGCAGATAGAAGATATTGGACAGTTTTACATTATGTCACGGCAGATAAAAGAAACTAGTCAGTTTTTACATTGTGTATTGGCAGAAAGAAGAAATTGGACAGTTTTACATTATGTCATGGCAGATAGAAGATGCTAGACAGTCTTACATTATGTCATGGCAGATATAAGATGTTAGACAGTCTTACATTATGCCATGGCAGATAGAAGATGCTAGACAGTCTTACATTATGTCATTGCAGATAGAAGATGCTAGACAGTCTTACATTATGTCATAGCGGATAGAAGATGCTAGACAGTCTTACATTATGTCATGGCAGATAGAAGATGCTAGACAGTCTTACATTATGCCACGGCAGATAGAAGATGCTAGACAGTCTTACATTATGTCATGGTAGATAGAAGATGCTAGACAGTCTTACATTTTGTCATGGCAGATAGAAGTTGCTAGACAGTCTTACATTATGTCATGGCAGATAGAAGATGTTAGACAGTCTTATATTATGCCATGGCAGATAGAAGTTGCTAGACAGTCTTACATTATGTCATGGCAGATAGAAGATGCTAGACAGTCTTACATTATGTCATGGTAGATAGAAGATGCTAGACAGTCTTACATTTTGTCATGGCAGATAGAAATTGCTAGACAGTCTTACATTATGCCATGGCAGATAGAAGATGTTAGACAGTCTTACATTATGTCATGGCAGATAGAAGATTTTAGACAGTCTTATATTATGCCATGGCAGATAGAAGTTGCTAGACAGTCTTACATTATGTCATGGCAGATAGAAGATGCTAGACAGTCTTACATTATGTTATGGCAGATAGAAGATGCTAGACAGTCTTACATTATGCCATTGGGGGAGGGGAAAGGGAAGTGTACATGGTTGTTACAGCAGCACATACAATAATATGGCCGGTACACCAACACTGGCAATAACATGATGGGTACAGCACAATACACAATATTATAACTGGTACAGCAACATAAACAATATTTTAACTGGTACAGCACAATACACAATATTATAACTGCTACAGCACAATACACAATATTTTATCTGATACAGCACAATATACAATATTTTAACTGGTGTAGCACCATAAACAATATTTTAACTGGTACAGCACAATACACAATATAATAACTGGTACAGCACCGTAAACAATATTTCAACTGGTACAGCACTGTAAACAATATTTTAACTGGTACAGCACGATACACAATTTGTTAACTGGTACAGCACCATAAACAATATTTTGACTGGTACAGCATCATACAAGATATTATGTCTGGTACAACACTATAAACAATATTATGACTGGTATAGTAAAATGTCAACAATGTTGACTTGTCCATCCCCATACACAGAAATATGTCCGGTACATTCGTTGATAATAACGTAAACATGTATTGCTATGGGATAGAAGCAAAGCTATACCAGGGTTACAGCCACAAGATTCCCAGCAGTGACAGAGAGCAACACAAATGAAAACAACATCAGTTAATAAGGGCCTGCCAAATAATACGAAGATGCGTGCGACCATTGGCTAAAATAACGGTAAAGTGGCAAGAAATATGTGAGAAATAAGTATCAATAATAATATTATTTTTGTAAATTAATTTATATATCTCTGTATAAATGTATAAAGAGGACGCCGTGGGCTAGTGGTTAATTAAGGGACACGACTCACAAACGGAAGGTTATGAGTTCGCTTACCATCACAGTACCGGGGAAGCTAACCCTTAGAAAATGCAGGATAAAGCAGACCTTTACATAAAATGGATGCCAAAGTCGGATGCACTGGGCCGAAAGGTGCAAAATAAGAACATAGTGCAATAACACCGCCTTGGAGAATAGAGAAATAAGGCGAACGCAAAAAAAAAAAATTTTTTAAGAAAAATGTCGATCAGTACATAAATGTTTGTATGTTTACTATTGTTTACGTATGCATCTCGTAGTCGCCCCCTCGGCGTCTTGTCCTTGACTTGCCACTGGGTCGGGCGGCACGAGACAAGAGAGTGAGGATTAAAATCAGCGGAGTTAATCCTTACTAAAAATAGCTCAAGCAAAATTAAATATGCCATCAGCGTCTTTCATGGACGACGGCCTTTTCCGTTGCCTTTTACGTATGTGTGTATCTATATATGTATGCATGCCTGTGGTTCTGTAAATATTCTTATCAAAGCATACATGGATATATTTTTGCATTTGTACGTATTTATGTAAAAATACATTTGCCAGCATAAGAGATACACTCCTGTCAAATCAGATATCTCAGATATTAGAAATAAGAATAGTAAAATGCTATGTGCTTTCAGTTTTATTGTATGGAGCAGAAACCAGGACCATGACAAAGAAAATGGAGAAGCGTATTGAAGATTTTCAAATGTGGGTATTCAGAAGACCTGGATGAGTTTCTTGGAAAGATAGGAAAACCAATAGTGAGGTTCTGGAACAATTCCAGGTGGAGCAGACACTTTTGAAGGAAATAACAATTCGAAAAATAAAATGTGTTAGGTGATGTCAAGCGCCATGACAGTCTGCTAAAGGTTATTTTGGAAGGCAGAGTAGCGGACAAGAGAGCCAAAGGGCGACAGAGGTACAGATGGACAGACAACATCAGGATATGGTCAGGACACAGTTTGACTGTGTGTAACCAGCCTGGCGCGAGACAGAGACAGATGGAGATCTATTACCGTCAACTTCCGTTGCGGAGACGGCGCTTGATGTCGACGATGATGTATGAATATACGAACTACTAACACAGGTTCACCTATTTTTCATATATGTGCTTCTATTGTGTAATCATATTGATATTTTTGTTAATTTAGACTACTGTTTTAACTGGCATACCATGAGGATTAATTTGGGTATATTCCTGGTGACTTTGTCCACATTCTAGATAATGGCAGATTCGCGTATTGTATTTCATCATCATCATCCTGTAGCATGCCATTTGCAGAACGTCGCTCCCATCACAGCCCGTCTGAAAGAAACTCGATCTCTTGTTAAATCTTCAGCTTGCTCCAGAGTTATGTCCAAACATTCCTTGACATTTTGTGCCATCGCCTTCTTGGTCTACCTCTGCCTCTCTTACCCGGCACCATACCTTCCATTACCGTTCTCTCAAGACCGTTGTAACTTTTGGTGTGGTCGAAGTAATTCAATTTCTTGTTGATTATGGAAATTTATGAATCAGTTCTCCTCTATGCCCAACTCCTGTCGAACGTCTGCATTCTTCTTTTTTTGTTGTTTTTTGTTGTTGAGCAAATGGCATTCTGAAATTCTATAACATTATGACTCAATTCTCTAACTTGAGATTTGGGTAACTCCATGTTTCGCAGCCGTACCCTACCATGGGAAAGACACAGGTTCTCAAAATGTTCACATCTGTTGAATTGCTGGCATTCTACCATAGTTTCCTCAGGTTGCGTAGCCTCTGCACTGCCATTGTCAATCTCCTTACTTAATTTGAGCAGACGCCATTGTTGTCATTTTGTGTCAAGTATATGTTGATTGTTCTTGTGATGTTCAGTGTTTTCATTGATGTTCTTTGCTCCTAGCGAGAGCCTTGTGGTCGTCATGCCGGTTGTTTTCCGCACCTGTGCGGTAACGAAGCCTTACCTGTTTATGCAATTATCAATTTAAATCTGCTTTGACAGAAAAGAAGTTATTTTTGGAACACTCCAAAAAAAATTGTAATACCCACCTGACAGGTATAAACAGGTTTGAGTTCTTCTGAACGTTATACTATTCTATTTATCTCTATTCTCGTTATGCGTTGATTCTTAACTGGTATTCGTTCTGTCCACACTCAGTGGAGGCTCATTATGTGGAGGCTCATTATGTGAAGGCTCATTATGTGGAGACTCATTATGTGGAGACATATTTTGTGGAGGATCATTATGTTGAGACGTATTTTGTGGAGGCTCATTATGTGGAGACATATTGTGTGGTGGCTCATTATGTGGAGACATATGTTGTGGAGGCTCATTATGTGGAGACATATTTTGTAGAGGCTCATTGTGTGGAGACATATTTTGTGGAGGCTCATTATGTGGAGACATATTTTGTGGAGGCTCATTATATGGAGACATATTTTGTGGAGGCTCCTTATGTAGAGACATAATTTGTTTAGGCTCATTATGTGGAGACATATTTTGTGGAGGCTCATTATGTGGAAACATATTTTGTGGAGGCTCATTATGTGGAGACATATTTTGTGGAGGCTCATTATGTGGAGACATATTTTGTGGAGATGTTTTGTGGAGCCTCATTATGTGGAGACATATTTTGTGGAGGCTCATTATGTGGAGACATATTTTGTAGAAGCTCATTATGTGGAGACATATTTTGTAGAGGCTCATTGTGTGGAGACATATTTTGTGGAGGCTCATTATGTGGAGACATATTTTGTGGAGGCTCATTATATGGAGACATATTTTGTGGAGGCTCCTTATGTGGAGACATATTTTGTGGAGGCTCATTATGTGGAGACATATTTTGTGGAGGCTCATTATGTGGAGACATATTTTGTGGAGGCTCATTATGTGGATACATATTTTGTGGAGGCTCATTATGTGGAGACATATTTTGTGGAGGCTCATTATGTGGAGACATATTTTGTGGAGACATATTTTGTGGAGCCTCATTATGTGGAGACATATCTTGTGCAGGCTCATTATGTGGAGACATATTTTGTGGAGGCTCATTATGTGGAGACATATTTTGTGGAGGCTCATTATGTGGAGACATATTTTGTGGAGACATATTGTGGAGGCTCATTTTGTGATGACATATTGTGGAGGCTCATTATGTGATGACATATTGTGGAGGCTCAATATGTGGAGACTCATTGTGTGCAGATATATTATGTGGAGACATATTGTGTGGAAGCTCATTATTTGGAGACATATTTTGTTGAAACATATTGTGGAGGTTCATTATGTGGGAACATTTTATGGAGGCTCATTATGAGGAGACCCATTATGTGGAGACATATTGTGTGGTGGCTCATTATGTGGAGACATATTGTGTGGTGGCTCATTATGTGGAGACATATTGTGTGGTGGCTCATTATGTGGAGACATATTGTGTGGTGGCTCATTATGTGGAGACATTTTGTGGAGACATATTGTGGAGGCTCATTATTTTGAGACATATTGTGTGGCGCCTCATTATGTGGAGACATATTTTGTGGAGACATTTTGTAGAGGCTCATTATGTGGAGACATATTATGTACAGGCGCAATGTACGTGACATATTCTAGACAAGCGACCCACCAATTCCAACCTTTCGGCCTGTAACATTGTTGGCGTTCAACGTTAAGTTAAACAGTAATCATCATCAGGTTCCTTGCCGGTTGTCGTTGGCGACCACAGACCTCCATCCGCTTCTATCACGTGTGTCGTTTACAAACTCTGCTGCCATTCTCTCAGGTTGTCCAAAATCTTGTCTCTCTGTCTTCCTCTGTCACTCTTTCCTGCTATATTTCCCGTTGTCACAACATGCTCTAAACCGTTTCTTCTCATAACATACGCGAGAAAGTATGATCGCCTTGTTCTGATCTTTGCAACGAGTTGTCTTTGTGTGTGTGTCTCTTCGTCTACAGTATCGTTAGTTTTCATTGCAGTCCATGGGATCCACAGCATTCTTCTGTAACACACAGCTTCCGCTGCTTCCAAAGGTACATACGCTTGCTTGCTGAGTATCCATGATTCACTGTCATATGCCATTAATGGTTCTACGTAATATCCAAGGACTCTCTTTGTCTGCTCCAGCGACAAGTTTTTGTTGCAGATTCCCTTCATGGTCTGGAAGACCGATTTTGCTTGGGCTATTCTGCATTTAATTTCATAATTACATCTTCCATCTGATGTTATGTATGTGTCTAGGTATTTAAACGTGTTAACTTGTCTCAATTCCATCCCCTTCGCTTTGACACAACATTTTGGAGAGTCCGGTTTCTTAGTCACCTACCATCATCTACGATTTCTTTTTATTTGAACTGAGACTTTTGTTTTCACTTAGCTCAACTACTCTATTTATAATTTCCTGCAAGTCGGTTTCATTCTGGGATAGCAATACAAATATCATGTGCATATCGTAGATTGTTTATGTTCTGTCCGTCAATTGATATCCCTGGTATTGTCTGTATGTCGCTCAAGATAAACTCGTTTTTTCTTATAGCCGCAGTAATACATAAGCAATAATAGTACATACATATTTAGGACGCTATATGCGAGGCGAGTTCAAATGAAAGGAGGCCTAACTGCATCAAATGAACATCCGTACGATACGCATGATAAGTAACATTAGATATAAACACCACATATCAACCGTCAAGTTTGCAAAATTTCATTATCTTTCGACTCATAGTTTCCTCAGCAGACCGTTGAAAACAGGGCGGGTGTGATTCGGAATCCGTCCAGAGTTGAACAGCGAGCGGTGATTCAGTTTCTAACAGCTGAAATATGTCGACCAGTTGACATTCATCGCAGAATACAGGCAGTGTATGAGGACAAAAGTGTGTCGAAGACAACAGTGAAGAACTGGACAACGATGCTTAAAGAAGGACCAAAACTCCCTGATCGAAAGTGAGGTGTACCATTAGACTCTTCAGGGAGCACACTCATAAACCTATGTTGATAAGCTTTTGTTCCACGTCGCAGTTCCGGCAATCAGACATTTGCAGACTCAGAAACCAGCCAGTCAAGTCACACCACCAGAGGACGAAGGGCAACTGCATGACCAAAAGATAGCTAGTTAATCAATTATATAACAACTTGTATATTGTTAGCTAGTAACAGGCGAATACAAATAATATAAGACATAATTGGATTATTAGTCCGAGGTTCCACTTAGCTAGTTTCTAACATATTTCGATTCAGTAAATTAGTTTTAAAAAAAATAAAAAATATATATATATATATATATATATATATAGAGAGAGAGAGAGAGAGAGAAAGAGAGAGAGAGACAGACAGACAGGCAGGCAGGCAGGCAGACAGACAGACAGATAGATAGATAAATAGATAGATAGGAGATCCAGTTTAGAACAGCGATGGCCGTGGTCGCCCTGACCAGACTGCGAATAATCTGGAAAGACAAGAACATTAGCCTAAAATCGAAGTTGACTTTAATGTATACAATGGTCACCTCGGTATACCTCTATGCGTGTGAGACTTGGACTCTTGACTGTTACACTAGAACGTAAAATTTGCGCAATGGATATGAGATGCTTGCGAAGAATTCTTGTCACTTCATATCTGGATCGCTTAATAAACGAGTGTTCTTGAAATTGTTGGGAAGGAGTTAGACTAGTATAAAAACCTATTGACTTTAGTAAAAACACGAAAATTGACATGGTATGGACATATATCACGGTCGATGGGACTGACCAAGACCGTCCTGCAAGGCACTGTGCCTGGAAAGCGTGGAAGAGGAAGACCAAAAAAGAAATGGGAGGACAATATAAAAGAGTAGACGGGAAGGTCTATAGCTGAAACTAATACTCTGGTGAAAAATCGAGACGTATGGCGGGAACTGGTTCGACAAACTGCAATAACGGTGCCTCGGCGACTTTCTAGGTTACGGAAATGATGATGATGGTGAATTTATAAAGACGTTTTTCCTGTGTTTTCTTGCGTTTTCCATGTCATCAACATGTAGCATGTCCTTTGTAGAACGTCGCTCCCATCACAGTCTGTCTGAAAGAAACTCGTTCCCTTGCCAAAACACCAGCTTCCGCCACTGGCATACTCAGACATTCCTGGATATCTTGGTGGCATCGTCTTCTTGGTCTATCCCTTCCTCTTTTTCCTGGCACCATACCTTCCATCACCGTTCTCTCAAGACCATTGTGTCTTTTGATGTGATCAAAGTATTTGCATTTTCTAGCCAAAATGGAATTGATAAACCATTTCTCCTCTATGCTCAACTCTTGCCGAATGTCTACATTTGTTCTTTTCTCTGTCCAGGGGAATAATTGTAAGGGGAATAATTAAGGAAAAGGGGGAAGCATCAACTAGATGGACGACACGGCGTGATAAACCAGTATTAAAAGTTAGCCATGTTACATATTGCGCAATGGTTGCCTGTGACCAGCCAGTATAAGTAATATCTGGGAGAGCGTTACAAAGTTTCAGAGAAGTAGATAACACTCATTCAGAGTATGTGCGAAGATACAGTTAGTGTGGTGGTTCACGAAGGAGCACTGGATGATAACTTCGAAGTGCAGGCAGAGGTGAGATAGAGATGCCTTCCTGTTCTTGTTGGCTATAGATTGGATAAAGGAGACGTAAAACGATGTAAAGAGAACGGGTACTCTGTGGACACTACGGTCACGAGTAGAGGACCTGGGTTGGACACATGGTTCATAGTTTTGTCACATAGTCATAGCCAAATGCTAGATAAACTTAACAGGCTGAAAGAATAGTCAGCCAAATTGGAACTGAATATCAAAGTAAAGAATATCAAGGTTCTAAATTAAACCACATCAACAAAGAACCAATCATGCTGGTGGGGGAGCCGATGGGATAGGTAGATGAGGGCACAGTGAAGAAAATCCTGAAAGAGAGGAAGGGACAGGCCAAGAAATTACTTTGTGACACAAGCATGCAGAGATATGAGGGTGATGACTTAAGTTCAGCTGAGGACAGGCAGACATGGAAATACAGAATCCTGAGCTTGCTAACTAGTCGCAGGGACTGAATGACTTGTTCATGAGGATGCCCAATAATTATGTTTATTTCACAAAATACAAAACTAGCAACATTGATATTGCGTTTGCTACATTAGCTTATTTTCTATTTACAAACATAAAATGGCTGTAATCGAGAGCCAATGCACTCGCCTCCCAAAGCGATGAGCGGTAAAGGTGAGCGACCACAAGTTTCAAGCGACTCCTGGTTCAAGGGAGGTAAGACTAAAGTGCCTACATCCTGAGTTACCTTTGGTCGTTTCGATTGATTCTCTTGTTAAGCTCGGACGCGGCTGGGGTTAATGTCAATTAAGCAGTTTCGTGCTCACTATAATCCACATACAGCACAGGTTACATTATCAAGACAAAGCCCTCTTATGATATCGCCATCGTCGCTAGCGATGGGTCAACTAACTATACAACCTCATAACTCTGTTTTTGAATTTTAACAATGTTAATTCGCGTTAATACTTGAATAAAACAAACTTTTTGCTGCTGTGGGTCTTTATGTATGACAAAGATAAAAATAGCCCCACTGCCCCACAGAGAGCATGTCGTAAGATGCGACTAACTGTGTGACATGGCAGTAACATCGCCATGGTTAGGTGGTTTGTTAAGAGCAGCATAAGACAGGCTACGGGTCTACTTTGCTGTAGTGTTTGAGTCTATTTAGATGTACTCGCACATCGGTTAAGTTAACCACCCTCTGGAGAGACACTTGTCCCAACGCAGCGGAGTAATAAGCTGCTCGAGCCTGGCCCGTTAAGCAGGAAATCTTTCTCCCGGCTACATTCAGTTCACACCAGCATTGGGACCTGCACAGGGGCATCTGTCTCTGTAGATGTACAGGTCGAGATTAAGAAGGACACTTTTCCTTGATTTCAGTCGTCTCTCTTCTAGATTACATCTAAAAGGCGGGTGTCTCTGATCACAGGACCACTTTTTCATTTCGACCTGTGACGCAACACATCTCCTGATTTCTGGTGGTGTGATGCCGGGGATTGCATAACCGTTTCCCATTGGTGTTGGCTTAAGTCACCCTGTTACAATGCCACATGCAACATTGACTGGCACAACGACGTGAAACATATGTTTAGAGAAAGAGCAACTTAAGTCAGGTCAGGTCATCCCGTAACAAGTGAGGTCGTTGGGGCACACATGAAGACATTCTCACAAACCCACGCCATCCTTTTCTGTCAGCGGCCGCTGACTGTGCCTCTTCTGGTCGGAGATGGTCCATTATTGTATGTTGTCCTCCCACCTCTTTTTTTTGGTGGGAGGGGGGGGGGGGGGGTCCAAGTACGGCGTTGCGCCGTCTGCCTTGCAAGGCTTACGTGGACAAAGGTTTAATTGCAGCTTATGAGATTTCTAAGTTAAATTCTAAAGCTGACAACCGCATAAAATAGACGAAACATTGTGTCTGCAATGTCAGTTGTCATGTCTACTGTTAGAAAACATAACGCATTAGCTATTATTCAAGTCATTCTTCTTTGTGCAACTCATCAGTCCTAGTCTCAGTCTTAGTCTTAGTCCTAGTCCTAGTCTTAGTCTTAGTCCTAGTCTTAGTCCTAGTCTCAGTCCTAGTCTTAGTCCTAGTCTTAGTCTTAGTCTTAGTCCTAGTCTTAGTCCTAGTCTTAGTCTGTCCTAGTCTTAGTCTCAGTCTCAGTCTTAGTCCTAGTCTTAGTCCTAGTCTTAGTCCTAGTCTTAGTCTTAGTCCTAGTCTTAGTCCTAGTCTTAGTCCTAGTCCTAGTCTTAGTCTTAGTCCTAGTCTTAGTAATAGTCATAGTCCTAGTCTTAGTCCTAGTCTTAGTCCTAGTCTTTGTCCTAGTCCTAGTCTTAGTCTTAGTCCTAGTCTAAGTCCTAGTCGTAGTCCTAGTCCTAGTCTTAGTCCTTGTCCTAGTCTGAGTCCTAGTCTTAGTCCTAGTCCTAGTCTCAGTCCACCCTGTGCAGGTCCCATCTCTGATGTGAGCTGGATATAGCAAGAAGGAGGAATTCCTGCTTATCGGGCTAGGCTCGAGCAGCTTGTTACTCCACTATGGTGGGTGGTTAACTGATGTGCGAGTCAAACACTAGAGCAAACTAGACCCACAGCCTGTTAGGCGCCATCTATGCTGTTCTTAACAAACCACCTAACCATGGCCGGTGGTATGCCATGCGACACAGTTAGTCTCCTCCTACGACATGCTCTCTGTGTGGCAGTGGTACTATTCTTGTCATTGTCATACACAAAGACCCCAGCAACCCACTCGAGAAAACTCATCATTATCGAGACGTATTGATAAATGAAAGGGCAGATGATGCATTAATATAATTAGTTGTAAAAACTCAAGTCACAAACGAGGCATTACCCAAAAAAAAAATGTATTCACTTTATGTGATAATAAAGACTTTTTGATGAGGTACAAGGATGTTAGTTTTTTTTACTGATGTTCAAATTAGTGAGCAAATATTATTTGCCCGAGAATGCCTTATAAACACCAAAGGCAGAACATTTTTGAAGAAGTTTAGAATTATCTTCTGGAAGGGGACGGCGTGGCCTAGTGGTTAAGTGGCACGGCTTACAACCAGAAGGTGCTGGGTTCGTTCCCCATCACAGCACGGGCCGTTACCCCGGGGAAGCAAACCCTTAGAAAATGCAGGAGGAAGCAGACCCTTACATAAAATGCATGCTGAAGTCGGATGCACTGGGCCGATAGGCGCAAAATAAAAACCACAGTGTAACGCACACCCGCCTTGGGGAATTGAGAAATAAGGCGAACGCAACAACAACAACAACAACAACAAAAATCTTCTCGAAAACAATATTACACTAAAAAATATTTTGACCTGGGCCATTGCAGGTGTTACGTTTATTGCAGGCAGATACTGAGTATTTACTGCTAATTTAAACATTCCTTTCCCTGAGGATTTTTGCATGCCCACCGTGGTGCACCGTCAACATTTCATCTCAAACAAACTGGGATTACCTTTGCATGATTCTCTCTCTATAATAATAAAATCTTGCAACCTTAAATCAGATCGTATTTTCTAACAACTTTGTAAAGAAGATGATCAAAAGTGTACACACATACTGATACATACGGAACATCAAGAGTTATCGAAGAGACACTCGTCTCTGTCGTTTTAATACACTTTGGAACTGAATTTATTATTTCAAGATGATAAATAACTTGAAGAACACATCACTGCTGATAAGTTTGACATAAGCTTGCTGTCATGTATTTGTTTGAAAAGTCGAAATTAGTGAAAAACTGTAATCGTATACCTTGCAAAAAAAGGTAATTACTGATTTTCATTGAAAACAAGCAATTATCAAGCCATTATGGAGTAACATTTGACGTTATAAATTTGTCCAGTTTTCCTCAATGGGTACCAGAAATGAAAAAATTATTATTTTAAATGGTATTTTAACAATAGTTTTTAAAAAAATATATAGAGTTGATAAATTATCTTTGTTTTACAGCAAATGCTGACTTCTAGCAATGATGGGCAACAGAAGTAAATGAAAGCCAAATGTGGGCTTTAGATAACGAAAAAATAAGGTTGAACAATAGAAAGATTGATTATAAATAGTTCATGTGCAACTTCGGTTCCTACATTTGATCGATCTATGACTCAAGGTAGGAAAATAGTCGGTGGTTTCCCCTCTAATTCCGCGTCTCGTATCTTCTTACCCACAATGCAATTGGAAGGTGAAAGGTCGAGGTGGGTCTACTAACCAAGCGATCCTGTGTCACAGGTGCACGTATAAATGGCACACCTGACTTTCAGTAACAATGCATGTGTTGAGCATTTAATTTTAGTCCCTGCATTTTATGACACCACAAGTCGACATTGGTAAACTGTGTTGTCGTATAAGCTCATTTATCATCTTCACATCGAAGATCGGCTGCAATGGTTCTCCAAAGACGTACGTCTCTGATTTGATGTTATCCCTGGTTTTATATATATATATATATATATATATATATATATATATATATATATATATATATATATATATATATAAATATATATATATATATATATATATATATATATATATATATATATATATATATATATAAATAGATCACTTATGCATTTTACTTTTCCATCCAGTACGATTTTCAGTACCGTGTCATGTATTGGTTTTTTTCCTCTCTCGGCTTGTTTTTTTTACAGTGTAGTGCGCTGCACTGTGTTTTTCGCCATGTGGTCTAGCGTAGCTTACATTAGCACACATTTTAACATCCGTTTTCGTCTCAAAGGGGCACTATCTTGCTGAATCAGTAAAAATGGGTTAATTCGCTCGCTACCCCGTTCTCTTGAGTCTTCTGATATTACCAACAAGTTTCAAATGTCTAACTCTGATTTCGTTAATTAATGAACTATTTCTACATGTTCCTCCAAGATTTCCTTATGTGTTTTTCTTACTTTCTACGCGATTCGTCTCATTTCAAAGGTCTGAAATCTCTACTGTAACCGTTTGTTCGTCGTCCATGTTTCTACGCTTTCAGTAATAACGAGTATGCATAATACTTCTTTTCTTATTCCCTTGTGTTTTTTCGACTCACGGTTCAGTGCATCCGATGGCCGATTTCTGCACGATTTTTTAATACGAATTTACTACTCAAAAGAGTTTATGTTATGATTCATGCCACTGGCAGATTGGCACGCAACAACAGTTGATCACTCTAATTTTTAATATGTGAGGTATTTGATATATGTATTAAATACAAATATTACATAAATATCAAATATAACGTGGAATCCTGGTATCCAAACAGGCATGTTGTTAATGTCTGTTGCCATGTAGCCTGAAACAATTCGTTGAAGGAATTTAAAGTTCCAGCGACTTACTAGCCTGAGAAAAGGTACGCATAATTTGGGTCGATTTTTAACTAGAATTTTTGAATTTTGCCCAGGTCAGCCTAGTTTTTAAAATTTATTTTCGATTTCTGCCAAGATATTTTTAATGTGCTCTACACTGGACACAGGAGTCCGATTTCACTACCCAGAGATCAGAGAAATTTGTACCAGAAGATCCACGTGAAAAATTGTATGAGGTATGTTCAAATGAAACTGGACCAAACTGCAACAAGTAAACATACGTACAATACGCATGATGACGTAACTTCAGTACATACCAGCCGTCAGGTTTGCAAATTTTATCCTCCGACTCATAGTTTCCTCGGCGGACTGTTGAAAACATGGTAGTTGTGTTGTCGATCAGTTGACGTTCATCGCAGAATGCAGGCAGTGTATGGTGATAAAAATGTGTCAAAGACAACAGTGAAAAACTGGACAACGATGTTTAAAGAAGAACGCGAAAGAAAAGAAAGACATTGAATTAGTCTTTTCTACTCTGCTGAAAGTGAAATAGAAGCGGCGAAGTAGTTTTGAGGCCGAAATAACGTGTGTTACGCCCATTTAAATACTGCTTCTCATTGTCAATAAATGTCGAAGAAAAACAATCACATGTGTCTCATTGAATGTAATATTTAATTGAATAAATTGAATTACAATATTCTGGAATTCTTTTTGTCTTTTTGTGTATTGAAGTATGTTTGCGTTCAGCCTGTTAAGTAATTAGTTATGAATATATTTTTTAATGGTTTTCAAATCTATCAACAGTTTCTGTTGCTATTAAATTTGTAAAACATTAAAAACAAAACACAAGTAAATGTGCGGAAATATTCAGAACACTCAAGACGTACACAATTGAATGCATACTATTTGGAATGCGGGAGTGCACCATTTGAGTCAGATGATCGTAGAAAGGAAAGTAGGTGGTGGTTCTGTTTATTGGTGGGGGGGGGGGGAGTGTTGGGAGTGAGAGAAATGTCTTTCACGAGATGAAAAGGGTACAAGGCCAAAAAATATTGAGAGCATATCAACTAGAGTGAAAACTGCAAAGAAAGAGCAAACGTGTCTTGTTGTGAATAAATCATATATATCGTGTTACTGAAATAACGATCCTGACAGCACAGCAGAGTTCACAATATACATTGAATACGTTTACCTGTCTCCATCTCTATATATAATCACTAAATTGGTACCCAAGTTCAAAAGAACACAACAAATGTAAACTTTCTAGTATGTCGTAAGAGGTGACCACAAAGGGCTGTGTATCGGGCTAGCAATGTCATCATGTAAAACCATTGTTATTTAAACCACCGATGTAAATACTCAGATACAGTTTGAACTGAACTGAACTGAAATATTGTTTTAATTTTACCAAGCTCACATGCAAGAACAATCTAGCGACATAGCGCGTTTATATCATCGGAGAAGGCCTCTTTCGCGTGCCTCTTACGGCAGACCTCGGTGGTTGGCCAGTCTCCAGTATACAAAGTTGTTAATTTGTAGCTGACTTATAGTAAGGGAGCGGGAAAACACTAGTCACACAATTCCCCCATTACTTGAAGTCTCGCACAATGAAATCGCCAAACACCTCATCCCAGATGGTTGTGTCTGATGTGGGACAATTCATTACACTTCATGCCAGAAGGTTGTGTCTGATGTGGGACAATTCATAACACTTCATGCCAGAAGGTTGTGTCTGATGTGGGACAATTCAAAACACTTCATGCCAGAAGGTTGTGTCTGATGTGGGACAATTCATAACACTTCATGCCAGAAGGTTGTGTCTGATGTGGGACAATTCATAACACTTCATGCCAGAAGGTTGTGTCTGATGTGGGACAATTCATAACACTTCATGCCAGAAGGTTGTGTCTGATGTGGGACAATTCATAACACTGCATGCCAGAAGGCTGTGTCTGATGTGGGACAATTCATAACACTTCATGCCAGAAGGTTGTGTCTGATGTGGGACAATTCATAACACTGCATGCCAGAAGGTTGTGTCTGATGTGGGACAATTCATAACACTTCATGCCAGATGGTTATGTCTGATGTGGGACAATTCATAACACTGCATGCCAGAAGGTTGTGTCTGATGTGGGACAATTCATAACACTGCATGCCAGAAGGTTGTGTCTGATGTGGGACAATTCATAACACTTCATGCCAGATGGTTGTGTCTTATGTGGAACAATTTATAACATCTTTTTCCAGATGGTTATGTCTGATGTGGGACAATTTATAATACCTCATTTCAAACGATTGTGTCTTATGTGGGGCAATTCATAACACATCGTACCAGACGGCTGTGTCTGATGTGGGACAATTCATAACACATCATCTCAGACGGTTGTGTCTGATGTGAGACAATTATTAACACCTTATGCCAGATGGTTGTGTCTAGTGTTGGACAATTTATAACACCTTGTGCCAGATGGTTGTGTCTAATGTGGGACCATTTATAATACATCATCCCATACGTTTGTGTCTGATGTGAGACAATTTATAACATCTAATTTCAGACTGGTGTGTCTGGTGTGAGACAATTTATAACACCTCATTCCTGACGTTTGTCTGGTGTGGGACAATTTATAACACCTTCCAAACGTTTGTCTCTGCTGTGGGACAATTTCTATTTTTATTTGCATACATGAACAAATGTGCACATAAAGAAATGGTGATGAGCCGAGAAATTCAGAGTATTTAAACTTAAACAACAAGGAAGGAGAAACCTGTCAGATTAAAGAATTCAAGTTCGTAAAAATTGCGCACAAAAACTACAAACACAAATACTAAAATTTGTCGGCTCGTTTCGTTTCAAAGGAATTCAACAGGTATTCGAGTGGACAATATTTTCTTGTTGCCTAGTGTCGGAATCGAATTCACAAATACAGACAGCACGTTTAATGTCTCCTAGGCAAACGTTGGTGCTCCCCGTAATGGGCCCTAGTGGCCTAGAAAGATGAGGGTTTCTGCGTTAGACATATTTGGAGGTCTCATTCATGACACCAACCAGTGTTCGTCAGTTATCGCTTTTCACCGCTTCCCCCCTCGCCCACCTTCTCCATTTCTAGCTAGTACTGACAGTGATTCATACAAGACAGCAAATTACACACGGCTCGAGGCTACGATAAACCGAGGACTAGCCAAACATTAACTAGCTTAAAACAACCAGCAGTGTAAATGTTAAATGGTTTCTGAGCGTGTTTAAGTTGGTTAAAAGTTAGCGTAAAGTGCCTTGTAATATCTACATGCCTCGCTTTGCGCCTTCTGGTATTTCAGTCTTCGTGTAAGTTTATGTTTACTTAAAGGAAGGAAGTGTGGGTTTCTGTTGAAGGCGTTATTGTATCTTCGCTTTGTGTGTATGACCTTCCATTGAGGATAACACAATCACCGGACGGACACGCTGAAACAGTCGCGTACCTGGAACGTGCAGAACTGTGGTGTTAGAAAACTGTCAGGAATGGCAGACAGCCAGAGGCGGGAAACTGAATACAATTTCAGATTTAGAGAAGACGAAGAGTTGGAATTTTTCACAGAGCTTGCTCTGCACGAAAGTGAGAGATGGATACAGGTAAGGAAGATGTTTGTTTAATATGGCCTTGAAATTTAGATTGATACGTGATGTATTGTCATTCATGATATATTGTCCAAAGTTCACGTTGTCTGCTAATAATAACATGTTTGATAACTTGTGATACACACCTTGTTTTTGTGAGCGAGTCTACTGTCACCTTGTTTTAGTACTGGGTTAGGGGTTATCAATGACGGGTCATAATTGATAATGTGTCAGTGTCACACATCATTACAACTGTCATTCTTTACATTTGCTTATAGTATACATTTACTGCAGCTTCTATGTTTACTTTAATGCTATGCTGGACTGCAATAAAACTAGTGACACAGGAGCTTGCTGATCTGAAAAATATAACAGATTTACATGAAGTTTCACAGAAGAATTGTAATAACACTAACAGCATTAATGATTAAGTTAAAGAAAGACTGACACGTCGACTAATTCAGGTCTTAGGTCCTGTCAAACTAATTGTCTTGCTTTAATTATAATATTAGTCTACAGTCTACAATGTTAAACTACAATTCGAATTTCCCAAATTCCTTTATTTATCTAATCTTAGTTAATTTTAAGCTTATGTTGTATTTTTAATCTTAGGCGAAAGTGCGGTAGTCAGTAGATCTAATCTAATGTTTTAAAAATATTGATCTTTGAGTAGGCTTTATCAGTTAACGGTACTTTCGTATTAACTGCTATACCGTTTTATTGGTATATAAGGACAATATGGAAACGCTTAGATAAAGATAGAAGTAAAGAAAAGGTGGTTACATTCAGTTTTGCGAAGAGTTAGGTTTAGGGTTAGATAACAATACATGGTTGGGTTTCGTTTTTCAATCGGGTTGAGTGTATTTCACCGCATCAAATTTGCTTGGTATGGTTCGTGTGATTGTGATCTATGCCGAAAAGGTAGTGCACTATTATTATATTATACCATACTTTGATCGTTGCTAAAAGGCCGGGATTTTGATTTTGGTCAGTCTTTGATAACAGGTCATAGCGTAATTGGCTAACAGGGCTGTCAGTCCCTTGTAATTGTATGTTACCGTTCGTCTGTAAAACTGCAGTTAAGCCACTTGGGTACTACCGTACTTGCGTCTTAATTCACCCCAAACAAAAGAATTATACATTTTTAGCACCGAATTTGAGCTAGTGATGTCACAGAATAGTCCACTTTTTAACTGTTAAGAGTGTTAAACATTCTGCGAGAATAGACGATAATTTATGGAATCTGTCAACGTTGCAACATGATAAGGAGTGTAACATCCAGTTTCTAAAGCAGGATGACATTATTCATGCTGTCAGATGATATACTAACCATGTTATCTAATCCTAACGCTATCCATAACCCTATTCTTAAACTTAACCACAACTCTAAACGTAACCAAAGCCCTAACCATAACCCAAACACTTCACAAAAGTTAATATATATCTTTTCTACACTTCGATCTTTATCAAAGTCATAATTTATTTATTTAAAATACAATTACATCGACCTGTGCTCCCCTTAACCCGATCTGGAATGTCTCGTTATGTACAATGGAAACACAGTGAACTCTGTTTGGGGTGAATTAAGGCACAAGTACTGCCACCTGTGTTGTTCATTAATTAATTTCACATTGATGTGATGACAAGACCATAAATCAATTATCACAAGGTTAGAAGCGAGGACAAGAACCTCCAGTGACAGATCCTGCTGTCGGGGCTGAATGGCTAGAGACTTCATGGCAGATCCTGCTGTCAGGACCGAAGGGCTAGAGACTTCATAAAACTGCTTTTGCTATTTGATGAGTTAATCAGTCTCTTTCCTTGTTATCCCCCTTCTCTAAGTGTAGTTGGGTACCCATTTGCAGTATTCTGAGATCAGGATGCGAACTCGGTTCACTTGCTGTTAGACTAACATTTAAAAATCTAACCACTCTGCCAATAGTATTAAGATGCCCTGGATGTTTCTAGAAGAGTTTCATTTGTTATAGCAGTTCTGGTGCACTTTCTTAGAAACATAAGTCTCCAGAATGCAGTGTCAAGGTAAGTGGTATAATTATTAAAGAAAGCAAATTTAAATATATATATCGCTTTAGTTGGGTGATACTGCTCAATTAGAAAGATTAGATGCAAAAACGGAATTCCAGAAAATGAGAATCATCCCAATCAAAAGTCTTTGCCAGAGGAAGTAAGAAAGAGAGTTCTTATTTATTGTGTATAGCCAGTTCTGTCAAATAAAGACCAATCTTGGAAAATAAAAAATAAACTAGAACAATTACTGGAGGCTACAATTACATGTCTGTACAGATACATGATAAGAATCCAAGCTAACAGAACTACCGAGGATCTATGAAGGGAAGTAAATGCACAAAGAAAGCTTATTATACACATCAGAAAGATATAACGCATGTTTTCTGGACTTTTGATAAGAGGTGTTTGAGAGAACTTAACGAGTATATATATACACAGACATTGCAAAATAGTTTTCAGTAGGTTTCAACCAGGAAATTCAAGAAATAACAGGCGTTGTCAAGAAAGTACAGTAAAAATAAGCTCTTGGCGTTTCATAAAATTTACAAGTACAATGAAGATGTCTTGATATGCTTGAATGATTTAGCATTCATTAAAAAATTAAAAACCACAAAAGGCAAAGAAATTGAGATGATCTGCATCACGCCTTTGGATCATCATGGTACTCGAAGGTTAAGGACAGACACAGCAGATTCAAGCAGCTTTTGACTATCAGGCATCAAGCAACTTTTGCCTGATTGAATACCAGGATTCAAGTTTCAAGTTAGCATATGAAGTATGCATTCCAAAGAGTAAAATTCCACTGAAATCTGGCAATACAAGACAATTATGGCCCTCGGTGTTGCGAAAAGGATATGATTTTTTAAAGAGATAACTAGGAACCTAACCACATACTTTCTGGCAAATAGACAAATGAACACCCAGGAGGTTTCCTAAGCACCTGTTGAGTGTGTAGAGCTGATGTAATGCAGAGAGAAATAAGAAGATATGATCATTTGATAACATACTTCCAAGGATATATATTGAATTGACACATAATTTGTTGTTTCTTAGTTGAGGATTGCCAAAATTGTTGGCTGTTGGTCTTTGACCTGGAGGACATGTGTTGAAATTCTTGGTATTTGGCTGTTGGTCTTTGACCTGGAGGACATGTGTTGAAATTCTTGGTATTTGGCTGTTGGTCTTTGACCTGGAGGACATGTGTTGAAATTCTTGGTATGACAAAGGCTTTATTTCTATTGGAGTCAAAATAAAAACTTAGTCTATGCAACACTTGGTAACTGCAGTAGGAAGTGGCCTTTATTCCTCAACCGTATAAATCCTCTCTGTGGACATCAGCAATGGGAATACACGCTATAGTAGTAGTTATTTTTATTAGCCTTTATTTTCTTCTTTTTCAACGTTCGTCTTGAAAATGACGTTGCAATTGTAGTTTGCAGCGACACTGCAGGTTTCAGCATGGTTTTTTGGGGGACCAGGTTTGCCTTCTCGCTGCGATTCCTGTTCTCTTAATTAGACTACACTAGTAGGATCAAGATGCTGAGCAGCGCATGAGCTGCAGTGGTCAGCGACTCATAGCTGATTGCTAGCATTAGGGCCAGCGAACCAAAGCTGCCAAGACCCTTCTACACCTCCACGCAGTGATCCTGAATAACAGGCTGCAGCAGGGCAGACTGGCTAAGGAGAAGGGATTGAAGAGGGATTGCTAACCCGGTACTAAAAAAATGCTTGCTGAAGTCGGATGTGTTGGACCGAAAAGTGCAAATATCGCAGTCAAGCTGTAAACTATGACACAACGCATTCCGTTCTCTGGACTACATTCTGCTACTTAAGCCCTTTCAGTGTTTGGTAGTGGGAGATTGAGAATAAACGAAGCCAGCCAGCCAGACTACTCTAGTGAACCATGTTTCCTGGGCAGCCATTTGGAGGTTGAATAGGGTCTTGGTCAGTTGTAGTTTGCTGACCCTGATGCAAACAACCAGCTGTGAGTTGCTGACTGCTGTCTGCTCCTTCACTGCGCTGAATCTTCGGCTTCATTAGGTTTTATCATTTATACTTCATGTCTTGTTCTCTGCAGGCTGTAACCAAGAAAAGTTTACAACACCCTGACGACACAAGAAAGTCATTGGAGAATGGGGTTCTTCTTTGCGAGTGAGTTGAATACATCCTTCTTTGCTGACATCAATCACATTTTGTTTCCATTGTTAGACTGAGGTACCACCTATTCAATAAGCTGAAGATAGGTGGCACTGACGAATGCAGTTGTGGTACCGAAAAAATGATCGCTGAACATCTGCTGCAAAACTGCCCGAAATACGAGGACCAGAGAAAGCACATGTGGCCATCACCAGTGGCAACACGAGACAAGCTCTATGGCAGTGTCGACAGCCTCAGGATGACCGCTGCTTTTTTAGAAAAAATACAGGTTGACGTTTGACAGCGTACGAAGAAGAAGAAGAAGTTTCAATTGTTATCATGTCAAAATCTTCTGTTTACGTTGTTTATACAGTGAGTGTATTTGATAATGTTTGGGACACATTTTATGTTTGTTTTTTTCCTTTGCCCTTGTTCAGATGTTTGAGACATAATGATGTTCCAATGTTAAATTATTAGTTTGTTTTGTAAATTTGCCTTATTTATGTTGAAGGTGCACCTTTTGACCAAGACTGTCTTTTTCGTTATATCAGGACAAATAAGCCAAAATATTCCCAAGTGTTGCCATGGCCCAAACTGGGAACAAAGAATAGTAACACTAACCCTGCCAAGCATGCCACAACATGTGACTAATGAGGATTAAATGCGGTGTGGGCTACCTCATCCTGTAGAAATTTTAAAGTGACAAATATATCAACATTTATGGACAAGTCCATGAAAAATAAATATAGGACTTAACCATCAAAAAAAGGCCTCTGTCACAAAGGCTAATGATAGGATACAGAGAAGGGTGCAAGGAATCTGCATCGCTGACTTCTTACCTGATAGCGTTTAGGAAAACAATTAGATTTGGTAGCTGAAATGTTTGTACAATGTATGAAAGGCTGCACATGTGACAGTATAGATGAGAAACTACAAAATTGATATCTTTGAGCTTGCTGAAATAAGGTGGAAAATGGTTGAGTTGATGAAATTAAGCATATGGGAAATGCTGTTGTCATCAGGGCACACGGAAAAAGGTTCAAACTGCATTGAAGGTATGGATCCTAATGAAATACAAAGAGGTGCAAAAGGCATTTATAGAATAGGAGGCATTAGTACCCAAAATGATACTAACAAGTTTTAAAAGTGCTAAGAAGAAGATCCATGTTATGCACCAGCCAATGACAAAAGAGGCTCAGTGAAAGAAGAATTCAACACCAGACTTGAAAATATCATGAATAAAAGGAGAAGAAAAGACATTGGAATTTGGATGGGTGACCTCAGTGCTAAGTTTGGTAATGATAATATAGGAGGTTATGAAGAGATCATGGGCAAACATGGAATAGTGACTATTAATTAAAAGTTACTTATGGACTGTGCCATAGGTTATGAAAAGATCTTCTCTATGGGGAATTACAGTTGGCGAAAAGGTCTCAGGATCGGCCGCTACTTCGGTACAAGGATGTATGAATAATGCAGGTATCGATATGGAATCATGGGTTCAGGACACCATGGATCCTGCTACATGGAGGGGGCAGCATTAAGCATAAAGTACATACAAAGGAGATACTGATTGGAGATAGGCGAATGCTCAGCTTTTAAGAAGACATGCCAAACCACGCAATGCCGCAAACGATCCTTACTTTCTTTGCACACACTGGAAGACACTGCTCTGCTCCGATTGGTCTTACGAATTACATGTGTTATCGTCATGGACTGTAGTTACATCCCTTTTTTAAAAGCACAATTACTATCGTCTGACAAGACGGGAAGATTCAATGATGATGATGGAAATGATATAAAGATCAGCTCTTTGATTGCTTTGAGACAAGAACTTGTGTGTGACAGAAATGACTCTTCACCATTTCTCTTTCTGCTGACTATTGACTGGATTATGAAGACAACAACATCAACCACAAATGGAATTCAATGGAATTTTACAAAACAACTTGATCTGGACTTTGTTGATGACTTAGCTCTACTGTCAAATAATTGTAATCGTCTGGACCCTCACCAAGGTATAAGAAAGAAAAATCATTGTATGTGAAATGAGGTGTTTGAGAAAAGCTGTCATGGTCACAAGGCTGGACAGAGCATGGAACAAAGAAATCAGACAGAAGGTGGGTGCAAGACAGTGCATGGAACAAAGAAATCAGACAGAAGGTGGGTGCAAGACAGTGCATGTAATACATAGAAAGGCAGAGAATAACATGACTTGGGCACCTGACAAGTATGCAAGCAAAAGTTACCAGCTTCGCGGATCTACAACACTAGACAACAGGGTTGCATAGCAAGTGGGAGACCAAGAAAAAAGATGAATAAATGGTTTTAGTGAAACACTGAAGAAATATGGAATGACAACAATATTGGTGTCACATCTGGTACATGAAAGAATACTACACCTCCCCATGACCAACACACGTGGATTTTTTTATTTTTTTTTGTGTTCGCTTTATTTTCTAAAATACCCAAGGCGGTGTGCGTTGCACTGTGGTTTTTATTTTGCGCCTGTTGGCCCAGTGCTGTGATGGGGATTGAACCCAGCACCTTCGAGTTGTGAGCCGTGCCACTTAACCACTAGGCCACGCCGTCCCCTCCAACACATGTGGATAGAAGATTATAATGATGAGAGTCCACAGAGCTTGGGACTGAGAACATTGAATTGCTGGATGACCATCCTTCAGCGGCAGTTACATCGTAGTGGGTTCCAACTTCTATTCCAACGATCTCTGTCATGGGCCATGGTGGACCAGTGGATAATGAGTCACCCATTTGTGGCATCGTGAATGTTGTTGCGGGATGCGTGCAATGGAGTCAAACCAGCATGATGGTTGTTGTCCCCGCTGTTGCTTCTTGTCTCTGGAGTACCAAATTGCTGTCACTGTGCTCCGTTGATTGTGTCCGCTCCTCGCAGTAAGTAACCACTCCAAGCGATGTTTCATCTTCTGCATAAATAACTGCATCTTCCACCAGGGACAATTGACGTATGTCCAAGTTATGTGGACCTTTTTGCTAGCTGGCCATGAAGCGTGAGGCTGACCATGCGTCTCTCGGGGGAGGCTTGGGTCCCTCTGAGTTTGGACTTCATGAGTGACCATGTTTCCACTGCATAGACTGAGAATACACAAAGCAAAAAACTATTATTATGAGAATAAATGCAACTAATGACATTCAAATTATGTTGATGGACAACAGCAGCGAAGGCGAACTTCGATAAAGTTAGCAAACTTCAAAACCAAGCCATGAGAATTATAACAGGTGGCATGAAGTCAACGCCAATTGTAGAACTTGAAAAGATTACAAAACTGCAATCCATGACCGATAGAAGAGAATGCAGAGCCCAGCTGCAGTCAGAGAAGCTCCGAAGACTGACCGACCATCCAATGCATCAGAGACTAAACAATTTGGGAAATGGGAAACTAAAACGGAGAAACTTTGCAGAAATAGCCAAAGCAAAGATGCACGAAGATCCCATAAACGCACTAACAACACCAAAACCCATCACTACTGTACAAAAACCTACCTGGAGGCAGGATATATTTCCAGAGGTGGTAGAAAATATACCAGGTATTGCAAACAAAAACCGCCAGACTGAAAAAGAAAGGAGAGATACTACCCTAAGCTTCATAACGAAAAGCTACCCAAGCATGGACTGGACCCATGCATACACCGACGGTTCTGTAACAAACACAACACAGAACGGAGGGGCAGGAGCATTTCTGAACCTACCAAATGGCAGAAAAATAACACTGTCATTCGCTACTGGTAAGTACACAAGCAATCTCAGAGCAGAGGCAGAGGCACTGAGGGCGGCAGTGGAAGAAATGGTGACACACAATGAAAATGAAAGCCATATAGTCCTGCTTACAGATGCTCTCGCCATAGTCACAGCGCTAAAAAGCCAGAAAAACACTGAGCTTAATGACTTAAGAGCAGCACTCTGCAAACTGTGCCAGCAGTCCGCACCAAAAAGGGTAGTGGTACAGTGGGTCCCATCACACTGCAACATCCAAGGCAACGAGGAGGCAGACAGACTGGCAAAAGAAGGTGCAAGACTACCACAAACAGATACCAGTACGACATACGAAGAGTCAAAACGGCTTATCAAAGCCAGATACATGACCAAATGGGAAACCGAACATACTGGTTACACCAAAAACGATGCCTATTACCAGTTGAACCAAAGAGAGCAGGTCGTTGTCTTCAGACTTCGCACTGGCCACAATAGACTGAGGTACCACCTATTCAACAAATTGAAGATAGGGTGTACCGACGAATGCCCGTGCGGTACTGGTAAAATGACCGCTGAACATCTGCTGCAGAACTGCCCGACATACGAGGATCAGAGAGTGCAGATGTGGCCATCACCAGTGGAACTGCAAGACAAGCTCTATGGCAGTGGCGACAGCCTCAGGATGACCGCTGCTTTTTTCGAAAAAATAATGGTTACTGTCTGACTGCGTACGCAGAAGAAATTATGTTGTCCTTCAAGGTGTGAAATCATTTCATCTATCTTGGTAACAATTCAACAAAATAGGAGGGGAAGATAACGATATCAAAATAAGAATATTAAATGTGAGAGAAGTTTTCATTACATTGTGAAACTAATGGAAATCAAAAGAAAGTAAGTCCAACAAAAACATAAAAATCATCAACACCAATGTAGTTTGTTCTGTTGTTTGACTGAAAGAATTAAAGCAACAATGAAACTGGTATATTCTTTTATAAATGGGTACCTGTACAGAAAAGAGAGAGGAAGTGGTATGATTTTTACCACATTTATACTACATTGTGCTATCAGTGCCAGAATTGGACATTAACAAACAAAGATAAAGACACATAGTAACAACAGAGATGAAATGCCTGCGCAGAATGCTTGGAGTAACAAGAAACAAAGATATTAGAAGACAAATAGCTACATCACCAGTGCTAGACGTCATAAAGATACAACAAACCAAATAGTTCCACCATGTGATACGTCAAACACCAGAAAGAATCCCTCAGAAAGCAATGCTATACAGATACAATGGATATAAAGCCAAGGGACGACCACATAAAAGATGGATAGCAGAAATAACAGAAGCAGTAACGCCCCCATTGTATGAAGCACATACTAGGGCCCGGTCAAGGAACCTTTTCATAATCTGGTGCTGAAAGGCACAAGCAGGACAGACACAAAATTTTGAAAAGAAAAGAAGAATTTTATTATGAGATCATTAATGGAGAACTGTTGAAAAGTACAAAAACAGACCGATATCAGTACAACATGACGTGAGAAGGTGCTGGCATTGGATAAGACAGACATTACAGAAACTATTTTATAGTATTACAAGACAGTCTCTATTCTGGAATTCCTATGGCAATAGAAGAAGAGCAGACCAAACAACACACGGACATCAGAGACAAACATAAAGGAAACTGAGAAGATGTGACATAGCTGGAACGGATTGCAAAGGTCAGGAGGACAAAGTGTGTATTTGTTAAGACTTCTGCTCTACAGGGATCTGGAAAGGACATGCTTAGTAAGATAAAACGGTTGATGCCAAGAAGGGAGTGGACCTCTCTTCTGAACAACTCTGGTATACAATAGTGTCACGTGGATCTACTGCCCGTGACATGCAGCCGTCTGTTTCAACTAAAGAGCTGATGCAGTGGCGGGACGAGCTGTGGCAAACTATGCTGTGATGATGAGAAACAGGGTTGAGTTGATAAGAGCAGTCATGGACAGTCTACAGAACGATGAAGAGACAGAGGTTCGCGAAAATGCATATGTGCAGAGAATGATAGATTTGGAAGTGACTAGGGGAGAAAGTGTGTTCTGTCTGGAAAGATCTGAAGAACACAAAATCAACACCTGACTGGGACTCTGAGTATATATATATATGCTTTTTTTTGTTTTTTGCTTAGATGTTTGCCTCACTAGTTTCTACTGGCGGAGGCGCGCCATTTTACACCCCAGACCGTAGTCCATTGGGCGATATCAGGACGCATAAACCAGTGCTTGGATGCATGTGTGCATCTGTATGTACCTATGATAGGTTTGTGCACCCTCAGAAGCTAGCCCAACCAAAGTGCAATGGAAGGGCTTTGCCACGATATTGCGTGTGAAAGTTGTGCAAGAGTGTGACTGTGGGATAGAGTCAAATGAAACAGAGTGAGGTGAGAAAAGAGAGTAGGGGAAGAGTGGCCCCCAGGGTGAGATCATATATATGCTTTTTTTTTTTTTTTTTTGCTTAGATGTTTGCCTCACTAGTTTCTACTGGCGGAGGCGCGCCATTTTCCACCCCAGACCGTAGTCAATTGGGCGATATCAGGACGCATAAACCAGTGCTTGGATGCATGTGTGCATCTGTATGTACCTATGCTAGGTTTGTGCGCCCTCAGAAGCTAGCCCAACCAAAGTGCAATGGAAGGGCTTTACCACGAGGGCGCGTGTGAAAGTTGTGCAAGGGTGTGACTGTAGGACAGAGTCAAATGAAACAGAGTGAGGTGAGAAGAGAGAGTAGGGGAAGAGTGGCCCCCAGGGTGAGATCATATATATGCTTTTTTTTTTTTTTTTTGCTTAAATGTTTGCCTCACTAGTTTCTACTGGCGGAGGCGCGCCATTTCCCACCGCAGACCGTAGTCAATTAGGCGATATCAGGACGCATAAACCAGTGCTTGGATGCATGTGTGCATCTGTATGTACCTATGCTAGGTTTGTGCGCCCTCAGAAGCTAGCCCAACCAAAGTGCAATGGAAGGGCTTTACCACGAGGGCGCGTGTGAAAGTTGTGCAAGGGTGTGACTGTAGGACAGAGTCAAATGAAACAGAGTGAGGTGAGAAGAGAGAGTAGGGGAAGAGTGGCCCCCAGGGTGAGATCATATATATGCTTTTTTTTTTTTTTTTTTTGCTTAGATGTTTGCCTCACTAGTTTCTACTGGCGGAGGCGCGCCATTTTCCACCCCAGACCGTAGTCAATTGGGCGATATCAGGACGCATAAACCAGTGCTTGGATGCATGTGTGCATCTGTATGTACCTATGCCAGGTTTGTGCGCCCTCAGAAGCTAGCCCAACCAAAGTGCTATGGAAGGGCTTTACCACGAGGGCGCGTGTGAAAGTTGTGCAAGGGTGTGACTGTAGGACAGAGTCAAATGAAACAGAGTGAGGTGAGAAGAGAGAGTAGGGGAAGAGTGGCCCCCAGGGTGAGATCATATATATGCTTTTTTTTTTTTTTTTGCTTAGATGTTTGCCTCACTAGTTTCTACTGGCGGAGGCGCGCCATTTTCCACCCCAGACCGTAGTCAATTGGGCGATATCAGGACGCATAAACCAGTGCTTGGATGCATGTGTGCATCTGTATGTACCTATGCTAGGTTTGTGCGCCCTCAGAAGCTAGCCCAACCAAAGTGCTATGGAAGGGCTTTACCACGAGGGCGCGTGTGAAAGTTGTGCAAGGGTGTGACTGTAGGACAGAGTCAAATGAAACAGAGTGAGGTGAGAAGAGAGAGTAGGGGAAGAGTGGCCCCCAGGGTGAGATCATATATATGCTTTTTTTTTTTTTTTGCTTAAATGTTTGCCTCACTAGTTTCTACTGGCGGAGGCGCGCCATTTTCCACCCCAGACCGTAGTCAATTGGGCGATATCAGGACGCATAAACCAGTGCTTGGATGCATGTGTGCATCTGTATGTACCTATGCTAGGTTTGTGCGCCCTCAGAAGCTAGCCCAACCAAAGTGCTATGGAAGGGCTTTACCACGAGGGCGCGTGTGAAAGTTGTGCAAGGGTGTGACTGTAGGACAGAGTCAAATGAAACAGAGTGAGGTGAGAAGAGAGAGTAGGGGAAGAGTGGCCCCCAGGGTGAGATCATATATATGCTTTTTTTTTTTTTTTGGCTTAGATGTTTGCCTCACTAGTTTCTACTGGCGGAGGCGCGCCATTTTCCACCCCAGACCGTAGTCAATTGGGCGATATCAGGACGCATAAACCAGTGCTTGGATGCATGTATGCGTCTGTATGTACCTATGCTAGGTTTATGCGCCCTCAGAAGCTAGCCCAACCAAAGTGCAATGGAAGGGCTTTACCACGAGGGCGCGTGTGAAAGTTGTGCAAGGGTGTGACTGTAGGACAGAGTCAAATGAAACAGAGTGAGGTGAGAAGAGAGAGTAGGGGAAGAGTGGCCCCCAGGGTGAGATCATATATATGCTTTTTTTTTTTTTTTGCTTAGATGTTTGCCTCACTAGTTTCTACTGGCGGAGGCGCGCCATTTTCCACCCCAGACCGTAGTCAATTGGGCGATATCAGGACGCATAAACCAGTGCTTGGATGCATGTATGCGTCTGTATGTACCTATGCTAGGTTTATGCCCCCTCAGAAGCTAGCCCAACCAAAGTGCAATGGAAGGGCTTTACCACGAGGGCGCGTGTGAAAGTTGTGCAAGGGTGTGACTGTAGGACAGAGTCAAATGAAACAGAGTGAGGTGAGAAGAGAGAGTAGGGGAAGAGTGGCCCCCAGGGTGAGATCATATATATGCTTTTTTTTTTTTTTTGCTTAGATGTTTGCCTCACTAGTTTCTACTGGCGGAGGCGCGCCATTTTCCACCCCAGACCGTAGTCAATTGGGCGATATCAGGACGCATAAACCAGTGCTTGGATGCATGTGTGCATCTGTATGTACCTATGCTAGGTTTGTGCGCCCTCAGAAGCTAGCCCAACCAAAGTGCTATGGAAGGGCTTTACCACGAGGGCGCGTGTGAAAGTTGTGCAAGGGTGTGACTGTAGGACAGAGTCAAATGAAACAGAGTGAGGTGAGAAGAGAGAGTAGGGGAAGAGTGGCCCCCAGGGTGAGATCATATATATGCTTTTTTTTTTTTTTTTTTTGCTTAAATGTTTGCCTCACTAGTTTCTACTGGCGGAGGCGCGCCATTTTCCACCCCAGACCGAAGTCAATTGGGCGATATCAGGACGCATAAACCAGTGCTTGGATGCATGTGTGCATCTGTATGTACCTATGCTAGGTTTGTGCGCCCTCAGAAGCTAGCCCAACCAAAGTGCTATGGAAGGGCTTTACCACGAGGGCGCGTGTGAAAGTTGTGCAAGGGTGTGACTGTAGGACAGAGTCAAATGAAACAGAGTGAGGTGAGAAGAGAGAGTAGGGGAATAGTGGCCCCCAGGGTGAGATCATATATATGCTTTTTTTTTTTTTTGCTTAGATGTTTGCCTCACTAGTTTCTACTGGCGGAGGCGCGCCATTTTCCACCCCAGACCGTAGTCAATTGGGCGATATCAGGACGCATAAACCAGTGCTTGGATGCATGTGTGCATCTGTATGTACCTATGCTAGGTTTGTGCGCCCTCAGAAGCTAGCCCAACCAAAGTGCTATGGAAGGGCTTTACCACGAGGGCGCGTGTGAAAGTTGTGCAAGGGTGTGACTGTAGGACAGAGTCAAATGAAACAGAGTGAGGTGAGAAGAGAGAGTAGGGGAAGAGTGGCCCCCAGGGTGAGATCATATATATGCTTTTTTTTTTTTTTTGCTTAAATGTTTGCCTCACTAGTTTCAACTGGCGGAGGCGCGCCATTTTCCACCCCAGACCGTAGTCAATTGGGCGATATCAGGACGCATAAACCAGTGCTTGGATGCATGTGTGCATCTGTATGTACCTATGCTAGGTTTGTGTGCCCTCAGAAGCTAGCCCAACCAAAGTGTAATGGAAGGGCTTTACCACGAGGGCGCGTGTGAAAGTTGTGCAAGGGTGTGACTGTAGGACAGAGTCAAATGAAACAGAGTGAGGTGAGAAGAGAGAGTAGGGGAAGAGTGGCCCCCAGGGTGAGATCATATATATGCTTTTTTTTTTTTTTTTTGCTTAAATGTTTGCCTCACTAGTTTCTACTGGCGGAGGCGCGCCATTTTCCACCCCAGACCGTAGTCAATTGGGCGATATCAGGACGCATAAACCAGTGCTTGGATGCATGTGTGCATCTGTATGTACCTATGCTAGGTTTGTGCGCCCTCAGAAGCTAGCCCAACCAAAGTGCTATGGAAGGGCTTTACCACGAGGGCGCGTGTGAAAGTTGTGCAAGGGTGTGACTGTAGGACAGAGTCAAATGAAACAGAGTGAGGTGAGAAGAGAGAGTAGGGGAAGAGTGGCCCCCAGGGTGAGATCATATATATGCTTTTTTTTTTTTTTTGCTTAAATGTTTGCCTCACTAGTTTCAACTGGCGGAGGCGCGCCATTTTCCACCCCAGACCGTAGTCAATTGGGCGATATCAGGACGCATAAACCAGTGCTTGGATGCATGTGTGCATCTGTATGTACCTATGCTAGGTTTGTGCGCCCTCAGAAGCTAGCCCAACCAAAGTGCTATGGAAGGGCTTTACCACGAGGGCGCGTGTGAAAGTTGTGCAAGGGTGTGACTGTAGGACAGAGTCAAATGAAACAGAGTGAGGTGAGAAGAGAGAGTAGGGGAAGAGTGGCCCCCAGGGTGAGATCATATATATGCTTTTTTTTTTTTTTTTTTTTGCTTAAATGTTTGCCTCACTAGTTTCTACTGGCGGAGGCGCGCCATTTTCCACCCCAGACCGAAGTCAATTGGGCGATATCAGGACGCATAAACCAGTGCTTGGATGCATGTGTGCATCTGTATGTACCTATGCTAGGTTTGTGCGCCCTCAGAAGCTAGCCCAACCAAAGTGCTATGGAAGGGCTTTACCACGAGGGCGCGTGTGAAAGTTGTGCAAGGGTGTGACTGTAGGACAGAGTCAAATGAAACAGAGTGAGGTGAGAAGAGAGAGTAGGGGAATAGTGGCCCCCAGGGTGAGATCATATATATGCTTTTTTTTTTTTTTTGCTTAGATGTTTGCCTCACTAGTTTCTACTGGCGGAGGCGCGCCATTTTCCACCCCAGACCGTAGTCAATTGGGCGATATCAGGACGCATAAACCAGTGCTTGGATGCATGTGTGCATCTGTATGTACCTATGCTAGGTTTGTGCGCCCTCAGAAGCTAGCCCAACCAAAGTGCTATGGAAGGGCTTTACCACGAGGGCGCGTGTGAAAGTTGTGCAAGGGTGTGACTGTAGGACAGAGTCAAATGAAACAGAGTGAGGTGAGAAGAGAGAGTAGGGGAAGAGTGGCCCCCAGGGTGAGATCATATATATGCTTTTTTTTTTTTTTTGCTTAAATGTTTGCCTCACTAGTTTCTACTGGCGGAGGCGCGCCATTTTCCACCCCAGACCGTAGTCAATTGGGCGATATCAGGACGCATAAACCAGTGCTTGGATGCATGTGTGCATCTGTATGTACCTATGCTAGGTTTGTGTGCCCTCAGAAGCTAGCCCAACCAAAGTGCAATGGAAGGGCTTTACCACGAGGGCGCGTGTGAAAGTTGTGCAAGGGTGTGACTGTAGGACAGAGTCAAATGAAACAGAGTGAGGTGAGAAGAGAGAGTAGGGGAAGAGTGGCCCCCAGGGTGAGATCATATATATGCTTTTTTTTTTTTTTTTTGCTTAAATGTTTGCCTCACTAGTTTCTACTGGCGGAGGCGCGCCATTTTCCACCCCAGACCGTAGTCAATTGGGCGATATCAGGACGCATAAACCAGTGCTTGGATGCATGTGTGCATCTGTATGTACCTATGCTAGGTTTGTGCGCCCTCAGAAGCTAGCCCAACCAAAGTGCTATGGAAGGGCTTTACCACGAGGGCGCGTGTGAAAGTTGTGCAAGGGTGTGACTGTAGGACAGAGTCAAATGAAACAGAGTGAGGTGAGAAGAGAGAGTAGGGGAAGAGTGGCCCCCAGGGTGAGATCATATATATGCTTTTTTTTTTTTTTTGCTTAGATGTTTGCCTCACTAGTTTCTACTGGCGGAGGCGCGCCATTTTCCACCCCAGACCGTAGTCAATTGGGCGATATCAGGACGCATAAACCAGTGCTTGGATGCATGTGTGCATCTGTATGTACCTATGCTAGGTTTGTGCGCCCTCAGAAGCTAGCCCAACCAAAGTGCTATGGAAGGGCTTTACCACGAGGGCGCGTGTGAAAGTTGTGCAAGGGTGTGACTGTAGGACAGAGTCAAATGAAACAGAGTGAGGTGAGAAGAGAGAGTAGGGGAAGAGTGGCCCCCAGGGTGAGATCATATATATGCTTTTTTTTTTTGCTTAGATGTTTGCCTCACTAGTTTCTACTGGCGGAGGCGCGCCATTTTCCACCCCAGACCGTAGTCAATTGGGCGATATCAGGACGCATAAACCAGTGCTTGGATGCATGTGTGCATCTGTATGTACCTATGCTAGGTTTGTGCGCCCTCAGAAGCTAGCCCAACCAAAGTGCTATGGAAGGGCTTTACCACGAGGGCGCGTGTGAAAGTTGTGCAAGGGTGTGACTGTAGGACAGAGTCAAATGAAACAGAGTGAGGTGAGAAGAGAGAGTAGGGGAAGAGTGGCCCCCAGGGTGAGATCATATATATGCTTTTTTTTTTTTTTTTTGTTTTTGCTTAGATGTTTGCCTCACTAGTTTCTACTGGCGGAGGCGCGCCATTTTCCACCCCAGACCGTAGTCAATTGGGCGATATCAGGACGCATAAACCAGTGCTTGGATGCATGTGTGCATCTGTATGTACCTATGCTAGGTTTGTGCGCCCTCAGAAGCTAGCCCAACCAAAGTGCAATGGAAGGGCTTTACCACGAGGGCGCGTGTGAAAGTTGTGCAAGGGTGTGACTGTAGGACAGAGTCAAATGAAACAGAGTGAGGTGAGAAGAGAGAGTAGGGGAAGAGTGGCCCCCAGGGTGAGATCATATATATGCTTTTTTTTTTTTTTTTTTGCTTAAATGTTTGCCTCACTAGTTTCTACTGGCGGAGGCGCGCCATTTTCCACCCCAGACCGTAGTCAATTGGGTGATATCAGGACGCATAAACCAGTGCTTGGATGCATGTGTGCATCTGTATGTACCTATGCTAGGTTTGTGCGCCCTCAGAAGCTAGCCCAACCAAAGTGCAATGGAAGGGCTTTACCACGAGGGCGCGTGTGAAAGTTGTGCAAGGGTGTGACTGTAGGACAGAGTCAAATGAAACAGAGTGAGGTGAGAAGAGAGAGTAGGGGAAGAGTGGCCCCCAGGGTGAGATCATATATATGCTTTTTTTTTTTTTTTTGTTTTTGCTTAGATGTTTGCCTCACTAGTTTCTACTGGCGGAGGCGCGCCATTTTCCACCCCAGACCGTAGTCAATTGGGCGATATCAGGACGCATAAACCAGTGCTTGGATGCATGTGTGCATCTGTATGTACCTATGCTAGGTTTGTGCGCCCTCAGAAGCTAGCCCAACCAAAGTGCAATGGAAGGGCTTTACCACGAGGGCGCGTGTGAAAGTTGTGCAAGGGTGTGACTGTAGGACAGAGTCAAATGAAACAGAGTGAGGTGAGAAGAGAGAGTAGGGGAAGAGTGGTCCCCAGGGTGAGATCATATATATGCTTTTTTTTTTTTTTTTTTGCTTAAATGTTTGCTTCACTAGTTTCTACTGGCGGAGGCGCGCCATTTTCCACCCCAGACCGTAGTCAATTGGGCGATATCAGGACGCATAAACCAGTGCTTGGATGCATGTGTGCATCTGTATGTACCTATGCTAGGTTTGTGCGCCCTCAGAAGCTAGCCCAACCAAAGTGCAATGGAAGGGCTTTACCACGAGGGCGCGTGTGAAAGTTGTGCAAGGGTGTGACTGTAGGACAGAGTCAAATGAAACAGAGTGAGGTGAGAAGAGAGAGTAGGGGAAGAGTGGCCCCCAGGGTGAGATCATATATATGCTTTTTTTTTTTTTTTTGTTTTTGCTTAGATGTTTGCCTCACTAGTTTCTACTGGCGGAGGCGCGCCATTTTCCACCCCAGACCGTAGTCAATTGGGCGATATCAGGACGCATAAACCAGTGCTTGGATGCATGTGTGCATCTGTATGTACCTATGCTAGGTTTGTGCGCCCTCAGAAGCTAGCCCAACCAAAGTGCAATGGAAGGGCTTTACCACGAGGGCGCGTGTGAAAGTTGTGCAAGGGTGTGACTGTAGGACAGAGTCAAATGAAACAGAGTGAGGTGAGAAGAGAGAGTAGGGGAAGAGTGGCCCCCAGGGTGAGATCATATATATGCTTTTTTTTTTTTTTTGCTTAAATGTTTGCCTCACTAGTTTCTACTGGCGGAGGCGCGCCATTTTCCACCCCAGACCGTAGTCAATTGGGCGATATCAGGACGCATAAACCAGTGCTTGGATGCATGTGTGCATCTGTATGTACCTATGCTAGGTTTGTGCGCCCTCAGAAGCTAGCCCAACCAAAGTGCTATGGAAGGGCTTTACCACGAGGGCGCGTGTGAAAGTTGTGCAAGGGTGTGACTGTAGGACAGAGTCAAATGAAACAGAGTGAGGTGAGAAGAGAGAGAAGGGGAAGAGTGGCCCCCAGGGTGAGATCATATATATGCTTTTTTTTTTTTTTTTTTGCTTAAATGTTTGCCTCACTAGTTTCTACTGGCGGAGGCGCGCCATTTTCCACCCCAGACCGTAGTCAATTGGGCGATATCAGGACGCATAAACCAGTGCTTGGATGCATGTGTGCATCTGTATGTACCTATGCTAGGTTTGTGCGCCCTCAGAAGCTAGCCCAACCAAAGTGCAATGGAAGGGCTTTACCACGAGGGCGCGTGTGAAAGTTGTGCAAGGGTGTGACTGTAGGACAGAGTCAAATGAAACAGAGTGAGGTAAGAGAAGAGAGAGAAGGGGAAGAGTGGCCCCCAGGGTGAGATCATATATATGCTTTTTTTTTTTTTTTTTTGCTTAGATGTTTGCCTCACTAGTTTCTACTGGCGGAGGCGCGCCATTTTCCACCCCAGACCGTAGTCAATTGGGCGATATCAGGACGCATAAACCAGTGCTTGGATGCATGTGTGCATCTGTATGTACCTATGCTAGGTTTGTGCGCCCTCAGAAGCTAGCCCAACCAAAGTGCAATGGAAGGGCTTTACCACGAGGGCGCGTGTGAAAGTTGTGCAAGGGTGTGACTGTAGGACAGAGTCAAATGAAACAGAGTGAGGTGAGAAGAGAGAGTAGGGGAAGAGTGGCCCCCAGGGTGAGATCATATATATGCTTTTTTTTTTTTTTTTTTGCTTAAATGTTTGCCTCACTAGTTTCTACTGGCGGAGGCGCGCCATTTTCCACCCCAGACCGTAGTCAATTGGGCGATATCAGGACGCATAAACCAGTGCTTGGATGCATGTGTGCATCTGTATGTACCTATGCTAGGTTTGTGCGCCCTCAGAAGCTAGCCCAACCAAAGTGCAATGGAAGGGCTTTACCACGAGGGCGCGTGTGAAAGTTGTGCAAGGGTGTGACTGTAGGACAGAGTCAAATGAAACAGAGTGAGGTGAGAAGAGAGAGTAGGGGAAGAGTGGCCCCCAGGGTGAGATCATATATATGCTTTTTTTTTTTTTTTTTGTTTTTGCTTAGATGTTTGCCTCACTAGTTTCTACTGGCGGAGGCGCGCCATTTTCCACCCCAGACCGTAGTCAATTGGGCGATATCAGGACGCATAAACCAGTGCTTGGATGCATGTGTGCATCTGTATGTACCTATGCTAGGTTTGTGCGCCCTCAGAAGCTAGCCCAACCAAAGTGCAATGGAAGGGCTTTACCACGAGGGCGCGTGTGAAAGTTGTGCAAGGGTGTGACTGTAGGACAGAGTCAAATGAAACAGAGTGAGGTGAGAAGAGAGAGTAGGGGAAGAGTGGTCCCCAGGGTGAGATCATATATATGCTTTTTTTTTTTTTTTTTTGCTTAAATGTTTGCTTCACTAGTTTCTACTGGCGGAGGCGCGCCATTTTCCACCCCAGACCGTAGTCAATTGGGCGATATCAGGACGCATAAACCAGTGCTTGGATGCATGTGTGCATCTGTATGTACCTATGCTAGGTTTGTGCGCCCTCAGAAGCTAGCCCAACCAAAGTGCAATGGAAGGGCTTTACCACGAGGGCGCGTGTGAAAGTTGTGCAAGGGTGTGACTGTAGGACAGAGTCAAATGAAACAGAGTGAGGTGAGAAGAGAGAGTAGGGGAAGAGTGGCCCCCAGGGTGAGATCATATATATGCTTTTTTTTTTTTTTTTTGTTTTTGCTTAGATGTTTGCCTCACTAGTTTCTACTGGCGGAGGCGCGCCATTTTCCACCCCAGACCGTAGTCAATTGGGCGATATCAGGACGCATAAACCAGTGCTTGGATGCATGTGTGCATCTGTATGTACCTATGCTAGGTTTGTGCGCCCTCAGAAGCTAGCCCAACCAAAGTGCAATGGAAGGGCTTTACCACGAGGGCGCGTGTGAAAGTTGTGCAAGGGTGTGACTGTAGGACAGAGTCAAATGAAACAGAGTGAGGTGAGAAGAGAGAGTAGGGGAAGAGTGGCCCCCAGGGTGAGATCATATATATGCTTTTTTTTTTTTTTTTTTGCTTAAATGTTTGCCTCACTAGTTTCTACTGGCGGAGGCGCGCCATTTTCCACCCCAGACCGTAGTCAATTGGGCGATATCAGGACGCATAAACCAGTGCTTGGATGCATGTGTGCATCTGTATGTACCTATGCTAGGTTTGTGCGCCCTCAGAAGCTAGCCCAACCAAAGTGCTATGGAAGGGCTTTACCACGAGGGCGCGTGTGAAAGTTGTGCAAGGGTGTGACTGTAGGACAGAGTCAAATGAAACAGAGTGAGGTGAGAAGAGAGAGTAGGGGAAGAGTGGCCCCCAGGGTGAGATCATATATATGCTTTTTTTTTTTTTTTTGTTTTTGCTTAGATGTTTGCCTCACTAGTTTCTACTGGCGGAGGCGCGCCATTTTCCACCCCAGACCGTAGTCAATTGGGCGATATCAGGACGCATAAACCAGTGCTTGGATGCATGTGTGCATCTGTATGTACCTATGCTAGGTTTGTGCGCCCTCAGAAGCTAGCCCAACCAAAGTGCAATGGAAGGGCTTTACCACGAGGGCGCGTGTGAAAGTTGTGCAAGGGTGTGACTGTAGGACAGAGTCAAATGAAACAGAGTGAGGTGAGAAGAGAGAGTAGGGGAAGAGTGGTCCCCAGGGTGAGATCATATATATGCTTTTTTTTTTTTTTTTTTGCTTAAATGTTTGCTTCACTAGTTTCTACTGGCGGAGGCGCGCCATTTTCCACCCCAGACCGTAGTCAATTGGGCGATATCAGGACGCATAAACCAGTGCTTGGATGCATGTGTGCATCTGTATGTACCTATGCTAGGTTTGTGCGCCCTCAGAAGCTAGCCCAACCAAAGTGCAATGGAAGGGCTTTACCACGAGGGCGCGTGTGAAAGTTGTGCAAGGGTGTGACTGTAGGACAGAGTCAAATGAAACAGAGTGAGGTGAGAAGAGAGAGTAGGGGAAGAGTGGCCCCCAGGGTGAGATCATATATATGCTTTTTTTTTTTTTTTTTGTTTTTGCTTAGATGTTTGCCTCACTAGTTTCTACTGGCGGAGGCGCGCCATTTTCCACCCCAGACCGTAGTCAATTGGGCGATATCAGGACGCATAAACCAGTGCTTGGATGCATGTGTGCATCTGTATGTACCTATGCTAGGTTTGTGCGCCCTCAGAAGCTAGCCCAACCAAAGTGCAATGGAAGGGCTTTACCACGAGGGCGCGTGTGAAAGTTGTGCAAGGGTGTGACTGTAGGACAGAGTCAAATGAAACAGAGTGAGGTGAGAAGAGAGAGTAGGGGAAGAGTGGCCCCCAGGGTGAGATCATATATATGCTTTTTTTTTTTTTTTTTGCTTAAATGTTTGCCTCACTAGTTTCTACTGGCGGAGGCGCGCCATTTTCCACCCCAGACCGTAGTCAATTGGGCGATATCAGGACGCATAAACCAGTGCTTGGATGCATGTGTGCATCTGTATGTACCTATGCTAGGTTTGTGCGCCCTCAGAAGCTAGCCCAACCAAAGTGCTATGGAAGGGCTTTACCACGAGGGCGCGTGTGAAAGTTGTGCAAGGGTGTGACTGTAGGACAGAGTCAAATGAAACAGAGTGAGGTGAGAAGAGAGAGAAGGGGAAGAGTGGCCCCCAGGGTGAGATCATATATATGCTTTTTTTTTTTTTTTTTTGCTTAAATGTTTGCCTCACTAGTTTCTACTGGCGGAGGCGCGCCATTTTCCACCCCAGACCGTAGTCAATTGGGCGATATCAGGACGCATAAACCAGTGCTTGGATGCATGTGTGCATCTGTATGTACCTATGCTAGGTTTGTGCGCCCTCAGAAGCTAGCCCAACCAAAGTGCAATGGAAGGGCTTTACCACGAGGGCGCGTGTGAAAGTTGTGCAAGGGTGTGACTGTAGGACAGAGTCAAATGAAACAGAGTGAGGTAAGAGAAGAGAGAGAAGGGGAAGAGTGGCCCCCAGGGTGAGATCATATATATGTTTTTTTTTTTTTTTGCTTAGATGTTTGCCTCACTAGTTTCTACTGGCGGAGGCGCGCCATTTTCCACCCCAGACCGTAGTCAATTGGGCGATATCAGGACGCATAAACCAGTGCTTGGATGCATGTGTGCATCTGTATGTACCTATGCTAGGTTTGTGCGCCCTCAGAAGCTAGCCCAACCAAAGTGCTATGGAAGGGCTTTACCACGAGGGCGCGTGTGAAAGTTGTGCAAGGGTGTGACTGTAGGACAGAGTCAAATGAAACAGAGTGAGGTGAGAAGAGAGAGAAGGGGAAGAGTGGCCCCCAGGGTGAGATCATATATATGCTTTTTTTTTTTTTTTTTTGCTTAAATGTTTGCCTCACTAGTTTCTACTGGCGGAGGCGCGCCATTTTCCACCCCAGACCGTAGTCAATTGGGCGATATCAGGACGCATAAACCAGTGCTTGGATGCATGTGTGCATCTGTATGTACCTATGCTAGGTTTGTGCGCCCTCAGAAGCTAGCCCAACCAAAGTGCAATGGAAGGGCTTTACCACGAGGGCGCGTGTGAAAGTTGTGCAAGGGTGTGACTGTAGGACAGAGTCAAATGAAACAGAGTGAGGTAAGAGAAGAGAGAGAAGGGGAAGAGTGGCCCCCAGGGTGAGATCATATATATGTTTTTTTTTTTTTTTTTTTGCTTAAATGTTTGCCTCACTAGTTTCTACTGGCGGAGGCGCGCCATTTTCCACCCCAGACCGTAGTCAATTGGGCGATATCAGGACGCATAAACCAGTGCTTGGATGCATGTGTGCATCTGTATGTACCTATGCTAGGTTTGTGCGCCCTCAGAAGCTAGCCCAACCAAAGTGCAATGGAAGGGCTTTACCACGAGGGCGCGTGTGAAAGTTGTGCAAGGGTGTGACTGTAGGACAGAGTCAAATGAAACAGAGTGAGGTAAGAGAAGAGAGAGAAGGGGAAGAGTGGCCCCCAGGGTGAGATCATATATATGCTTTTTTTTTTTTTTTGCTTAGATGTTTGCCTCACTAGTTTCTACTGGCGGAGGCGCGCCATTTTCCACCCCAGACCGTAGTCAATTGGGCGATATCAGGACGCATAAACCAGTGCTTGGATGCATGTGTGCATCTGTATGTACCTATGCTAGGTTTGTGCGCCCTCAGAAGCTAGCCCAACCAAAGTGCAATGGAAGGGCTTTACCACGAGGGCGCGTGTGAAAGTTGTGCAAGGGTGTGACTGTAGGACAGAGTCAAATGAAACAGAGTGAGGTAAGAGAAGAGAGAGAAGGGGAAGAGTGGCCCCCAGGGTGAGATCATATATATGCTTTTTTTTTTTTTTTTTGCTTAGATGTTTGCCTCACTAGTTTCTACTGGCGGAGGCGCGCCATTTTCCACCCCAGACCGTAGTCAATTGGGCGATATCAGGACGCATAAACCAGTGCTTGGATGCATGTGTGCATCTGTATGTACCTATGCTAGGTTTGTGCACCCTCAGAAGCTAGCCCAACCAAAGTGCAATGGAAGGGCTTTACCACGAGGGCGCGTGTGAAAGTTGTGCAAGGGTGTGACTGTAGGACAGAGTCAAATGAAACAGAGTGAGGTAAGAGAAGAGAGAGAAGGGGAAGAGTGGCCCCCAGGGTGAGATCATATATATGCTTTTTTTTTTTTTTTTTTTTGCTTAGATGTTTGCCTCACTAGTTTCTACTGGCGGAGGCGCGCCATTTTCCACCCCAGACCGTAGTCAATTGGGCGATATCAGGACGCATAAACCAGTGCTTGGATGCATGTGTGCATCTGTATGTACCTATGCTAGGTTTGTGCACCCTCAGAAGCTAGCCCAACCAAAGTGCAATGGAAGGGCTTTACCACGAGGGCGCGTGTGAAAGTTGTGCAAGGGTGTGACTGTAGGACAGAGTCAAATGAAACAGAGTGAGGTAAGAGAAGAGAGAGAAGGGGAAGAGTGGCCCCCAGGGTGAGATCATAATATGCTTTTTTTTTTTTTTTTTTTTGCTTAGATGTTTGCCTCACTAGTTTCTACTGGCGGAGGCGCGCCATTTTCCACCCCAGACCGTAGTCAATTGGGCGATATCAGGACGCATAAACCAGTGCTTGGATGCATGTGTGCATCTGTATGTACCTATGCTAGGTTTGTGCACCCTCAGAAGCTAGCCCAACCAAAGTGCAATGGAAGGGCTTTACCACGAGGGCGCGTGTGAAAGTTGTGCAAGGGTGTGACTGTAGGACAGAGTCAAATGAAACAGAGTGAGGTAAGAGAAGAGAGAGAAGGGGAAGAGTGGCCCCCAGGGTGAGATCATATATATGCTTTTTTTTTTTTTTTTTTTGCTTAAATGTTTGCCTCACTAGTTTCTACTGGCGGAGGCGCGCCATTTTCCACCCCAGACCGTAGTCAATTGGGCGATATCAGGACGCATAAACCAGTGCTTGGATGCATGTGTGCATCTGTATGTACCTATGCTAGGTTTGTGCGCCCTCAGAAGCTAGCCCAACCAAAGTGCAATGGAAGGGCTTTACCACGAGGGCGCGTGTGAAAGTTGTGCAAGGGTGTGACTGTAGGACAGAGTCAAATGAAACAGAGTGAGGTAAGAGAAGAGAGAGAAGGGGAAGAGTGGCCCCCAGGGTGAGATCATATATATGCTTTTTTTTTTTTTTTTTTGCTTAAATGTTTGCCTCACTAGTTTCTACTGGCGGAGGCGCGCCATTTTCCACCCCAGACCGTAGTCAATTGGGCGATATCAGGACGCATAAACCAGTGCTTGGATGCATGTGTGCATCTGTATGTACCTATGCTAGGTTTGTGCACCCTCAGAAGCTAGCCCAACCAAAGTGCAATGGAAGGGCTTTACCACGAGGGCGCGTGTGAAAGTTGTGCAAGGGTGTGACTGTAGGACAGAGTCAAATGAAACAGAGTGAGGTAAGAGAAGAGAGAGAAGGGGAAGAGTGGCCCCCAGGGTGAGATCATATATATGCTTTTTTTTTTTTTTTTTGCTTAGATGTTTGCCTCACTAGTTTCTACTGGCGGAGGCGCGCCATTTTCCACCCCAGACCGTAGTCAATTGGGCGATATCAGGACGCATAAACCAGTGCTTGGATGCATGTGTGCATCTGTATGTACCTATGCTAGGTTTGTGCACCCTCAGAAGCTAGCCCAACCAAAGTGCAATGGAAGGGCTTTACCACGAGGGCGCGTGTGAAAGTTGTGCAAGGGTGTGACTGTAGGACAGAGTCAAATGAAACAGAGTGAGGTAAGAGAAGAGAGAGAAGGGGAAGAGTGGCCCCCAGGGTGAGATCATATATATGTTTTTTTTTTTTTTTTGCTTAGATGTTTGCCTCACTAGTTTCTACTGGCGGAGGCGCGCCATTTTCCACCCCAGACCGTAGTCAATTGGGCGATATCAGGACGCATAAACCAGTGCTTGGATGCATGTGTGCATCTGTATGTACCTATGCTAGGTTTGTGCACCCTCAGAAGCTAGCCCAACCAAAGTGCAATGGAAGGGCTTTACCACGAGGGCGCGTGTGAAAGTTGTGCAAGGGTGTGACTGTAGGACAGAGTCAAATGAAACAGAGTGAGGTAAGAGAAGAGAGAGAAGGGGAAGAGTGGCCCCCAGGGTGAGATCATATATATGCTTTTTTTTTTTTTTTTTGCTTAGATGTTTGCCTCACTAGTTTCTACTGGCGGAGGCGCGCCATTTTCCACCCCAGACCGTAGTCAATTGGGCGATATCAGGACGCATAAACCAGTGCTTGGATGCATGTGTGCATCTGTATGTACCTATGCTAGGTTTGTGCACCCTCAGAAGCTAGCCCAACCAAAGTGCAATGGAAGGGCTTTACCACGAGGGCGCGTGTGAAAGTTGTGCAAGGGTGTGACTGTAGGACAGAGTCAAATGAAACAGAGTGAGGTAAGAGAAGAGAGAGAAGGGGAAGAGTGGCCCCCAGGGTGAGATCATATATATGCTTTTTTTTTTTTTTTTGCTTAGATGTTTGCCTCACTAGTTTCTACTGGCGGAGGCGCGCCATTTTCCACCCCAGACCGTAGTCAATTGGGCGATATCAGGACGCATAAACCAGTGCTTGGATGCATGTGTGCATCTGTATGTACCTATGCTAGGTTTGTGCACCCTCAGAAGCTAGCCCAACCAAAGTGCAATGGAAGGGCTTTACCACGAGGGCGCGTGTGAAAGTTGTGCAAGGGTGTGACTGTAGGACAGAGTCAAATGAAACAGAGTGAGGTAAGAGAAGAGAGAGAAGGGGAAGAGTGGCCCCCAGGGTGAGATCATATATATGCTTTTTTTTTTTTTTTTTGCTTAGATGTTTGCCTCACTAGTTTCTACTGGCGGAGGCGCGCCATTTTCCACCCCAGACCGTAGTCAATTGGGCGATATCAGGACGCATAAACCAGTGCTTGGATGCATGTGTGCATCTGTATGTACCTATGCTAGGTTTGTGCACCCTCAGAAGCTAGCCCAACCAAAGTGCAATGGAAGGGCTTTACCACGAGGGCGCGTGTGAAAGTTGTGCAAGGGTGTGACTGTAGGACAGAGTCAAATGAAACAGAGTGAGGTAAGAGAAGAGAGAGAAGGGGAAGAGTGGCCCCCAGGGTGAGATCATATATATGCTTTTTTTTTTTTTTTTTTTTGCTTAGATGTTTGCCTCACTAGTTTCTACTGGCGGAGGCGCGCCATTTTCCACCCCAGACCGTAGTCAATTGGGCGATATCAGGACGCATAAACCAGTGCTTGGATGCATGTGTGCATCTGTATGTACCTATGCTAGGTTTGTGCACCCTCAGAAGCTAGCCCAACCAAAGTGCAATGGAAGGGCTTTACCACGAGGGCGCGTGTGAAAGTTGTGCAAGGGTGTGACTGTAGGACAGAGTCAAATGAAACAGAGTGAGGTAAGAGAAGAGAGAGAAGGGGAAGAGTGGCCCCCAGGGTGAGATCATATATATGCTTTTTTTTTTTTTTTTTGCTTAGATGTTTGCCTCACTAGTTTCTACTGGCGGAGGCGCGCCATTTTCCACCCCAGACCGTAGTCAATTGGGCGATATCAGGACGCATAAACCAGTGCTTGGATGCATGTGTGCATCTGTATGTACCTATGCTAGGTTTGTGCACCCTCAGAAGCTAGCCCAACCAAAGTGCAATGGAAGGGCTTTACCACGAGGGCGCGTGTGAAAGTTGTGCAAGGGTGTGACTGTAGGACAGAGTCAAATGAAACAGAGTGAGGTAAGAGAAGAGAGAGAAGGGGAAGAGTGGCCCCCAGGGTGAGATCATATATATGCTTTTTTTTTTTTTTTTTTTTGCCCAGATGTTTGCCTCACTAGTTTCTACTGGCGGAGGCGCGCCATTTTCCACCCCAGACCGTAGTCAATTGGGCGATATCAGGACGCATAAACCAGTGCTTGGATGCATGTGTGCATCTGTATGTACCTATGCTAGGTTTGTGCACCCTCAGAAGCTAGCCCAACCAAAGTGCAATGGAAGGGCTTTACCACGAGGGCGCGTGTGAAAGTTGTGCAAGGGTGTGACTGTAGGACAGAGTCAAATGAAACAGAGTGAGGTAAGAGAAGAGAGAGAAGGGGAAGAGTGGCCCCCAGGGTGAGATCATATATATGCTTTTTTTTTTTTTTTTTTTGCTTAAATGTTTGCCTCACTAGTTTCTACTGGCGGAGGCTGCCATTTTCCACCCCAGACCGTAGTCAATTGGGCGATATCAGGACGCATAAACCAGTGCTTGGATGCATGTGTGCATCTGTATGTACCTATGCTAGGTTTGTGCGCCCTCAGAAGCTAGCCCAACCAAAGTGCAATGGAAGGGCTTTACCACGAGGGCGCGTGTGAAAGTTGTGCAAGGGTGTGACTGTAGGACAGAGTCAAATGAAACAGTGAGGTAAGAGAAGAGAGAGAAGGGGAAGAGTGGCCCCCAGGGTGAGATCATATATATGCTTTTTTTTTTTTTTTTTTTGCTTAAATGTTTGCCTCACTAGTTTCTACTGGCGGAGGCGCGCCATTTTCCACCCCAGACCGTAGTCAATTGGGCGATATCAGGACGCATAAACCAGTGCTTGGATGCATGTGTGCATCTGTATGTACCTATGCTAGGTTTGTGCGCCCTCAGAAGCTAGCCCAACCAAAGTGCAATGGAAGGGCTTTACCACGAGGGCGCGTGTGAAAGTTGTGCAAGGGTGTGACTGTAGGACAGAGTCAAATGAAACAGTGAGGTAAGAGAAGAGAGAGAAGGGGAAGAGTGGCCCCCAGGGTGAGATCATATATATGCTTTTTTTTTTTTTTTTTTGCTTAAATGTTTGCCTCACTAGTTTCTACTGGCGGAGGCGCGCCATTTTCCACCCCAGACCGTAGTCAATTGGGCGATATCAGGACGCATAAACCAGTGCTTGGATGCATGTGTGCATCTGTATGTACCTATGCTAGGTTTGTGCGCCCTCAGAAGCTAGCCCAACCAAAGTGCAATGGAAGGGCTTTACCACGAGGGCGCGTGTGAAAGTTGTGCAAGGGTGTGACTGTAGGACAGAGTCAAATGAAACAGTGAGGTAAGAGAAGAGAGAGAAGGGGAAGAGTGGCCCCCAGGGTGAGATCATATATATGCTTGGATGGAGAACAGAGAACTTATGGAAATGTCCCCTGTGTGATGATGTTGGTTCCTAGAATCAAGAATGGAGAAATGAAAATGGCATATGTTTACTAGCTGGTACATGTTTGGATATTCACACTATATACGTTTTCCAGAGGCTACCATATTTTTTCTGTGACTTCTTACCATCCCCATTCCCTTCATTAAGACATAAATCTTATCTTTCGGATTTGCTTTCTAATTATTCTCTCCCTTGACTGTCTTATCACCCGCCTAGTTTCTCTTTGTGTCTTATCATTGTTGTGTTACAACAATTACATTTCTTCATCCCTTAGACTTGTTAGATAGTCTCACATGTCTTCTGCATTGTCCGTAATTTATATCTTTGCATAAAGTAGCTTGTTTTGCTATTCGTGCCATGTAAATTGGACACATGTTTGTTTGAGGTTTGATGCAGGCAGTGCCTCTAAATTGTGACCCTATCCATTCCATGTTGTATCAAGTTAAGATAGGATGAAGTAAGGGTTTACCTGGAAAAGTTGCTGCGAATGTTGATATGGCACTGGTTTGCTGTCCTGGCAAGCAGTGTACTTTTGTTTTAAAAGCATTCCTGGTAGTCCCATAGCAGACACTGCTGTCAGAGATGAAGTGTTAGAGCCTTCATTGTTCTAAACCACAGCTTTGTTTGGTTGGGTGGCAAGTTACTTTCTTCCTTTCTTTGCTGTCTTTTTCCTTTCCTAGCTGTCAACCAGGTACCCATTTACAGTTGGGTTGACTGGAGCTTCTAGTAGTGGACTTTTGTCATGAAGAGTGAGTTCTCTACAGCCCTAATCAGTCACACATGAAAGCATTAGAGGAGCTCAAACTAACTGATCACAATGGATTGCCGACTGGGAATGTTTAAGAACTACGAAATAGGCATGCCAAAAAAAATAGCAATCAGATGTCAATGGAATTGGTAAAACGGAGCTTCAGCATTTAGAATTCATGGAAAAAGAAAATAACGTAACTCAACTTAATGTCTTTATACTAGTTTAGAAGAATCTGTATCCAACCAGTTTCATTTACATTTCTTTGCTATAAAAGCTACGTGCATTCAATCTATTCTTAAATGCACTAATTGTTCCTGCCTCCACTACTTCATGTGACAATGCATTCCAAGCATTTACCACTCTCTGACTAAAAAAATATTTCCTAATATCTAATCTGGATCTTTCTTTAGTTAATTTGTAGCTATCCCCTCTTGTTCACATTGGTGGTTGTATTTAATAAAAACATGTTATAGTCTAATTTATCCGTTCCTTTGATTATCTTATAAACCTGTATTGTCACCTCGAATTTTTCTCTATTCTAGACACTGTAGGCCGGTTTTTCTCAGTCTTTCCTCATTATTGTATTTTTGGAATCCCACTATCAGCTTTGTCGCTCTTTTATGTATCCTTTCAAGCATGTCTATGTTGCTTTTTTATGTATCCTTTCAAGCATGTCTATATCTCCTCTATAATAAGGACTCTTGACCTGTACACAGTACTCCAATCTAGGTCTAACTAATGCTTTATACAGTTTGACTATCACTTGCTCCTATGTTTAATATTTCTTTTTATCATTCCTAACATTGCATTTGCCATTTTCACTGCTACCTGGTCACTCATTTTACTTGTATGATCTATTATAACCCCTAGGTCCCTTTCCTTTTCTATTATTCTAACATTGTTCTTGCCCATTCTGTAATTATGTTCAATGTTTGATCTACCCATGTAGATAACTGTACATTTATCTACATTAAACTCCATTTGCCAGCTTGCAAACCATTCTTGAATTTTATCTAAATCTAACCTCAATATATCCACTTGTGATTTAGATGAGATAGAATAGAAATTCTAGGGTTAACAATTAACAGAGAAAAGGACAGAACATAAAGGAGACCCATGGAAACTATGTATTGGTGCTGAAGCAAAGAAGGGAACCAAGCATGATGTAGCTTTTCCTATACTTCCAGAGAAAGCAAAGTTCATTGTAGAAACAGAATGTCACATTGAAAGACTAATCGCCTTCATACTGTTGAAAAACAAGGATCCATTTTCAGAATCAATACACACTAAAAATAAATCAAAAAGATGTGATCAATGTCCAAGATCCAAGCTGATTATGTTACTTACCAAATAGCAAGACAAAATACCAAACAAAAAAATCAATATCGATAAAGAAGAATCATAAACAAAATATGGAGAACTAACCTAATATGCACATATTGACCAAGAGAGTTTTTATAAAACTATCAAAGCAATGAGGTTAAGAGATAAGAACTTTATCCATACTTCACTCATTAAGGACAAAAATTGATCCCCAATATTTAACATGTGACCAATGATTGATTTCAGTACAATTTGATTCTTATTATCATATCAAACGTTCTCACTATGAGGGCTTTAGAAGCCAGTAAATTGGCACTTTCTTAGCAGTGATTCACAGAACAGGGTCAAGACAGTAGATCAATACAATCGATCTGTTTACAAGCCTTACATATAGGCAGTTAATATTAGGGTGATTATTTATTTGAATGATGTCAATGTGTCACCATAGTCAAGATATCATTGTGTAATCTTGTCTGTAGGTGTATAGTTATATTGTGTTCTTGGAGTAGTCATTGTGTATATGGAAAGTTATTTATGTAGGTGTGTGTGCCCTGGTTATATGTGTTCTGATAGTAATTTTGCAGGTGGGTGTATGGCTAGTGTGTGTTTGGTTTTTTATAGTTATCCTGTGTTTAGGTAGGAAATGTGTGCCACGCTAATTGTTGTGTGTGTGTGTACTAGCTGTTTGTGTAGTTGGGTTTTTTTGGTAGTTAGTGTGTTTTTGTAAAGTTGTTTGTGTGTATTTGTGTTTGATTAAGTCTGTATTTCAAATACCCTAGTGTTTGTCAGTCATGAAGTATTTGGATAGCAGTTTGTATTTTTGTAGTCCTTGTGTTTGTATGTATTTTTTAGTGATATTTGTGTTTTGGTGATGGTTATGCTTAATAAGTCAGTGTGTGTTTAGATATCTGTTTGTATTAGGTTTTCAATGTGTCTTCTTCTTCTTCTTCGTTCGTTCTCAATCTCCCACTACCAAACCCTGAAAGGGTAAGTAGCAGAATGTAGTCCAGAGAACGGAATGCGTTGTGTCATAGTTTACAGCTTGGCTGTGATATTTGCACTTTTTGGTCCAACACTCCGACTTCAGCAAGCATTTTTTGAGTACCGGGTTAGCATTCCCTCTTCGATCCCTTCTCCTTAGCCAGTCTGCCCTGCTGCAGCCTGTTATCCAGGATCACCGTGTGGAGGTGTAGAAGGGTCTTGGCAGCTATGGTTCGCTGGCCCTGACGCTAGCAGTCAGCTATGGGTCGCTGACCGCTGCAGCTCATGAGCTGCTCAGCATCTTGATCCCGTTTTCATTGTGTGCTTGTCAGTCACACATGCCTTGTGTTTTGGTAGGTTGTGGTAAATCAATGTAGCATGTTTATGGGCTGTCAGTGTTCTAGCTTATAAGTTTTTGTTGACTATTCATCATATGTCTGGGAAGGATGACTAATGACTGGTCAGGTAAAATATACTGATCAGACATGTTAGTCAGATTCAGGAAAAATATACTTGACAAGACCCTCACCTTGGCTTCCTCATAGCCCTTTGCACAAATGGGCTGTTTTCATGGCAGCCTGGCTAACAAGGTGAGGGATCGAAGTGGTCCCTGTAGTACTGAGCAACACGCAGATGAAGCCATGCATACATCAACCGCCTGGAGGACCCCGGTCCACCTTCATCAGCACGCTCGATATGTGAGGAAAACTACTGCAACCCGCCACTTAACGACTTTTTCAGGGCACACAAAAGATTAACCTACTCATTGTGGGCATTCGTAAATAACATCATCATATGGCTGGACAGTTTAGGAGTATTCTTTATTTGTTGTGAGTTTGGTTGGCTGAAATGCATTAGTGTAGTTAGTGCAGGTTTCGCTAGTACAAGTATATAATTGCAAGTTATAAATTGTACTTGAGAAGGATTTATGTCGTGGGTGTATGGACGCAGATGTATTCTTTAATGACTGATATTTAATTGGATTGTTTATTTTTATGGTCCTTTGTCTGCATTAGAAATATTGATTTGAGTATTTTGTTGGTTTAATGGATATTTACTTGATCTCACTTGACATTAGCTTGACTTCACTTGACTTCACTTGAAATTTGCTAGACTTCACTTGACATTTGCTTGACTTCACTTGACATTTGTTTTGAATTTACTTGACATTAGCTTGACCGCACTTGACTTTTGCTTGACTTCACTTGACATTAGCTTGACCTCATTTGACATTAGCTTGACTTCACTTGACATTAGCTTGACCTCACTTGACATTTGCTTGACTTCCCTTGATATTTGCTTGACTTCTCTGGACTAACCATTCTTGCATCTATGGAACGAAGTGTTACAATTGATTCTCTACCAATTAAAAGTTTGAACTGACATCTTGAGCTGCACCACACAACACCAGCTTCCATGCCTCTTTCACTTTTGTCAAACGTCCTGTAATCCTGGTTTCAGTCATGCAAAGGAAGTGCCTGATGCCAGGTAGCCAAATATTATTTAAACTCAATGCAGTTTTGTTTTTTTCCCTCGCTGGATCCACTCTGTGAGTCTCTCACATAAATTTCTGATGCTGACACCAGCCCTGACACCCCCTACCATTGCTGAGGTAAAGGCAGCCATAGAACAACTGAAAAATGGCAGAGCCATGCGCCCCGACAATATTCCGCCTCAGCTATTAAAGTACACCTTGGTCCCAATGACCACCACCCTACACCAACTCTTCATAACGGTGTGGATCACTGGCCAAGTGCCCGTGGCATGGCGCGACGGAATAATAATAATTTCCCTGTACAAGGGAAATGGCTCCCGGCTGGAATGCGGCAATTACAGGTCTATTACCCCACTGTCCGTCCCCAGAAAAGTCTTCGCACATGTTGCCCCCAACAGTCAGGGTTCACTGCCTCTTGCTCCAGCAATTATACCATTCTTGCTCTCCGCCTCCTAATGGAACAGCACTGTGAGTTTAACCGCCCTCTCTATGTTGCCTTCGTTGACCTACAGCTGCCTTCGATTCTGTGGATAGACATACCCTATGAAAGGCCCTGCAATGCCTGGGCGTCCCAGGCACACTGCTAACCCTAATTGGGGAGCTCCACAGTCACATAAGCACCAAAATCTGGCTTCGTGGGGGGGGGGGGGGATATCACAGGCAAGATCTCTACATCATCCAGTTTCCGGCAGGGCTTCGTGCTCCCTCTTGCACTTTTCTGCTGTGCCATGGACTGGATCCTTACACAGTCTTCTGTACACAACCCAGGGATCATTGTTGGCGACTCCCTGGTAACTGATCTTGTCTACGCTGATAATATCCTCAAACCAGGCCACGATTCTCAGGTCCCACCTAAGCTTGCACATCTCCTGGGTGAAGACGCAAATCCAAAACCTCAGCAAGGGTTCCTCTGCGCTGAGCATCACCGTGAATGACAACCCTATTGTAGCCACCGAGGACTTCATCTACCTTGGCACCAGACAGTCCTCTGACATACGCAGCAGTCACGACATCACCCATAAGATGGACTTAGCGATTTCATCCATGCACTTGCTCCGCAGAGTCTCAGCGAAGGATCTTCCTGGAGACCAGGCTTCATCATTTTGACTCCTCCCACATTGTCCACATTCTCCTGTATGGCTCAGAGACCTGAACACTACTACAGCAGGACCGACATCATCTTTAGGCCTTCCACCTGCCCAACCAGAGACGCATCCTCGGATCCACAAGCATGACATGATTTCCAACAGGGAAGTAGTTCAACATACTCAACTTGCAGGCATTGCCTCAGCGATTGATGTCGCCTCTTCCTTTTTGGTTACATTGTTCACCTTTCCCGGGAAGTCCTAGACCTCAAGAGATGCTCCGACAGGCTGTAGGGGCAAGGCACGGGAAGACGCCGGGCTCATCCTGGAGATGTTCTTGGGGGCCGCCCTCGCAACACTTGGCTAAAATAGATCGCTACCTCCACAACAGAACTGCAAGTCGCCTGGTACACAGCCATCAGACATGGTCATTCGACACCATGGGCCCTGGTCACCTAAGCATACTATTGTATTGTGTTGTACCATGCGAACCAAAGACTTTACTCAGGCCATATCTTTATCTCGTCTGTAGATATCCGACCGGGCACTTAAGTTGAATGACCACCAGAATGTCGTTTTCACTTTTCATGTCCATCTGTTTTCAGGTATACACACCACATGCCTGCTATTCTGGGTTTTGCTAAATGTGCAGATTAATTTATGTGTCCTGTAGAGAGACTGTCAATATTCTTCATCCCATTGCCATTCCAGCAACTCAAAGTTTCTGTGCATGTGCTTTACATAGGTTCTATACATCGCAACTGTAGACAATGACTGTTAAAAGTGTGAGCTCTTGTCATTTTGGTCTATTGAGATATGGGTTTGTATTGGTTGAAGCAAAGCCATCCTGTAGCTATCCTTATTAAAATCTCACAATTTCTTTTTGGCAGTTTGTAATTTCTTGGTCCAGGTAAATGTACAAATTCATGTTTACTGCTTGATCATTTTCTAGCCGTAGTTTCCCTCATAGGCAAAATAAGTGTTCAGAATGTTTATGTTTTCTTATTATTTTAAATCTCTCTGTTTAGCTCAGTCTCTCTGTGACTGAGGATGACTATATCATCAGCAAACTTTAGGTGGGTGAGCATTTTTTAAGGGCATATTTGAAAAGTTTTGGAGAGAATGTATTGCCATGACAAATGCTGTGTCGTTCGGCTGGTAGAATAGGGTTCTTAGGTATCTAAACATTTCTCTCACCTGTAGGCTCTAGTAATGCTTGTGTAGATACTATCTTTTTTTAAAAAATTTTTTTTTTTATTAGTTGTTTGTCCATCTGTTGAGATGAGATGACAATTTGACTTGCATTGAATTGAATTGACCTGAGAGAGGGTTGTGTACCACCAGCCTCACTCAGCATGTTGCTGGTAGTTGCCTTTCTGCCTGTTGACCAGCCAAAGGTTCTTCTGCACAGTCTGCTGAATCCAGTCTTCACATGCTTAGGTAGACACACCCTATATTACCGTAGGTTTATTAGACCCATTGGCTACACTCACTTGGTTTAGCCAGTCATGTCAAGATCGTTGCCCATGGTGTGATCACAGCCGCATGCTGGCAGCTACGTGGAGCCACAAGTGAGAGTTGAGTGCCAGGTGAGGACCAATAATGGACGAACTATCCAAGATAGGGCACGACATGTCCACCACTAGAGATATCATCAATCCCTGACATCCCATATACCCCTTTTCCGTATTGTGTTATTGACTGTGGATATAAATATATGTAGCATTTCAAAATGTTTGCTACGTGACATAGTTGTTCCCCCACTGATACTGTATGTCTTGTAATCTTTCAAACTTGTGCACGTATAGACTTGTCTTTCTTCTTCCCATTGTGTAGACATTAGAGCCATAGCCAGCCATGTTATTGTTTTGTGCTTTGTTTTCCTCACAGGTTACTTAACTGTCTGCAACCTGCTTCTGTTAGTAGAATCAACAGACTACCAACTCCAATAGCTGGGCTGGTAAGTCATTTTAATCATCATCTTCCATTAACTATATCCTCCATTTCATTATATTCCATGAACTATACTTCTTCTTAGTTCTTAGTCGACCTGTACTTCTACAGAAGCAGATACCACTGTGCACGTTCTAACTCTGGTATGAGCTGGATGTAGCTGGGAGAAGAGTTTTCTACTTAGCAGGCTAGGCTCAAGAAGCTTAATTCTTCGCTGCATTGGGACAACAGCTCACAAAGGGTGGTTAACCGATGTACGAGTCCATCGTAATAAACTGAAACACTAGAGCAAGGTAGATCCGCAGCCTGTTTGGCGTCAACCATGGCAAGTGTTATGCCATGTCACACAGTTAGTCACCTATTACGACATGCTCTCTGTGAGGCAGTGGTGATATTCCTGTTTTTGTCAAACACAAAGACCCGGCAGACCACACTATACTATCCTTTACATTATCTTCTGTTCACTATATATCTTTTGTCACCTCCCTTAGCTATACTATCATTTTCATCATCTCCATTAGCCACACTATCATTTTCATTGGATAGTGGAGATTAACGTCTGGTCAGGAAATACATACAATGTCAGCCAGGGTCATGTGAAATATACTGACCAGGACCTTCCCTCCTCTCCAGTTTTCCATGGAAACAGGCTGTTTCATGGCAGTCTGGCTAACAAGGTGGGAGATCAACGTAATTCCTGTAGTAGTAAGCGACACACAAATGAATCCAACCATAGCACGACAGCTTGAAGGACCTTGGTCCATATTCATCAGCATACTTGAAATGTGAGGAAAGCTACTGTAACCCACCCCCTATCGCCAATTTCCTGGCACACAAAAGAGTAAGGTTACTCATTGTTGGCATTCAACAATGTTGAATTTAGAACCTGTCTATCTGGGGCACTCTGTTTTGGTTGAGCTGTTTCTCATCCTGCAGCAGGTGGTAAGTCTCCAGGTTTACTTGTTCAGGCATGGACATTCCATACATAGTTTATAGTCTTCCAGCATTCATGAGGCGTGTCTGTTGGATTATATTTCTCAGATAGAGATCTCTGTGATAACATTTTGTTACATAAAGATCAGAGATGTAACATTTTGTATCATAAAGATCAGGGTTGTAACTTATGTAACAAAAAGGTTAGGGATGTAACATAAAGGTCAGGGATGTAACATTTTGTAACATAAAATCAGGGCTATAAAATTTTGTAACATGAAGGTCAGGGATGTCTTTGATTTTTAGGTCCATTTTTCACTAGCCCAGACCTGGTTTATTTAAGAAGACACTAAGACCTGCATTGATGCTAGAGCGTGGGGAATATCACACACTCTCTTTTTTGTACAAAGGTGAAATAGTAAGAGAGACTTCTTCTGTTCACTTGTTGATGTTTCTATAACTTTTAGAGTATTATCATCCTCTTGATATTTTGTCAGAATCATCCGTGAATTTATGTTCTTTAACAGAACAATAGGAGAGGATTCTCAAGCAGTTGGGATACTGGTATCATCATCAAGGCAGGCATAATCATAATCATCTTCATTTGCAAATGAATTGCTATAGGATTTCCCCCACCACTGCTAAAAAAACAGATAACGTAACGCTGCTTCTCTGTGGAACGTGTAAATAGTGGGGCGGCCATCTTTTAACTGCAAATGTGTCAGTTGTTCGTCTGTAACGTGATGACACATGCAGGGCATTCTTGACATCCATAGCAACCATATTTAACAAGTTACAATACAAAGATGTGGTTTTTCAAATTTCTATCCTACTTTTAAGGTTTTGTAATTTTTTAATAGGAGCGGTATCTAAAAGAATTACGTGGGTGGTGAGGAAATAGATCAGGTCACGCATTTTTGAATATCTGGGCTCCAAAATTGACAAAAATGGTGACTACTCAAAAGAAATCAGAAGAAGACTAGTCATGGCAATGCAGAGATTGAACAGCCTGAAGAAATTATGGCAGAGCACCAACAAAACGATAAAAGTAAAAGTCTTAAAAGCCTGTGTTTTCCTGTGGCAGCTTATTGCTGAGAATCATGGACGATTACTGAAACTTCCGGACAAAGAATCGAATCCTTCGAGTCAAAATGTTACAGAAAGATCTTCAGAATACCCTGGACAGACAAAAAAGAAAAATGTAGACATTTGGCAAGAGTTCAGCATGGAGGAGAACTGGTTTATCAATTCCATTTTCACTAGAAAATGCATATACTTTGGTCACATCAAGCGACACAAAGGTCTTGAGAGAACAGTGATGGAAGGTATGGTGCCAGGTAAAAGAGGAAGTGGTAGACCAAGAAGACGATGGCACCAAGATATCCAGGAATGCCTGGGTATGACTGTGGCAGAGGCTGGAGTTTTGGCAAAGGAACGAGTGTCTTTCAGACAAACTGTGATGGGAGCGACATTCTATAAAGGACATGCTACATGATGATGGTATCTAAGACCAGAAGAAAGTAAATGTTATTCCCTATCTATGGAGATCATTATAATTGCACAAAATTTTTTAGTATTAAATGATATGAGAAATTGGAACTTCAAATGTTCACTTCCAGAATGAAATGAATAATGATGTGCCCAAGTGAGAGGATATGGAGCTAAGGAGAAGATGTGGACAATTATGTACACATTTATATACAGTCATCTGCATGGGAAGATCCAATAAGAAATATTTTTACAGAATGGGAGATAACAATATTAGGAAAATATAAAAAGAATGGAACCTAGGTGTTATAATAGATCAAACAGGTAAGGTGCGGGAGCAGGTCCAGGTGACAGTGAAAAAGGCTAATGTTGGGTTTTTATTTGCTGGAGACATACTGTGTGAGGATGGCCTGTTCTGCACCTCCATTCAGCCAGGGGAGTCTTTTGGTGCTGAGAAACGACCTGTGAAGTATCTTGTGTGAGAGGGTTTTTCTGGTCTAGCCGTACTACATACGACATGATCGAGCAAAGAAACTTGGCAGTGGTCCAGTGTTTCCAAGATTTAGTAGAGGCCTGATTTAGCAGAGATCTCCACATTGTGGATGTAGTCATGCTATTTGATGCCTATGATACTCCTCTGGTTTTGCATGTGAAAGACCTCTAGTTTCAGCATGTCATGTTTGTCATGTCCAGGTTTCAGAGCCGTAAAGCAGGACTGGGACCATGGTAGATGTGGATTTTTGTTTCAAAGGAGATTTTGTCATTACACCATACACGTCTGAAGGCTAGCATAGTGGGCGTGGCTATTCTAGTCTGCCTTGACACAGGACTGATGTGCACATTGGATGATATCATGTTGTCGAGATAAATTAATTCTTTGTATGCTCTGCAGTATGGCATTGAGTTTTAATAACCTGGGGTGCTGTGTCAAAAATGATGTTCTAATAAAAGATGTCGTCCAAGATGCTTGCCAGGCAGACAGACATTTATGTCTTTTGTATGATGTAGACGCAATTAGTTTTTCCTTTTTGAAAAATGGTTACCAACTTGAATGTGCTATAGTATTGTAATGGGCCATTGCTTACACTAACAAGTCATTTTATCTTAACACTAAATTGTCTCATTTCCAACTTCTAATCTTGGTGACCATTGGCAGGACAACATTAATGTATTCCTGAGAGCCTGCAAGACAAAGTTTGGTCTGAGTGATGTACACCTGTTCAACCCTTCAGACCTGGAGGACCTGTCCCAGCGAGCCATAGCCGAGTGAGTAATATATAGGTCAGGACATACACTGACATAGCAGAGGGAGCAATATTTATATATGGCAGCACATACATATCAAAGTGAAGAATGAGTTGTATATAGGTCAGCACACATATCAGAGTGAGTTGTATGTAGGTCAGCACACAGAGATATAATATAGGTCAGCACACACACACACACACACACATGCATTAGAGTGAGTTGTATTTGTACACAAATATACATTAGATAGTAGTAATATATATATATATTAGGGTGGCGAAGTGGTCAAACCATTTGCCTCATGTTCAGACGGTCGGGGTTCGAATTCGAACTACAACAGTCGGTCCATGATGTCAATTTTTTCCGGAGATCCCTGGGTTCATCGCTGGAGCTGTGGAGTTCATGCTTTGTGCGATACTCTTGACCCATCTGTCGAGAGAGACCGAGCTAAATGCGGAAAACCCGAGGCGATGAAGTCGAGCCCTAGCTTAAATTTAAAAAAAAAATAATAATATATAGTTAAAACATGTACATATAGCAGAGTGAGCAATATATAGGTCAGAACAGACACATACAAAGCAGATTGTAAATAACATGTAAATCAACAAACATTTACATAACATAGAATGCAAAATATGATGTTCATTGGTCACATATAATGAAGACCACTCTCTATGCTCATCCATGTAAACAATTTTTTTCCTTTTGCTTTGTCTGCTGAAATGGGTGATTTGCACGTGATTTTTTGCACCACTTTGGCTATGGAATGATACAGGATATAAGGATGACATGTATCACAAACAAGGTAATCAGTGTTACGGTAGACAACTATCAAATCCACACAATCCATATTAAATGTCACAGGAAAATAATGACAAATGCATTAATCCAAAATGCCTCTAGATGACAAAAAATACAGCACTTGGTAATAACATATTTCCCCCCGTCCTACACACCAGTAGCATGTGTCCAGAGTCTCTACTTAAGGTTGAATCATATCTAGTTTATAACTCAGTACAAACCTAAAAGATGATTTTAAACCATTTTTTAGGAGTACACAGAAAGGCACCACAATCATCATCATTCCTTTGTGTAGTCACTCAATATATAAATCAGTACTCACAAACATACATACAATTAGCAGAGTGAGTGATATATGGTTCTTTTTCTTCTTCGTACGCTGGATATATGGTTCAATAAACAGCAGAGTGAGTGATAAATAGTTCAATAAACATAGCAGAGTGAGTGATAAATAGTTCAATAAACATATCAGAGTGAGTAATAAATAGTTCAATAAACATATCAGAGTGAGTGATAAATAGGTCAGCTCACTGCAATACTTATGCCCAGTTGCGGAAGACGCTGTGAACGAGATGACAGCAGTCAGTGACTCCTAGATGACTGCCTGTGACATGGTCAGCGAACCACAGCTAACAAGACCCTATTCCACCTCGAAGGGGTGACCCTTGATGGAGGCTGCATCCATGCTGCCTGGATGAGAGAATAGGGTTGAAAATGATAAAGCAAACTCGATACCAAAAATGTGCTGTGTCAAAACCAGGTGTGTCAGGTTGAATATCGCAGATTCGCTGTAAACTACGACTCATTGTAACAAAATGTCCTATCCAAGATGAATGAAGAAGAAGAAGACATGCATAGCAGAGTGAGTAATATATACTTGGTCTAAATACATATAGGAGATTAACTTGCACAGTATCATTTAAAAAATTTTCTTCTCTTTTCTAAGTCTTTTTTCTTCTTCTGTATTCATCTTGAAAAAGACGTTCTGCTATGTTGTGTCGTAGTTTACGTCAAGGCTGCAATATCTGCACCTTTCAGACTAACACATGCAGTTTCAGCACAGCACATTTAAAAATGGATTTGCCTTCCATTTTTGATCCAAATTCACAAAACCAGACTACATGGATACAGCCTAATTCAAGGGTCGTTACTTGGAGGTAGAATAGGATCTTGGGCAGCTATGATTTGCTGATACTGAGGCAAGAAGTTAACAATGAATAGCTGACTGCTGTCATCATGTTCACTGTATCTATGTCGACATTCATCTAAAGTTATCTATTAACTTTAAGTTTGACAGTTTTCTTCAGACAAGTTCCATGAATTTTCTGAGGAATTATATATGTTACTTGTCACTTTTAACTAGACAATCTTCACGTAGGTTTCATAATCCTTCTTCAAACTTGTACAAATGAATGTAGGCTCCATAATGATATTCTTCAAATTCCATCTAAATCTTTATTAGTTTTTGTATTGCTCTGTGAAAGAGGAGCATTTGTGTGAACTGTCAGGATACTGGTCTCCTAGCGGAGAGACATGGGTTTCCTTCTTTTGGCATTTGTTCTAAAAAGGACATTGTAGCATTGTGTCATAGTTTACAATGAGATATCTGCACCTTTCGACCCGACACATCTGGTTTCAGCTGACTTTTTGATCTACCAGATGTGCCTTTTCACTGATCATTATTCTCTTAGTCAGACTACACTAGTGCAATCATAATCGAAGGCCACCTCTTCAAAGGGGAATAGGGTCATGGTTCAGCTGTAGTGTTTTGGCCCTGATGCAAGCATCCAGCTATGAATCGCAGTGATTTTATTTGTGTCAAGCCTAGTCTGTAAACTGTATGACAATTGCTAGAGCGTCTTTGATGACTCAGCCTCGGGGATGGCATGGCCTAGTGGTTACGTGGCACGGCTCACAACCAGAAGATGCTGGGTTCGATCCCCATCACAGCACCGGCCGTTACCCCGGGGAAGCAAACCCTTAGAAAATGCAGGAGGAAGCAGACCTTTACATAAAATGCATGCTGAAGTCGGATGCACTGGGCCGACAGGCGCAAAATAAAAACCACAGTGCAACGCACACCGCCTAGGGGATAAGAGAAAAAAAATTACTCAGCCTTATAAATCCCCTCTGTTGACCCCATCAATGGGAAAGACTAAATAATTATAGTTGATAAATAAAAATGAGCCATCATTTAGAAAATTAGAATCCTTTGGAGTAGTTTGTATTTTGACCTCTTGCCTGCATCTCTTTATAATGTAGAAATGTAGACAGTGTCTTTATTTAATTTCTGTGGTTATGTATCAGTTTGGTTTTTTTTTGTTTACCCATCTGGTGTACATATTGTATCCTTATATTCACTCTGATGGGAAGAGATGGCTTCTCCATTTACCAACTTATTTTCTCCTTTACCATTATCATGTCTTCGTTGATCATTTTTCAAGCTAATTCACTATGTGATACCCATGCCATTAATAGCCTTGGATGTTGTCCATGAACCTTTTAATAAATGTCTTGTTAGTTGCCTCATTGATATTATTCTGTGGGTTCGTTTTTCCTTATAGCATTTTGTGGAATGGTTTGTTTTTTTCCTTCTATTCTTGCTTACAATCCTGGATGACATATATTCTATTTCTATGAGGTCGTTTGTTTTATTTCTGTTGACAATACATTTTACTCCCTCTATCATCAGCATTCCCAGAGTAACTGATAATGTATTCCTTGTTTATTCCGGAGTTATTTGTTCCAGTTCAGTTTCATCTTGAAATCACAGAAAACCAATTTCCTCAGTTACTTATGACTGACTTGTCAGTATATATATTCCTTGTTGTTTTTCTAAAATTTGTCATTGTCAGCTAAAGTTTTGTTGTCAATCTGATTACCAATGTGTGACTTACAGCATTTCTTGTGGTTGAATACTTCTTCACCTCATCTGGTTACCAATGTGTGACTTACAGCATTTCTTGTGGTTGAATACTTCTTCACCTCATCTGGTTACCAATGTGTGACTTACAGCATTTCTTGTGGTTGAATACTTCTTCACCTCATCTGGTTACCAATGTGTGACTTACAGCATTTCTTGTGGTTGAATACTTCTTCTGCTCATCTGGTTACCAATGTCTTAGTCTTATTCGACCTGTATTTCTTCAGCAACATAAACCTGTACAGGTCCCATCTCTGTGGCTGAAGTTTGTATTTCCTGTGTCTGATCTCTCTTAGCTCATTACACCCTGACCTGCCCAGTGTATGTTGTTTGCAAACCAAAAATGCTACTACCCTGTCCAATTCAACTGATCCAACTGTTTAATTTAACATTTGTACATAAAGTATGGATAAAACATATGAATGAGTGGTAACATTTGTACATAAAGTAGGGATAAAACAAATAAATGGGTAAATTTGAACATAAAGCAGTGATAAACTACTTACAAGATTGATAGTACTTTTTATAAACTGGAGTGATAAAACATTTACAAAAGTGGTAACATTGGTACATAATGGAGGGATAAAACAAATATTCATGTGAATCCAATGGCCTCTTACTATGAGGAAAAAATAGGACTAATACACTTTACTCTGCCACCAGAAGAGCGTGTCGAATAGTTTTAATGCCTGCCTGTCAACAAGGAGGGCAGCGGTTCGAATCTCCGGTACGGAATATGTTATTTTTCTATTAGGGTGAAATAAACAAACATAGTGAGCTTATGATGTAGCGACAGCAGTGGTCAAGCTGCCTGTAGTCCTCAGCCTTAAAACCCGTCGTCTACCCCAGCAATGGGAAAAAGCCATAGGACAGTTTTTTAAATTTTACTCTGCCACCCGAGTGTTAATGGGACCTGCAAGTGGAGTAGAGAATAGTAACACTGTGAACCTGCCAAGAGATGACTAAGGAGAGTTTTGCATGGAGCTGGCTATCTCATCCAGTAGAAATTGTAAGCCATGAAAACTTCAGCAAATATGGACAATTCAAACAAGAAAAAGACAACTCAACCATCCAAGATAAGAGGAAAATCTTCTGTTAAGAGAGTTAATAATGTCAGGAATCTCCACAGCTGTACTTCTAGTTTTTTCTTTAAGAAAATCTCCAGGGATGGTAGCCGAATGTTTGTAGAATGTGCGAGCAAGAGAGAACATCTTCTGTTTGGAATCCCCAAGACAAGACAGGTATAGACAGACCAAAACACACATGAAGAACAAGGCTCAGGGCAAACATCAAGGGACAGGAAAGACATACACAGAAATGGATGGCCCAAGACAGGAGCACTTGGCGTGTATTTGTTGTAGACATAGCAAGCTGAAAGGTTTTAATTGACCCTATTATGCATGTTGTAAAAGGTGACAATGCAGGGCTGTGTATTAGGCTGGCCCATCATGTAAAATAAAGTGTCACAGAAACAATCTCTACACGAGCACAAGTGTGCTTTGATACTTGATTTCTACAAGAAGGTCAGCTGTAGTGGTGATCTATGCTCCTGGATAGGAAAAGTATATGTACACACATACATACAAACACACATGACCAACGCTCCTACATGCCCTACATACATACAAACACACATGACCAACGCACCTACATGCCCTACATACATACAAACACACATGACCAACGCTCCTACATGCCCTACATACATACAAACACACATGACCAACGCTCCTACATGCCCTACATACATACAAACACACATGACCAACGCTCCTACATGCCCTACATACATACAAACACACATGACCAACCCTCCTACATGCCCTACATACATACAAACACACATGACCAACCCACCTACATGCCCTACATACATACAAACACACATGACCAACGCTCCTACATGCCCTACATACATACAAACACACATGACCAACGCACCTACATGCCCTACATACATACAAACACACATGACCAACCCACCTACATGCCCTACATACATACAAACACACATGACCAACGCTCCTACATGCCCTACATACATACAAACACACATGACCAACGCTCCTACATGCCCTACATACATACAAACACACATGACCAACCCACCTACATGCCCTACATACATACAAACACACATGACCAACCCTCCTACATGCCCTACATACATACAAACACACATGACCAACCCTCCTACATGCCCTACATACATACAAACACACATGACCAACGCTCCTACATGCCCTACATACATACAAACACACATGACCAACGCTCCTACATGCCCTACATACATACAAACACACATGACCAACCCTCCTACATGCCCTACATACATACAAACACACATGACCAACCCACCTACATGCCCTACATACATACAAACACACATGACCAACCCTCCTACATGCCCTACATACATACAAACACACATGACCAACGCTCCTACATGCCCTACATACATACAAACACACATGACCAACCCTCCTACATGCCCTACATACATACAAACACACATGACCAACCCACCTACATGCCCTACATACATACAAACACACATGACCAACCCTCCTACATGCCCTACATACATACAAACACACATGACCAACGCTCCTACATGCCCTACATACATACAAACACACATGACCAACCCTCCTACATGCCCTACATACATACAAACACACATGACCAACCCACCTACATGCCCTACCTACATACAAACACACATGACCAACCCTCCTACATGCCCTACATACATACAAACACACATGACCAACGCTCCTACATGCCCTACATACATACAAACACACATGACCAACCCTCCTACATGCCCTACATACATACAAACACACATGACCAACCCTCCTACATGCCCTACATACATACAAACACACATGACCAACCCACCTACATGCCCTACATACATACAAACACACATGACCAACCCTCCTACATGCCCTACATACATACAAACACACATGACCAACCCACCTACATGCCCTACATACATACAAACACACATGACCAACCCTCCTACATGCCCTACATACATACAAACACACATGACCAACCCTCCTACATGCCCTACATACATACAAACACACATGACCAACCCACCTACATGCCCTACATACATACAAACACACATGACCAACCCTCCTACATGCCCTACATACATACAAACACACATGACCAACCCTCCTACATGCCCTACATACATACAAACACACATGACCAACCCTCCTACATGCCCTACATACATACAAACACACATGACCAACCCACCTACATGCCCTACATACATACAAACACACATGACCAACCCTCCTACATGCCCTACATACATACAAACACACATGACCAACCCTCCTACATGCCCTACATACATACAAACACACATGACCAACCCACCTACATGCCCTACATACATACAAACACACATGACCAACCCACCTACATGCCCTACATACATACAAACACACATGACCAACCCTCCTACATGCCCTACATACATACAAACACACATGACCAACCCTCCTACATGCCCTACATACATACAAACACACATGACCAACCCTCCTACATGCCCTACATACATACAAACACACATGACCAACCCACCTACATGCCCTACATACATACAAACACACATGACCAACCCACCTACATGCCCTACATACATACAAACACACATGACCAACGCTCCTACATGCCCTACATACATACAAACACACATGACCAACCCACCTACATGCCCTACATACATACAAACACACATGACCAACCCTCCTACATGCCCTACATACATACAAACACACATGACCAACCCACCTACATGCCCTACATACATACAAACACACATGACCAACCCTCCTACATGCCCTACATACATACAAACACACATGACCAACCCACCTACATGCCCTACATACATACAAACACACATGACCAACCCACCTACATGCCCTACATACATACAAACACACATGACCAACCCTCCTACATGCCCTACATACATACAAACACACATGACCAACCCACCTACATGCCCTACATACATACAAACACACATGACCAACCCTCCTACATGCCCTACATACATACAAACACACATGACCAACCCTCCTACATGCCCTACATACATACAAACACACATGACCAACCCTCCTACATGCCCTACATACATACAAACACACATGACCAACCCTCCTACATGCCCTACATACATACAAACACACATGACCAACCCACCTACATGCCCTACATACATACAAACACACATGACCAACCCTCCTACATGCCCTACATACATACAAACACACATGACCAACCCTCCTACATGCCCTACATACATACAAACACACATGACCAACCCTCCTACATGCCCTACATACATACAAACACACATGACCAACCCTCCTACATGCCCTACATACATACAAACACACATGACCAACCCTCCTACATGCCCTACATACATACAAACACACATGACCAACCCACCTACATGCCCTACATACATACAAACACACATGACCAACCCTCCTACATGCCCTACATACATACAAACACACATGACCAACCCTCCTACATGCCCTACATACATACAAACACACATGACCAACCCTCCTACATGCCCTACATACATACAAACACACATGACCAACCCTCCTACATGCCCTACATACATACAAACACACATGACCAACCCACCTACATGCCCTACATACATACAAACACACATGACCAACCCTCCTACATGCCCTACATACATACAAACACACATGACCAACCCTCCTACATGCCCTACATACATACAAACACACATGACCAACCCACCTACATGCCCTACATACATACAAACACACATGACCAACCCACCTACATGCCCTACATACATACAAACACACATGACCAACGCTCCTACATGCCCTACATACATACAAACACACATGACCAACGCTCCTACATGCCCTACATACATACAAACACACATGACCAACCCACCTACATGCCCTACATACATACAAACACACATGACCAACCCTCCTACATGCCCTACATACATACAAACACACATGACCAACGCTCCTACATGCCCTACATACATACAAACACACATGACCAACCCACCTACATGCCCTACATACATACAAACACACATGACCAACCCTCCTACATGCCCTACATACATACAAACACACATGACCAACCCACCTACATGCCCTACATACATACAAACACACATGACCAACCCACCTACATGCCCTACATACATACAAACACACATGACCAACCCACCTACATGCCCTACATACATACAAACACACATGACCAACCCTCCTACATGCCCTACATACATACAAACACACATGACCAACCCACCTACATGCCCTACATACATACAAACACACATGACCAACCCTCCTACATGCCCTACATACATACAAACACACATGACCAACCCACCTACATGCCCTACATACATACAAACACACATGACCAACCCACCTACATGCCCTACATACATACAAACACACATGACCAACCCTCCTACATGCCCTACATACATACAAACACACATGACCAACCCTCCTACATGCCCTACATACATACAAACACACATGACCAACCCTCCTACATGCCCTACATACATACAAACACACATGACCAACCCTCCTACATGCCCTACATACATACAAACACACATGACCAACCCTCCTACATGCCCTACATACATACAAACACACATGACCAACCCTCCTACATGCCCTACATACATACAAACACACATGACCAACCCACCTACATGCCCTACATACATACAAACACACATGACCAACCCTCCTACATGCCCTACATACATACAAACACACATGACCAACCCACCTACATGCCCTACATACATACAAACACACATGACCAACCCACCTACATGCCCTACATACATACAAACACACATGACCAACCCTCCTACATGCCCTACATACATACAAACACACATGACCAACCCTCCTACATGCCCTACATACATACAAACACACATGACCAACCCTCCTACATGCCCTACATACATACAAACACACATGACCAACCCTCCTACATGCCCTACATACATACAAACACACATGACCAACCCTCCTACATGCCCTACATACATACAAACACACATGACCAACCCTCCTACATGCCCTACATACATACAAACACACATGACCAACCCACCTACATGCCCTACATACATACAAACACACATGACCAACCCTCCTACATGCCCTACATACATACAAACACACATGACCAACCCACCTACATGCCCTACATACATACAAACACACATGACCAACCCTCCTACATGCCCTACATACATACAAACACACATGACCAACCCACCTACATGCCCTACATACATACAAACACACATGACCAACCCTCCTACATGCCCTACATACATACAAACACACATGACCAACCCTCCTACATGCCCTACATACATACAAACACACATGACCAACCCTCCTACATGCCCTACATACATACAAACACACATGACCAACCCTCCTACATGCCCTACATACATACAAACACACATGACCAACCCTCCTACATGCCCTACATACATACAAACACACATGACCAACCCTCCTACATGCCCTACATACATACAAACACACATGACCAACCCTCCTACATGCCCTACATACATACAAACACACATGACCAACCCTCCTACATGCCCTACATACATACAAACACACATGACCAACCCACCTACATGCCCTACATACATACAAACACACATGACCAACCCTCCTACATGCCCTACATACATACAAACACACATGACCAACCCACCTACATGCCCTACATACATACAAACACACATGACCAACCCTCCTACATGCCCTACATACATACAAACACACATGACCAACCCACCTACATGCCCTACATACATACAAACACACATGACCAACCCTCCTACATGCCCTACATACATACAAACACACATGACCAACCCACCTACATGCCCTACATACATACAAACACACATGACCAACCCACCTACATGCCCTACATACATACAAACACACATGACCAACCCTCCTACATGCCCTACATACATACAAACACACATGACCAACCCTCCTACATGCCCTACATACATACAAACACACATGACCAACCCTCCTACATGCCCTACATACATACAAACACACATGACCAACCCTCCTACATGCCCTACATACATACAAACACACATGACCAACCCACCTACATGCCCTACATACATACAAACACACATGACCAACCCTCCTACATGCCCTACATACATACAAACACACATGACCAACCCTCCTACATGCCCTACATACATACAAACACACATGACCAACCCTCCTACATGCCCTACATACATACAAACACACATGACCAACCCTCCTACATGCCCTACATACATACAAACACACATGACCAACCCACCTACATGCCCTACATACATACAAACACACATGACCAACCCTCCTACATGCCCTACATACATACAAACACACATGACCAACCCTCCTACATGCCCTACATACATACAAACACACATGACCAACCCACCTACATGCCCTACATACATACAAACACACATGACCAACCCACCTACATGCCCTACATACATACAAACACACATGACCAACGCTCCTACATGCCCTACATACATACAAACACACATGACCAACGCTCCTACATGCCCTACATACATACAAACACACATGACCAACCCACCTACATGCCCTACATACATACAAACACACATGACCAACCCTCCTACATGCCCTACATACATACAAACACACATGACCAACGCTCCTACATGCCCTACATACATACAAACACACATGACCAACCCACCTACATGCCCTACATACATACAAACACACATGACCAACCCTCCTACATGCCCTACATACATACAAACACACATGACCAACCCACCTACATGCCCTACATACATACAAACACACATGACCAACCCACCTACATGCCCTACATACATACAAACACACATGACCAACCCACCTACATGCCCTACATACATACAAACACACATGACCAACCCTCCTACATGCCCTACATACATACAAACACACATGACCAACCCACCTACATGCCCTACATACATACAAACACACATGACCAACCCTCCTACATGCCCTACATACATACAAACACACATGACCAACCCACCTACATGCCCTACATACATACAAACACACATGACCAACCCACCTACATGCCCTACATACATACAAACACACATGACCAACCCTCCTACATGCCCTACATACATACAAACACACATGACCAACCCTCCTACATGCCCTACATACATACAAACACACATGACCAACCCTCCTACATGCCCTACATACATACAAACACACATGACCAACCCTCCTACATGCCCTACATACATACAAACACACATGACCAACCCTCCTACATGCCCTACATACATACAAACACACATGACCAACCCTCCTACATGCCCTACATACATACAAACACACATGACCAACCCACCTACATGCCCTACATACATACAAACACACATGACCAACCCTCCTACATGCCCTACATACATACAAACACACATGACCAACCCACCTACATGCCCTACATACATACAAACACACATGACCAACCCACCTACATGCCCTACATACATACAAACACACATGACCAACCCTCCTACATGCCCTACATACATACAAACACACATGACCAACCCTCCTACATGCCCTACATACATACAAACACACATGACCAACCCTCCTACATGCCCTACATACATACAAACACACATGACCAACCCTCCTACATGCCCTACATACATACAAACACACATGACCAACCCTCCTACATGCCCTACATACATACAAACACACATGACCAACCCTCCTACATGCCCTACATACATACAAACACACATGACCAACCCACCTACATGCCCTACATACATACAAACACACATGACCAACCCTCCTACATGCCCTACATACATACAAACACACATGACCAACCCACCTACATGCCCTACATACATACAAACACACATGACCAACCCTCCTACATGCCCTACATACATACAAACACACATGACCAACCCACCTACATGCCCTACATACATACAAACACACATGACCAACCCTCCTACATGCCCTACATACATACAAACACACATGACCAACCCTCCTACATGCCCTACATACATACAAACACACATGACCAACCCTCCTACATGCCCTACATACATACAAACACACATGACCAACCCTCCTACATGCCCTACATACATACAAACACACATGACCAACCCTCCTACATGCCCTACATACATACAAACACACATGACCAACCCTCCTACATGCCCTACATACATACAAACACACATGACCAACCCTCCTACATGCCCTACATACATACAAACACACATGACCAACCCTCCTACATGCCCTACATACATACAAACACACATGACCAACCCACCTACATGCCCTACATACATACAAACACACATGACCAACCCTCCTACATGCCCTACATACATACAAACACACATGACCAACCCACCTACATGCCCTACATACATACAAACACACATGACCAACCCTCCTACATGCCCTACATACATACAAACACACATGACCAACCCACCTACATGCCCTACATACATACAAACACACATGACCAACCCTCCTACATGCCCTACATACATACAAACACACATGACCAACCCTCCTACATGCCCTACATACATACAAACACACATGACCAACCCTCCTACATGCCCTACATACATACAAACACACATGACCAACCCTCCTACATGCCCTACATACATACAAACACACATGACCAACCCACCTACATGCCCTACATACATACAAACACACATGACCAACCCTCCTACATGCCCTACATACATACAAACACACATGACCAACCCTCCTACATGCCCTACATACATACAAACACACATGACCAACCCTCCTACATGCCCTACATACATACAAACACACATGACCAACCCTCCTACATGCCCTACATACATACAAACACACATGACCAACCCTCCTACATGCCCTACATACATACAAACACACATGACCAACCCTCCTACATGCCCTACATACATACAAACACACATGACCAACCCTCCTACATGCCCTACATACATACAAACACACATGACCAACCCACCTACATGCCCTACATACATACAAACACACATGACCAACCCACCTACATGCCCTACATACATACAAACACACATGACCAACCCTCCTACATGCCCTACATACATACAAACACACATGACCAACCCACCTACATGCCCTACATACATACAAACACACATGACCAACCCACCTACATGCCCTACATACATACAAACACACATGACCAACCCACCTACATGCCCTACATACATACAAACACACATGACCAACCCACCTACATGCCCTACATACATACAAACACACATGACCAACCCACCTACATGCCCTACATACATACAAACACACATGACCAACCCACCTACATGCCCTACATACATACAAACACACATGACCAACCCTCCTACATGCCCTACATACATACAAACACACATGACCAACCCTCCTACATGCCCTACATACATACAAACACACATGACCAACCCTCCTACATGCCCTACATACATACAAACACACATGACCAACCCTCCTACATGCCCTACATACATACAAACACACATGACCAACCCTCCTACATGCCCTACATACATACAAACACACATGACCAACCCTCCTACATGCCCTACATACATACAAACACACATGACCAACCCTCCTACATGCCCTACATACATACAAACACACATGACCAACCCTCCTACATGCCCTACATACATACAAACACACATGACCAACCCTCCTACATGCCCTACATACATACAAACACACATGACCAACCCTCCTACATGCCCTACATACATACAAACACACATGACCAACCCACCTACATGCCCTACATACATACAAACACACATGACCAACCCTCCTACATGCCCTACATACATACAAACACACATGACCAACCCACCTACATGCCCTACATACATACAAACACACATGACCAACCCTCCTACATGCCCTACATACATACAAACACACATGACCAACCCACCTACATGCCCTACATACATACAAACACACATGACCAACCCTCCTACATGCCCTACATACATACAAACACACATGACCAACCCACCTACATGCCCTACATACATACAAACACACATGACCAACCCTCCTACATGCCCTACATACATACAAACACACATGACCAACCCTCCTACATGCCCTACATACATACAAACACACATGACCAACCCTCCTACATGCCCTACATACATACAAACACACATGACCAACCCTCCTACATGCCCTACATACATACAAACACACATGACCAACCCACCTACATGCCCTACATACATACAAACACACATGACCAACCCTCCCACGCACCTACATGCCCTACATACATACAAACACACTCTCCCACACACATACATGTCCCACATACACACACACACCTGACCCACTCTCCTACACACATACATTCCCCACTCTGCCACACATACACACACACTTGATCCACCCTCTCACATACACACATACACCTGGTCCACTCTGCACACACACACACCTGACCCACTCTCCCACACGCATACATACACACACTAACTTAACCACTCTCCCACATACATTCACACACTTGACGTACTCTCCATACACATACATACATGCCACATAAACACACACACCTGACCCATTCTCCCACGCGCATACATACACGCACACACCTGACCCACTCTCCCACAAACAAACATGCCACACATAAACACACATCTGACCAAACATCCAACACATGCATGCCACACATACACACACACACACCTGACCTACCCTCCCACACATACCTGACCCATTCTCCCACACACAAACATGCCACACAAACATACCACACACACCTGATCCACTCTCCCACATACACACACACACACACACACACACACACACACCTTGCCCACATACACACACCTGACACACTCTCCCACACACACACGCCTGACACACTCTCCCACACACACACGCCTGACACACTCTCCCACACACATACACATTTGACACACTATCCCACACACACACGCCTGACACACACATACACACTTGACACACTATCCCACACACACCTGTTACACTCTCCCACACACAAACATGCCACACATAAACACACATCTGACCAAACATCCAACACATGCATGCCACGCATTCACACACACCTGATCTACCCTCCCACACACACGCGCACGCACGCACACACACACATGCCACACACAAATATGCCACACACACACCTGATCCACTTTCCAACATACATATACACACACTTGACCCACTCTCCCACACACTAAAATGCCACACACACACACCTGACCCACTCTTCCACACACAACCATGCCAGACTTACACCTGACACACACACACACTCCTGACACTCTCCCACACACACACACACACCTGTCACACTCTCACGCACACACATTTGACCCACTCTCCCACACACAACTATGCCAGACTTACACCTGACACACACACATGTCACACTCTCACGCACACACACCTGACCCAACCTCACACACACACCTGACACTCTCTCCCACACACACCTGACACTCTCCCATACACATACACCTGACACACACACTCTTTCTCTCACACACACACACACACACCTGATCCACTCTCCCACATACATACACACACACTTACACACCTGACCCACTCTCCCACACACAAAAATGCCAAACACACACCTGACACACTCACACACGCATACACATGTCACACTCTCCCACACACAAACATGTCACACATACACACACAAATATGCCACACACACACCGGACACACACACACACCTGACACACTCTCCCACACACACCTGACACACTCTCCCACACACACCTGACACACTCTCCCACACACACCTGACACACTCTCACACACACACACACTCTCTCACACCCACACACAATTGACCCACTCTCCAACACACACACATCCAACTAATCAGTCATTTGTTTTCAGCATCTGCAACATTATTGCCTCTTTTTATATATTACATTGCAACAATGTTGTTCTTTGTCTAGTTCTATTGAGGTTTTTAAATACATTATATCCAGTAAGTAACTTGTCCTTTTACAGAACATCGCTTCTTACAACTGCCCACCTATTTGGCTGTTATAATTTTCATGGCAAGTGTGCAGTACGGTAGGTTGCCGTTACTTTCAGTACATGGAGTCGCAATCGCCTGCGAAAAAACCCAGTGTCTGCCAAACTGGACACAAGTAGGAATCGAACCTGGTACGTTATGATTGTGAAAACCGAGCGAGTTTCACCTCTAGGCCACGTAGCCTCCTCACATTATATCCAAGGATGTAGAAATTGATAAAAGTTCAAGCTTAAGATTTTTAAAACAAAATTGAACTGCATTGTATTGTCCCAAAATTTGGACCACCACTGCTGACATAAACAAGAAGAGCAGTGACTCACAGTCAGTTAGGAGCTGTTGAACTGTTCAAATTCTGACGGAAACTTTCTGAAAAATATCATATATAGATTAAGTTTTATTTTCTCTGTTTATTAATATATATATATATATATATATATATATATATATATATATATATATATATATATATATATATATATATATATATATATATATATATATATATATATATATAAATAAATAAACAGAGAAAGTAAGACTTGACATCTTTGGAAGAATGTATAAATTGGAGAAAATAACTTCAGGCTAATTGAGTAGTATAATTAGCCATCAGGCACTGTAATTAACAACAGAATGCTAAATTAAAGATGAAGTTACAAGAAATAAAGATGTATTTCAATGAAACAAAAATAAGGAAATTCTATTTTCTTTTAACCAAAAAGAGGAGTAATAAAATATTTAAATATATATGGGGAAGCTATAATAACTCATCATCATCATGAAGCATGTCATTTGCAGAACGTCACTTTCATTAAATTTGAAATAAACTCGATCTCTTGCCGAATCTCCAGCCTGCTCCAGAATTAAACCCTAGCATTTCTTGTCATCTTTATAATAATAACTTTTAGTATTTTAATAACTCAGTACTTTGTATATGTAAAGAAACATAACATTTCTCTAAAGGAAAGAACATAGGCCAAGGATTAGAAAGATAGCTGCACAGTACTATTTATGCAGTAGACCAAATATACAAATACATCAAATGTCAACACAGGACCCAACAGCCCAGACCCCTACAACATCAGCATAACCACACGGGGATGAGTTCAGAGAACATTAACGATCAAATCATCCACCGTTTAATTTGTGACAAGACTACATGATTTGATACAGGGTTGAGATCTGCACAAAATTAACTATTTTGTTGAGGAATGGCTCATTTACAAAGACTATGACGAAATACACAGTGCTAGAATATGACATGGGCTTGGTTGTTGCACTCCAGGAGTCTCTGTCAAATAGGAAGCCTTCAAATACAAGTAAATGTATATATTCTACAGTATCACTTTTTAGAATATGTTGATTATACTGGAGGCCTCATAGTACTTGTACAAAAGCCTGGCAGACTGTACCATCAAGGCAAGAGACACTGAATGTTGGAGATTATACTGGAGGCCTCATAGTACTTGTACAAAAGCCTGGCAGACTGTACCATCAAGGCAAGAGACGCTGGATGTTGGAGATTATACTGGAGGCCTCATAGTACTTGTACAAAAGCCTGATAGACTGTACCATCAAGGCAAGAGACACTGAATGTTGGAGATTATACTGGAGGCCTCATAGTACTTGTACAAAAGCCTGGCAGACTGTACCATCAAGGCAAGAGACACTGGATGTTGGAGATTATACTGGAGGCCTCATAGTACTTGTACAAAAGCCTGGCAGACTGTACCATCAAGGCAAGAAACACTGAATGTTGGAGATTCATTGCAGTCAACCTTTACCATAGAGATGGTACCTAAGCTGAACATAGTGTTTGTAGCCCAGGTGCTTAACAAATCTTAATGCAGGACTACTTATACATTGCAAATACATTTCTGCATATCCACTGAACTAGGATTGGATATGATCAATAGTTTTAGTTTTGTTTTTCCTTTTTTTAAACATTTTTTTCCATTCTAAATTAAACTGACTATATTTCATAATACATGTTATTTTGTGCTACGCTTGATGTTATTGCGTTTATTCTCTCACTGACTATGACAAATGTGTTTTCATTTCTCCCTCAGATCAGCTTACTTGAAACAAGAATATGAGAAACGACTCAGGAATGTAAGTACTTCCATATGTTGAGCTCCCTTTTTTTCTCCCATATCAAGCTTGGTAAGAATACTCCAGTTAACTCCTGTAGTGGATAGACCTAATGTTTACTCTTGCTGTTGTAGTTTTTGTAGCAATCAGTGTACAAGATGAGGCATCTACTCTCATGCACAATCCTGTTTAGTTACCTTTTACAAGGGGCTTGAATGTGTTGTTGTTCAGTTACTCATGCTCAGTTATTCACTCTTGATGATGTTTCTCTGATAGAAGGTAGTAGAGTATAAAAGCTGTTAGGCCCATTTTATTTTGTGACCTACGACACATAGTTGATGATATGGTCAGCATCACGCTGGCCGTCTTTACTTCCCCGATTTTTCCGGTATCCAATTTGCAGTCAGAAAAGAATCATTCGCTAACTGGGGATAGAACCATGATCGCCTGACTGGAAAGCCAGTGCTACCGTGGCCTCCAGCCGGTTACGGTAACTTTTCTTATATCTCAAGGTGGTCCTTAACCCTCCTAACTATAGTGCCATGCAGGTGTTCTCAATAGGCTCACCACTGTGGTGGGAACAGTGTCTATTCCCACCTCGTTTGACGGGCTGCTATGAAACAGCTCATTTATGGGAGCGATGACGGGACTTCTGTAGCCTGACTGAGAGAATAGAGTCTTGTACAGTGATCATATTGTGAACACCCACTTTGTTTGACAGGTGCTGTAATACAGTCTGTTATGAACACCACAACAGAGATGTAAAGTGGGATCTTGGTCAGTGTGTTTTTCCTGACACTAGTCTTCTACATCGGTCACAATGTTGATCACCAGCTTGTTTGTCAGGCTGCTGTAATACAGTCAGTTTTCAGAAGCATGACTGAGATGTGAGGTGTGATCTTAGTCAGTATATTTCACTGGCTCCTCACACTAGTCCTATACAGTGATCCTGTTCTTTCCTCCATAAATATGAGTTTTGACGTCTTCTACAAGTCCATAAATATGATAATAATGTTTGTCCATCATGTGTGATGAAGACCACTCTCTCTGTTCAGCCGTTTGGAAAATCTTTTTCTTTTGCTCTGTCCACTGAAATGGGTGACTAAGTGCAGTGATTTGGGTTAAAGTGGGGATGATTTGCACAGTTTATCGATATCACTCTCTCATCCTGAGTTGCCTTAGGCCAGTGGCAAAACATTATTGAGATGACTGGAGATAATACTGGATGCAGATTTTTCCTCACGGTTTACATCCAAAGCCTTTCCCATAATAAACATGTACTATGTTACACTGTTTTTATTTTGTGCCTGTTGGCCCAGTGCATCTTCTTCTTCTTCTTTGTACACAGTCAGACAGTAACCATTATTTTTTTGAAAAAAGCGGCGGTCATCCTGAGGCTGTCGCCACTGCCATAGAGCTTGTTTTGCAGTTCCACTGGTGATGGCCACATCTGCTCTCTCTGATCCTCGTATGTCGGGCAGTTCTGCAGCAGATGTTCAGCGGTCATTTTACCAGTACCGCACGGGCATTCGTCGGTACCACCTATCTTCAATTTGTTGAATAGGTGGTACCTCAGTCTATTGTGGCCAGTGCGAAGTCTGAAGACAACGACCTGCTCTCTTCGGTTCAACTGGTAATAGGCATCGTTTTTGGTGTAACCAGTATGTTCGGTTTCCCATTTGGTCATGTATCTGGCTTTGATAAGCCGTTTTGACTCTTCGTACGTCATACTAGTATCTGTTTGTGGTAGTCTTGCACCTTCTTTTGCCAGTCTGTCTGCCTCCTCGTTGCCTTGGATGTTGCAGTGTGATGGGACCCACTGTACCACTACCCTTTTTGGTGCGGACTGCTGGCACAGTTTGCAGGGTGCTGCTCTTAAGTCATTGAGCTCAGTGTTTTTCTGGCTTTTTAGCGCTGTGACTACGGCGAGAGCATCTGTAAGCAGGACTAAATGGCTTTCATTTTCTTTATGTGTCACCATTTCTTCCACTGCCACCCTCAGTGCCTCTGCCTCTGCTCTGAAATTGCTTGTGTACTTACCAGTGGCGAATGACAGTGTTATTTGTCTGCCATTTGGTAGGTTCAGGAATGCTCCTGCCCCTCCGTTCTGTGTAGTGTTTATTACAGAACCGTCGGTGTATGCATGGGTCCAGTCCATGCTTGGCCCAGTGCATCTGACTTTGGCATGCATTTTATGCAAGGGTCTGCTTCCTCCTGCATGTTCTAAGGGTTTGCTTCCCCGGAGTAACAGCCTGTGCTGTGATTGAGGAGCGAATCCAGCACCTTCGGATTGTGAGCCTTGTCACTCAACACTGTCCCCCCTGCCACAGAGTAAAAGTCAAAGCCACCCACAGGAGGCAGTGGGGGTAATCCGTATAGTGCAAAATCAAATTTAGCATTACATCTTCTTATGGGCTAATTGTCAAGACAGATTTACTTGCATCCCATTCATCACACATGTAAAAAATATTAGGCTAATTAACTAGACGTAAAGTGTTTTTTTAATCACAATTATATAAATAATTTCTGTCTCTATTTTAAAATCAGTTCTGTCACTATTATTAAACCAGTTTTACTATATGGCTTGGAATTAAAGTGTGTAATAAAATATGACACTTCTAAACTGGCAAGCTTCACCAACAGATCCTTCTTATCAAATGCCTGGTTAGAGTAACACACCCGGACTTGTTTAGCAAACCATTCATTTCAATAGATTATTTTCAAATAAACGGTAAATTATTTTATTTTGAAGTTTTCAATTTGTATCAGATGTAAGCAATGCAGGAATTACATTGATCCACTTACATCAGACCTACTTTTTTGGGGGTGTTTAATTATATTAACAACATTAAAATCTCTTTGTATGACCAGGCATCTATTTGTGATTACTTGTGTATGTTCCAGTGTCTATTTTGCTGTGATGTGAGTTTTGAGATGACAAATGTAGCTGCTCTACCTATTTGTGCATTCTGGAAAGTATAAAATTATGCAAAGGGCTAGCAGCATGTTATACAACTAATTCCTACAAGAGTCACGATTGCAAGAACGTATTGTGCTCTTTGGCAAAGGTGCCCACCCCTGTCTGGGAGCCAACAAGTATTAATGATCATATACCCCATAATGCACAAGCATGTAGCAAAATCCAGGCAATTACAGACGTGAGTTTGACAAGCATACTCTGCTAAATTTTAGAGTCAAAGACAACATAGTTATGCACTTGGAGAAGTTTAATCTCATCAAGAACAGTCAGCATAGGTTTACTAAGGGGAGATTGTGCTTAACAAATCTATTATAATTCATGGAAGAGGTTACCCAAATGATAGATGCTGGAGAGCCAGTAGATGTTGTTTATCTGGATTCTGCAAAGGCTTTTGATAGGGTACCTCATCAAAGATTGTTTCGGAAGTTGCGATCACATGGAATAGGTGGTAGAGTTGCCAGTTGGATTGAAATTACGTTAACGGGCAGGAGTAGTACTCTGATTGATTTGATGTAATTAGTGGAGTGTCTCAGGGGATATAGACATGCTAGAAAGAATACAAAGAAGAGCTACACAAATTGGGGGGGGGGGGATATAGACATGCTAGAAAGAATACAAAGAAGAGCTACACAAATTATTGTGGGTTTCCTGAATCATAGTTATATTTTTTTGGTTTTTGCATTCCCCTTATTTCTCTATTTCCCAAGGTGATGTGCATTGCACTATGTTTTTATTTTGTGCCTGTTGGCCCATTGCATTCAACTTCGGTATGCATTTTATGTAAGGGTCTGCTTCCGCCTGCATTTTCTAAGGGTATGCTTCCTCGAAGTAACGGCCGGTGCTGTGATGCGGATTGAACCCAGCACCTTCGGATTGTGAGCCGTTTCACTTTAACCATTAGTCTCCAGAATTATAGTTATGAGGAGAGACTTAGGAAAACAATGTCTGCAATGTCTAGATCAGAGGAGAAGTCGAGGTGACTTAATACAAGTTTATCATTTAAAGACAGGTGCAGATTAAAAATTAGTAAATATTTTTTTAGTCAGAGTGTAGAGAATGCTTGGAATGCATAGCTATATGATGTGCTTAGAGGTAGGGTCAGTTAATGCATTGAAAAATAGATTGGATGATCACAGTCATTTTTCGTATTGGTTGATTTGAATAAACTGGTTGTATACAGACTGTAGAGTCTTCTAAACCAGTATAATAAAGTTAAGTAAAGAAGAAGAAGCATGAACTACTGACATGTCAGAGATAAGGAATGATCTTTCTTTTCACTCTGAGAGAGAAGCATAGAGCCTGTTCGAGCTATTGTAGTGCCAATTTTCATCCATACCAATGTTTTTTACATAAAGAAATTGCTAGCCCCATGCACAGCCCTCTTTAGTCAGCTTTTACAATGTGCTTGTGAAGTTACAGCGGGCCTATTCTTTTTAAACCAGGTGCAACTCGGGTAAGTTAAGGGATGGTGACCTACTAATTAAAGTTATGAGGTGGCACATGATTTGTATGGGATATAAAGAATAGGGTATTTGTTCTTTCCTCATGTTTTCTAAAGTGAACAAAGAGAAGAGAAGTTGTTCTTGTCTCATTACATTTCATAAAGAACACAAAGAGAAGAGAAGATGTTCTTGTCTCATTACATTTCATAAAGAACACAAAGAGAAGAGAAGATGTTCTTTGTCTCATTACATTTCATAAAGAACACAAAGAGAAGAGAAGATGTTCTTGTCTCATTACATTTCATAAAGAACACAAAGAGAAGAGAAGATGTTCTTGTCTCATTACATTTCATAAAGAACACAAAGAGAAGAGAAGATGTTCTTTGTCTCATTACATTTCATAAAGAACACAAAGAGAAGAGAAGATGTTCTTTGTTTCATTATATTTCATAAGGTGCACAAAGAGAAGGGAAGGTGTTCTTGACTATTATATTTCATGGTGCACTAATTGTTTCCTTAGGCTGATTATTTGGTACGGTCTGTGCGACTTACAGCCCAGTGCGTCCGGTATCAACTCCCATTTTAGCGGGCATACTTCCCATATACAACACGTTTGGGTTGTCAGCATTTTTTACTAACCACTTTGCTAAGCTCCACCCCCGAGTTGCTCGTATAACTCTATGATTCTTAATTTCTGGCTCAATTCTAGTCACTGACAAGATTTAGGTTCTAATAAGCTCAACCTACAAATTGTTATTATTTACGATTCAGTTGTCCTTGTGTTTGTGTCCTTGGGTGCTAGGAATAATGTTGGGCAAGTCAGTGGACTTGAGAAATTCCACTTGTGCAGAAACTAAATACGTTCTGGCTCTTTCTCGACTATAAAGTGCTCATAGTTCCTCTGTATTTCTGGAACAAGCATTAGTTCCTTCTTATTCAGCGTTCGTTCCTTCTTATTCAGCGTTCGCTCCTTCTTATTCAGCGTTCGTTCTGAAAAGAACGTTGTGTCGTAGTTGCAGCGAGACTGAAGTCCGTGTCGTTCGGCCCGACATGTCAGGCTTCAGAAATCCGCATCTACCAGTCTTGCGTGGCCTCACATCCTGGACATTACTGAAACATGACATGTCGAGACTCGATGCCTTCCACATTCGCAACCAGCGGCCTTACCTGGACATCCGATGGCGTACCTACATCCGCATTGTGGAGGTATCTGCAAAAAAGAAGGCCTCTGCCAAATCTGAGAAATACTTGACCACCGCCGAGTTTCTTTGTTCGGTCATGTTGTACTGCTGGACAAGGAAACCCCGGCACACAAGATACTACACAAGTCGTTCCTCGGCGCCAACAGTCTTTCTCCGACCGGCTTAAGCCGCAAAAGAAGCCGTACCCGCACAGTATGACTCCAGGAGATAGCAATATTTACCTCCGCTCCGGACGAGTCCTGGAACCACACCGCAGCAGTAGGTCATGGATGTGGCTGACCGACGCAACGGGCCTCAGGCGCCTAAGCGAACATTATTATTATTTTTTGGATCCGGGTTTTTCTTCCAGCTGCGATCCCTGGTCTCTTACACTAGACTAGTGCAGTCTTTTTCCAGGGCCACCATTTGGAGGTGTGATATGGTCTTGGTCAGTTCTGGTTTGCTGTCCTTGATGCAGGCAACCAGCTGAGTAGCAGGCTGCTGTCAGCTCATTCACCGAGCTGCATCTTTGTACTGTTCTTTATTCTGATATTTATAGTGCTGATGACTGTGTACAATTCGTTGAGTCTTAGCTGCCAACTATCATGTATATGAGAAAATTAGATGAAGCTCGTATGTCATCCCTCATATGAAAGACAGGTGATTTAATTTATCAGCCGTGTAGATTAGAACATGATATTTATTATACGAGATCTATTCAAAAAGTTCCAGAACTTTTTTGCACAACCTTTTCCGGCTTCCATGGAACAAGGTCAGCCTCGTCTCATTCTAAATGTTCCCCTACTCTATTAACACATTACGCCTAACGCCATTTCCACTTCTGGAAGTAGTCTTGGTACGTCAAAGAAAACTAATCTTTTCCAACGAAAAAGACAGCTAAATATGCAATGATCGCAACAGAAGAGGAAGATAACTTCTAGCTATGCAAACATAGACAAGACATGCAGGACAAAAACAGTCACGCTTATGTTGGAAACAGCAAATGTGGGGTTTCACTCCTTTCAGTGGCGGCACCTCCTCCCAATAAGTGCTTGTGCAGAATAGTTTAACATTTTTGAGTTCACATGTATCATGTTTGCTAACTATTGTTGTTACGTCTGCCTTGATAAAACAGCAACGTAATCTTTTTATGAACGTCTGCAAAAGTAGGCTCTTCGTGGTATTGTTTTTTTTTTTTTTTTTTTTTGCGTTCGCCTTATTTATCTATGCCCCAAGGCGGTGTGCGTTGCACTGTGGTTTTTATTTTGCGCCTGTTGGCCCAGTTAATCCGACTTCAGCATGCATTTATGTAAGGGTCTGCTTCCTTCTGCATTTTCTAAGTGTTTGCTTTCCCGGGATAACGGCCGGTGCTGTGGTGGGGATCGAACCCAGCACATTGTTTACTTTCACATCATTGCTTTTCTGTGGTATGTTACATATAGTTTAAAATAAACAAAGTTAAAGATTGTTTAACGAAACCACCAAATGTGACAATCTTGAAAGCTGCCTCTGCAACCTCACTCCTCCCTTCTGAACTGTCACTTGGGACGGACACACCGGCCAAACAAACAAAACGTAATACGCCACTGAATGAAAAATTAAAGAAATGAGAATAAATACATAAACCAAAATGGCGTAAATCATGTTAGAAATGCACGTAATAACAGACCCAATGTTGTAGCAGAAACATGAGAAATGCACGTAATAACAGAATCCATATTGTAGCAGCAACATGAGAAATGCACGTAATAACAGAATCCATGTTGTAGCATCAACATGAGAAACGCACGCAATAACAAACTCCATGTTGTAGTATCAACATGAAAAATGCACGTTATAACAGACATGTGCTGTAACATCAACTTCAGAAATACACGTATTTACAAACACGTGTTGTAACATCAGAAATACACGAATTTGCAGACGCGTACTATAACATCAAAGATGTTTGCAAGCGTGACCTGAAATCATTGGAAATGAACACCTGCAACTGGGAGGACCTTGATAAGAACAGACCCTGCTGGAGGCAGGCTTTGTGTGTTGGTCTGCAGGCAGGGAAAGACATGATGGGTCAAGATGCAGACTCCAAACGTTTGCGGCGAATGCAAGGGCAATAACTGGCTGTGCCTTCTATAGCGTGAAGTCCATTGTCTCTCGAGACTGACAGGATGCAAATTAATCAATCAACTGTAACATCAACTCCAGAAATGCACCTATTTACAGATCTCATCGGTTGCACCATGACCTTACCTGGCTGTTGGGGATTACAGTGTCAATCCCCACTCCATTGGCCAGACTGCTGTGACAGTGTTTCCAGTAGCCATACAAAGAAGTAAGATATTGATTTTCATCAATATGTTTCAGCTGACACCGATGTTACTCTTGTGTTACGCAGATGAACTAAAACTAAGCACAACTGCGTTGAATACCCCGGGCCATCTTCATCAGCACGCCTGGGATGTGAAGAAAATTACTACAACCCGCCATTTAACACCCTTTTCAGGGGGCACAATAAAGTATTCAACCCATTGTGGACATTCAACAACAACGACAACAACCGACTTTATTACACCAGGACTGCATCACTTGTGATCAGTCCCTTTCATTGCTGTCGACGACAAGGCATGAACTTCATAGCTACCTCAGTTGCTAAGAAATTGTCCACTGACTTCGCCATGAATCCATTTACAGCTGGGTCGACTGGGAGAAGTGTTGTAGAATAAACACACAACCCCATGCTCGTTATTTGTGTTTGAACAATAAACCATCGTACTCGAGTGATGTTGTACATTGGAAATCAGGTGTTTCTTTCGTCTGGCCTACTCATGTTACATTTCTTAAAGTCTGACCTTCCAAGCGCTACCCGTCCTTAAACTGGTTTTATGACCTTCTGTAATACTGCATATAACACAGGCAAAACTATAATTTCCGTTTTTTTATGCATTTATCTTTAGGCATAACTATAATTCTTGCTTTGTTCCTACATTGAACTGTTGGAATATATAGAATTCCTGCTTTGTTCCCGCATTGAACTTGGCATAACTAGAATTCCTGCTCTGTTCCCGCATTGAACTTGGCATAACTAGAATTCTTGCTCTGTTCCCGCATTGAACTTGGCATAACTAGAATTCCTGCTTTGTTCCCACATTGAACTTGGCATAACTAGAATTCCTGCTTTGTTCCCGCATTGAACTTGGCATAACTAGAATTCCTGCTCTGTTCCCGCATTAAACTGGTTGCATAACTAGAATTCATGCTTTGTTCCCACATTGAACTTGGCATAACTAGAATCCCCGCTTTGTTCCCGCATTGAACTTGGCATAACTAGAATTCCTGCTCTGTTCCCACATTGAACTGTTGGCATAACTAGAATTCCTGCTCTGTCCCCGCATTGAACTGTTGACATAACTAGAATCCCCGCTTTGTTCCCGCATCTTTCTTTAGACATAACTAGAATCCACGTTTGGTTCCGGCATCTATCTGGAGGCATAACTATGATTATTTCCACTTTGTTCCTTCATCTATCTGTAGAAATAACTTGAATTTCCGATTTGTTCCTGTATCATATACGTGTTAAATAAATATACACAACTACTAATGAGATTGCTGACGAGGTCTCATAAGCGAGACAGTGTCACACATAGAAATGACGTATACAGCCTGTAATAAATTAACAAAGTCCAAATTATTACTAGCACATAAGAAAATATAGGTGTAGATCAGTCTAAATCCCTATTGTAGTTTAAATAAAAACTTCGTTGTAGCTTAATGTGAATCCCAACTAAATCTCATTTGGAGTTCTATATTAATCCGTATTGTAGCTCATAATTAATAAACACCAACTTAGTCTAAATTCCTTCTGTAGCTCAGAATTAATCCATACTGTAGCTTAATCTAAATCCATGTTGGAGTTCAGTTTTAATATTATTGTAGCTCAACATTAATCTCCTTTGCAGAAATCTAAATCCTTATTGTAGATTAAACTCTATTGTAAGTTAATCAAACACCCTGTTGTAAATCTAAACGAAAACTAAAACCCAGTCTAGATGCCAGTTGTAACTCGAATTATATCCCAGTTTTTAACCCAGTCTAAATACTCAGGCTACATGTCAAATTCACCTCAGTGTAAATCCCAGTTGTAACTCAGTATATATCCTAGCTATAATTAGGTCCACATCACATCTATAACTCAGTCTACATACCAGCTGCAACTCCGTCTATGTCACATTTACGAGAATAATTAGGTGTACATCCCTGACAAACACCAGTCTACATCTCATTTATAACTCAGTCTACATCCCTGATAAATATCAGTATATATCTCATTTATAACTCTGTCAACATCCAATCTATAACTCTGTCAACATCCCATTTATAACTCAGTCAACATCTCATCTATAACTCAGTCAACATCCTATCTATAGCTTAGTCTAAATCCCAGCAATAGCAGTCTACATCCAAGCTGTAATGCAGTCTACATCCAAGCTATAATTAAGTATACATCCCAGTTATAGTTAGGTCTACATTCCAGCTATAACTCATTCTACATTCCAGCTTTATCATTTTACATACCAGCTGTAAGAGTCTACATCCCAGTTATAACAGTCAACATCCCAACAATAACAGTCTACATCCTAGCTATAACAGTCGAGATCCGAGCTATAATTAAATATGCTTTAGAGTTATAGTTAGGTCTATATTCCTGCTATAACAGTCTACTTCCCAGCTATAACATTTTATTCTCAGCTATAACAGTATACTTCCCAGCTATAACTCAGTCTACATCCCAGCTATAAAATTTTACTTCCCAGCTATAAAATTTTACTTCCCAGCTATAACAGTCTACATTCCAGCTATAACAGTCTACATTCCAGCTATAACAGTCTACATTCCAACTATAGCTCAGTCTACATCTCAGCTATAACATTTTACATACCAGCTTTAACAGTCTACATCCCAGCTATAGTTAGGTCTACATTCCAGCTATAGCGCAGTCTACATCTCAGCTATACCATTTTACATACCAGCTTTAACAGTCTACATCCCAGCTTTAGTTAGGTCTACATTCCAGCTATAGCTCAGTCTACATGCCATATATAATTAAGTCTACACCTCAGTTATAACTCAATCTAAATCCTTATCAAAGAGAGTGACACAGAACGGCCTCTTGAGTTTAACAGTTCGGAAGTCTATATTACATTATCTTAAATACAGTGTTATTAAAAGTCTGCAGAGGTTCAACATCGAAATTCCCGAAGCATTCCTGAACGTTTCAATATGAAAGGATAGTGCAGCACCGGCTTAATTTGGGCAAAACTAGTGCCAACTTGTTTGAGTTGCTTGAAAATTTTTAAAAAAATGTCAGTTGCTTGTTGATGGACCGTACTGTGAATATTGCGCACGGCATTAGCATTCCACCTCTACCTCCCACTGATCTGCCGACACAAACACCTGAATATTATTACTGAGACCCGTAAGTGTATTGGAAGTGTATTCAGTTCGTTACTGTCAACATCGCCGTGGTTTACTGGGAGTTCAGATCATTTCAAGGATACGTGTTTTCTGTGCTTCAGTTAGTGCTTGCATGTTGCGTTTTTTTGGTATGACTTTCGCGTCCTAATACAACAAAAAGGACTGTCTGGGATTGACATGCACGTAAAGGTAATCTCGCAGCAGACACGGCCGTCGTGGATGAAGATGAAGTGTTCAAGACTTCATTAGACGATGACTCAGTTTCTGTGAGGTAAGGTTTTGGCTGCTGTTACTGTAAGTCATCTACACATTAACAACTGGGTAGACTGAATCAGGATGCAACCTAGGCACTTTGCGCTCTAACCTTTGTGTCGTAATTTAAACAAAAAACATCTAGGCAAATTAGGTAATTTGATGAAAATTTCAAATTCACTCTACAGCATTACAAATACAATTGTTAGAAAGCCTCAGAAAAATGAAATCCAATGATATATCAACCAAGTCTCTATGTCGACCCCCCACGAAAGTTATGATTTTTTATATATTTAAATTAGCTTAAAAGTCCCCAAAGGGGCTATAGAGGAAGAGTAAAAAATATGGACTATGAAAACTTGTTTCAGAAAAGCAGAGTGTAGTGAACAATATGCTGATTATCTCAGCTATTCATGACAGAACACCTGTAAAACCATACATTTTTATATTCGGGAGAACAAAATACAACCGATGGGGGTAATTGCATGACTTTTCCAAAAGACAGGACCTAATTAATATTCAAAATGGTGACCTCATTTGCATAATTCGCAACTAAAATAATGCTGCAATATTTTTCTCGTCATGTTACATTACATGTGATATATCATATTGATCGCCTTTTTGAGAGGAGCATTAATATATTTATTGTTTGGTGTTGTTTCATTAAAATGCTTGCAGAATTAGTATACAGAACAAATACACAAATGCTATAAAGGCTGCACAATAACTGCAAAAAGTTGAATTAATGTAACATCTGTAAAGTACTGTACACAATTAGTTCAAGCACTTGTGTTTTTGTTTTATTTCCTCTTCCCCATCGTCACACTTCGTTACAGAATCTATACTCCCTCAATGTGACATTTCAGATGTCTTAATACGGGCCCCCCCCCCCCCCCCCCCCACCATTTTTTCTTCGATTGCTGAAAAAAATCAAAATTAAATATATTATACATGTGATTATCTCCAAGCCAAAGCACATTATTTAACAAAATGTAAAATCATTTTTTTATTAATCAAGCTTTTATAAGGAAGTCCAAGCAGGTTTTAGGAAAGACAGAGGGACCACAGATCACATATTCAATATAAGGAATATCTACGAACAATGTAGAGAGTTTAATGCAGATCTGTACACCTGTTTTATTGATTACACTAAGGTATTCGATACGGTAAAACCTCAAATTCTGTGGAACATCATGAAGGAAATGTGGTTTTTTGTGCATATTATCCATCTCGTTGAAACATTATACTAAAATCAATGAGCCCCTTTTTTTGCAAACATCAGATCTATACAACATATATGCAGAATGAATAATGAGAAATGTTAGAGAAGACAAGAACATTGCAAGTTTTGATACATTTACAATTGAGGTTCGACGTTATCTCCATAGTAGTGAGCGACACGCAGATGAAGGCAAGCATAGCCCAACCGCCTAGAAGACCCAGGTCCACCTGCTCGAGATGTGAGGAAAGCTACTGCAACAGCTCACTTAACGCCATTTTCAGGGCGCACATAAGAGTAACCTACTTATTGTGGGCATTCGAAACAACAACAACAAGAGTATGTGGTGAGGAAATAGATCAGGTCACGCATTTTGAATATCTGGGCTCCAGAATTGACAAAAATGGAGACCACTCGAAAGAAATCAGAAGAAGAATAGCCATGGCAATGCAGAGACCCGAACAGCCTGAAGAAGTTATGGCAGAGCACTAACAAAATGAGAAAAGTGAAGGTCTTGAGATCCTGTGTAGCATATGTCTGCGAATCATGGACGATTACCAAAACTTCTAGACAAAGAATCGAATCCTTCGAATCAAAATGTTACAGAAAGATCCTTAGAATACCCTGGACAGAGAAAAAGACAAATAAAGACATTCGGCAAGAGTTTAACATAGAGGAGAACTGGTTTATCAATTCAAATTTTGCCGGAAAATATAAATTCTTTGATCACATCAAGAGACATAACGGTCTTGAGAGAACAGTGATGGAAGGTATGGTGCCAGGCAAAAGAGGCAGGGGCAGTTTAGATGCTCATGATATGCAGGTAGTCACAAGAAGTGTGACCGTACTTTTCAATGATTTTGTCAATATGATACACCTCTGTCTTATTTGTCTTCCTCACAAGCTGCAACAACTCTGGCTTCAAATACGTGTCTTCGAAATTCACGTTTTCCTTATCTAGCCATGTCCTAATGTGAGCTTTTATATTTGATTCAATTGGTATTTTGTCTTCCTCTGATACTGCATTGTGATAGGATGCATTATCCATTACTAGATATGGTGGTCTATCCAGAATTGGAAACAGTTCATTCGTCAACCACTGTCTGACAATTTGCCCGTTCATTTCAGTGTGGTAGTCTCTACCTTCATTACTTTGTTTGGAATATAAGTTTATCTTCATAGATAAGTACGTTTTGACTGCTTTCGGCATACACTAGTAAAATGCGCTGCCCTTTGCTGCTTGGAATGTGTCTTTTCTGTTCACCGTCAACTGATTGCCATTTTTTACCATAGGTGTGGTGAGCATTGACACAGGATTCATCCATGAATACAATATCATAGCCTTGCCTACGCCGTTCACCTATCTATCTCAGGTATTTGCTTCGGACAGCACTCAAATGTGGCTCATCACATATAATATTCCCGCCACCTGAAGTTTTCCTGAATGCAAAGCCATGGCTTTTACAATTTTCCAAAGAGAACTTTTGGAAACTTCAAAATGACAGTCGGATTGCAATGTTATTTTTAGTTTCAGCAGAGTAACAAGTTGATTTTTCGTCAACAGTTTCAATATCTCCCGTTTTATGAAATCTCTGTCGAAATCCCCAAATGTCCTTTTCCTACCTTGTTTGATATGAGTGCACTCTGAGTCCTGTCCAATCCAACGGTTAAAGGATGATCTATCCAGACCAAGCGCCACCCATTTGCGTTCGATCTTCTAGATCATGAATATAGCAATATAAATTACACATCTTAGATTCGGTGCGGAAAAACTTGTATAGTAAAACGGTAACCTTCTGCATTGTTATAAATGTACATTACAAACTTATTTTGAAATTGTTTCAATGTAACTTTTGAAAAAGCAACTATATGTCACAATAACAACCCCACACACTATAATATCAGGATACACCTATAACTGAACGACAGTTTCGCATGAATGACCTTAGTTGTTTTCCGCTTTCGATAAAATGTCAAATTGCGGCACGGGAAAAATCAGGAATTTGCTTCTAACTCATTGTATTTTAATGTCAAACCATCCATTTTTAAAACAGCACGACTGAGTACTGTATACATGTTAACATTTTGTTCAATTCAGTGAGGTTTTTAATATAGCCTAATAAATACATTTTTTAAAATTCATCAAATTTCTTAGAGAAAAAAAAAAATCTTTACTTAACGTCATGGATATTCTAAGATTGCATGCGAAAAATCATTAGAATCTGACATGCAGTTTATTAGAAAATTACTTCGGACCTTGTTTATGAATTAAAAGACGGACTATACATGATCGAAATCTAGAGTAGTTATGGTCGTGTTGGTGATCTAGAGTATTTATGGTCGTGTTGGTGATCTAGTGTATTTATGGTCGTGTTGGTGATCTAGAGTATTTATTTATGGTCGTGTTGGTGATCTCGAATATTTATGGTCGTGTTGGTGAACTAGAGTAGTTATGGTCGTGTTGGTGATCTAGAGTATTTATGGTCGTGTTGGTGATCTAGAGTATTTATGGTCGTGTTGGTGATCTAGAGTATTTATGGTCGTGTTGGTGATCTAGAGTAGTTATGGTCGTGTTGGTGATCTAGAGTATTTATGGTCGTGTTGGTGATCTAGAGTATTTATGGTCGTGTTGGTGATCTAGAGTATTTATGGTCGTGTTGGTGATCTAGAGTATTTATGGTCGTGTTGGTGATCTAGAGTGTTTATGGTCGTGTTGGTGATCTAGAGTGTTTATGGTCGTGTTGGTGATCTAGAGTATTTATGGTCGTGTTGGTGATCTAGAGTATTTATGGTCGTGTTGGTGATCTAGAGTATTTATGGTCGTGTTGGTGATCTAGAGTATTTATGGTCGTGTTGGTGATCTAGAGTATTTATGGTCGTGTTGGTGATCTAGTGTATTTATGGTCGTGTTGGTGATCTAGAGTATTTATTTATGGTCGTGTTGGTGATCTAGAGTATTTATTTATGGTCGTGTTGGTGATCTAGAGTATTTATTGGTCGTGTTGGTGATCTAGAGTAGTTATGGTCGTGTTGGTGATCTAGAGTATTTATGGTCGTGTTGGTGATCTAGAGTATTTATTTATGGTCGTGTTGGTGATCTAGAGTATTTATGGTCGTGTTGGTGATCTAGAGTAGTTATGGTCGTGTTGGTGATCTAGAGTAGTTATGGTCGTGTTGGTGATCTAGAGTATTTATGGTCGTGTTTGTGATCTAGAGTATTTATGGTCGTGTTGGTGATCTAGAGTGTTTATGGTCGTGTTGGTGATCTAGAGTGTTTATGGTCGTGTTGGTGATCTAGAGTATTTATGGTCGTGTTGGTGATCTAGAGTATCTATGGCCGTGTTGGTGATCTAGAGTATTTATGGTCGTGTTGGTAGCTTTGTTTAACTTTGCTTCAGAGAAGAAGACTTAGTGTTCTTGACAGATGGCATGCAACTGCAAGGCAACTTACGGTCGCTCAATCAGTCATTCAAAGACGGTAAGATCGTTTTATCAACATTGGGCGGCCAATAATAACAAATGTGCAAGAAGATCGATACGTGTGTCCTAATGACACTAAAAACAGACCCGCCAATACAATGAAAGTGCAAGCAACAACGAACATCGCTCTAAATTACCAAATGACTCGCAACCGTATTCACGAGGCACATCTTCACTCCAGGCGCCCTGCAGTTTTCCCCAACCTTAGACAAGTACATCACTCTTCACGTCACGCTTGGTCTCAGCTTCATCTGTTATAGACACCCCCCACCTGTAGTTCTTGGAACTCTTTACAGATGAGTTCAGGTTCACAATGTCATTTAACGATGGCGGGATTCATGAGGGGAGATGACCTAGAGATCTTTTTCAAGATGCCACAGTTAGGGAGTTTGATCATTATGGAGATGACTTAATCATGGTATGGGTTGGATGTGGCATGAACTACAGAACACACCTGCATCGTCTCGAAGGAAACCTGACCGGCATTATCTACAGGGATGAAATTGTTCAGCCTCTTCCACTCACATCACTTCAGATTATGGGACATGATGTTGTCTTTCAAGATGATAACACCCATCCCCGACAAGTCGTGCTTTTAATGACTTCCTCCAGCAGCAACATGTCATCAGGATGGACTGGTCAGCTTACCCATCTGATCTCAACTCCATTGATTATCTCTGTAACGTCTTGTGACGATCAGCAAGAGTTAACCACCCACCAAGTAGTGATATCAACCGGTTGTTTCAAAACATTCTGCAGGAATGGTATGTCATCCTTCAGAACAATATCAAAAGGTTGATTTCATCCATACGTAAATTGCCCATCACAAGTGAAGATGGCGACATTATCAGACTGTCCTCGTCCTGAAGATATAACTTGCGCTGAATTTGGAATATAGTGAGAAAGAAGTTGCACTGGACACCAATCTCATTCTCTCGTCCTGAGTTACCGGGAACCAGTGGCAAGACATACAATCAAGACGACTGGAAGTAGCTCAAAATGCAGACATTCAGGTCGTACAATCCGTGAGACCAGGGGTCGCTTGAAACTTGTGAGAGTCAATCGTCCACCGTTTCCTTGACGATTTGAGAGGCGAATGTCGTACCTATCGTCAGCACAAGCCCCCAGGCATAGACTAGAAAACGCTGCCACTGACCAGCGCCCACATCTGTAGATCTAGATGAGGAACCATTAACCCATGGCTGAGGGGAGATTCCGGTCATGGCATACAATGAAAATGGACGCAATTTCCAAGTAGGTCGTGCACATCAACCAAGGACGGTGTACAATCTGTAGGGACGTTCTATCCAACAACGCGTATTCTATAATACATGAAGAACAGATCGCCAATTCCGAGAAAAATTACACACAGGCTTCCTGTGAATAGCGTAGGACGTGTTAGAAAATGATCGCCACACGACACTGCGCTCGATACATTAATTGGAACGAACAAACCACCCGAAAATCGCAGACCGTGAGAGCAGCTGTTGCTTGATCGTCATTAGGCATTGCTGTCTAGCTTATATCAACGCCCATGGAGGTAACATACGTTACTGATCAATAACCTGCAATTGCTCATAGAACTATCATACTTTGATGTCCAAATGGCTGGAAAACAATTTGGTTAAATATAATTGACTTTTCATGTTGTGGATTTTGTGTACGTTGAGATTTTGTAAGTGGAAATAAGTCAACTTATTTGGAGTAGTTTAGTTTCTAAAGGGTAACACTAATTTCACGTTTGTGAAATGACCAGTAGGTTGGCAGTTTATTTAGTGTACATTAAAAAAAAGTATGCGTATTACATTGTATGAAAAAAGTAAGAAATCATCAAGTGCCGTCTCCGTATTGGAGGTTGAGGTTGAATTGGTCTCCATCTGTCTCTGTCCCCTGCCAGGTCGGTATACTGAGTCAAACCGTTTCCCGACCAAATCTTGATGTCTGTCCATCTGTACACTCAGTCAAGCCGTTTCCCGACCACATCTTGATGTCTGTCCATCTGTATACTCAGTCAAACTGTTTCCGGATCACATCTTGATGTCTGTTCATCTGTACACTCAGTCAAACTGTTTCCGGACCACATCTTCATGTCTGTCCATCTGTACACTCAGTCAAACTGTGTCCCGACACATCTTCATGTCTGTCCATCTGTAACTCAGTCAAACTGTTTCCCGACCACATCTTGATGTCTGTCCATCTGTAACTCAGTCAAACTCTTTTCCGACCACATCTTCATGTCTGTCCATCTGTACACTCAGTCAAACTGTTTCCCGACCACATCTTGATGTATGTCCATCTGTACACTCAGTCAGACTGTTTCCCGACCACATCTTCATGTCTGTCCATCTGTACACTCAGTCAAACTGTGTTCCAACCACATCTTCATGTCTATCCATCTGTACACTTAGTCAGACTGTTTCCAGACCACATCTTCATGTCTATCCATCTGTACACTCAGTCAGACTGTTTCACGACCACATCTTCATGTCTGTCCATCTGTACACTCAGTCAGACTGTTTCCCGACCACATCTTCATGTCTATCCATCTGTACACTCAGTCAAACTGTGTCCCGACCACATCTTCATGTCTATCCATCTGTACACTCAGTCAGACTGTTTCCCGACCACATCTTCATGTCTATCCATCTGTACACTCAGTCAGACTGTTTCACGACCACATCTTCATGTCTATCAATCTGTACACTCAGTCAGACTGTTTCACGACCACATCTTCATGTCTGTCCATCTGTACCTCTGCCGCCCTCTGGTTTTCCTGCACTACACTCTTCCCGTTAATATAACCTTCAGCAGACTGTCATTTCTTGACAGGACCAAAATATTTTTTATTTCTGCTTTTAATTTCCCTCAGAATTATCTTCTCCACCTTGAGTTGTCCCAGAACCTCATTACTGGTTTTCCTATCTTTCCAAGAAACTCGCCCAAGTCTTCTGAACACCCACATTTCAAAGGCATTCAATACTCTTCTTCATTTTCTTTTTGAAGACCAGGTTTCTACTCCATACAATAAAACTGAATGCACATAGCATTTAATGATTCTCATTTTTAGGTTTGTGATATCTGCTTGGATAGAAGTATATATCTATTGCTGTTAAATGTATTCTTTGCCATTGCAATTTTCTTTCGGATTTGCCATCCGCCATAAAAGAAATAAACAAGATAAACACAATTTAAAACAAACTGTAAACTAGTCAACCATTATATTAATATCCAAAATATTTAAGTCAGTACGACAACATCAATATGGTGTTATTCTCCGGAGATATATCTAGTGCGTGTAAAAAGAGACAAAAAAGAATGCATAGTCCGCGATTTTTATTATTCTGACATTTTGTTGTTGGCGTAAGGCGGGTTCCGCAGCGCACTGGATGTGAACTTCGTTAACTTGAGAGTTTCCCCTTTCAGTATGAGTCGCTAAGAGCCATACGGATCTGACGGTATCTCTCTTGGATCTTACGTGTCTATTGCGTGGCTTGCTGTAAGCCTGTTTTGTTACTTGTGCACTGTAATTAGATATTCTTGTGTTGTATGCGTCCACTGATAGTTGATCAGGTTGTATTGTCAAATATCTCTCTCTCTTGCGCTCTCTCTCTCTCTCTCTCTCTCTCTCTCTCTCTCTGTCTTGTTATGCATTCACCACAAGTAGTTCTCCTCACAATATTTAAAATGCCACCATCTCTTATTCTTTCTTTCTGTCTGTCTCTGACTCTCTCTCTCTCTCTCTCTCTGTCTCTGTATTGTTATGCATTCAACACAAGTAATTCTCACAATATTTAAAATGCCAGTCTCTTATCATTGCTCTCTGTCTCTCTGTCTCTCTCTCTCTCTCTATCTATCTATCTCTCTCTGTTTTGTTATGGCATTCAACACAAGTAATTCTCACAATATTTAAAATGCCACCATCTCTGATTCTTTCTCTCTGTCGCTCTCTCTCTCTGTCGCTCTCTCTCTCTGTCGCTCTCTCTATCTGTCTTTCTCTCTCTATATATATCTGTCTCTCTCTCTTGCACTCTCTGTCTGTATGTCTCTCTCTGTCTCTCTCTCTGTCTATCTGTCTCACTCTGTCTCTCTCCCTGTCTATCTGTCTCTCTCCCTGTCTATCTGTCTCTCTCTCTCTATCTCTCTCTGTATTTCTGTCTCTCTCATTCACTCTCTCTCTCTCTCTCTCTCCTGGTGACATTGATGGCTTTCCCCCAGACATTTCGTTTCAGGTCGTTGTGAATAACCCCCCTCCTCCCCCCACCCCCCTGTGCTGTAATAATGACCAGGTCTAACGATAAGAAAATTAATTATGTAGTTTACTAATAAGAGACGATATTCATAGAATGACGGCATGGACCAAAGATGCATCACAGCCAAAGAGCGGACAGCAACCAGCGACTTAATAGCTGGCTACTTGCATCAGTATCAGCGATCCACTTGTTTTGACTCCAAGTGTATATATATATATATATATATATATATATATATATATATATATATATATATATATATATATATATATATATATATGACTCCATTATAAACAGACTATTAGTGTAGTCTGACTAAGAGAATAGGGATCGCATTGGGAAGGCAAACGCCATATCCCATACAAAGCTAGCTGAAATCCGATGTGTTTGGGGCGATATCGCAACTTCGCTGTTGTTGTTGTTGCTGCAGCATTCTGCCTCTCGCGATTCTCCCCAATACCATGTAATAGTATCTTCACGTGTTTATTAGTTGCTGTTTTATTCCATACAACGTATTCCATTTATCTGGACTCGGAGGAAAAAGTATTTTCCAAACATCGTTGAACGCCGAGCATTTAAAGAGATGACGATCAACTGGTTCGTAATGGTGTGTGCACAGCTGACACATTGGAGTGTGTTGTCCTTGGATTCTGTGAACTGCGAAACAACGTTCTTTCAGGACCACCGGCAAAATAGAAAAAGAATGACGTCACATTTATTCAACCTGTCACACTTCGTTACAACATGTCGCCCTCCCTCTCGCTGTGTGATGTCACATGTGACATGCAAAGTACTGTAACAGATGCTCCTCGACATTGGCTATAGTGTGAACTGTTTACACAACTTAACCGGGGACAGCGTGGACCAGTGGTTAAGTGACACGGCTCACAACCAGATGGTGCTGGGTTCGATCCCCATCACAGCACCGGCCGTTACCCCGGGGAAGCAAACCCTTAGAAAATGCAGGAGGAAGCAGACCCTTACATAAAATATCTGAAACCAAACTGCAAAGTCTGAAACCAAACTGCAAAGTCTGAAACCAAACTGCAAAGTCTGAAACCAAACTGCAAAATCTGAAACCAAACTGCAAAATCTGAAACCGAACTGCAAAGTCTGAAACCAAACTGCAAAGTCTGAAACCAAACTGCAAAGTCTGAAACCAAACTGCAAAGTCTGAAACCAAACTGCAAAGTCTGAAACCAAACTGCAAAGTCTGAAATCAAACTGCAAAGTCTGAAACCAAACTGCAAAGTCTGAAACCAAACTGCAAAGTCTGAAACCAAACTGCAAAGTCTGAAATCAAACTGCAAAGGTCATTCGCTACTGGTAAGTACACAAGCAATTTCAGAGCGGAGGCAGAGGCACTGAGGGCGGCAGTGGAAGAAATGGTGACACACAATGAAAATGAAAGCCATATAGTCCTGCTTACAGATGCTCTCGCCGTAGTCACAGCGCTAAAAAGCCAGAAAAACACTGAGCTTAATGACTTAAGAGCAGCACTCTGAAAACTGTGCCAGCAGTCCGCACCAAAAAGGGTAGTGGTACAGTGGGTCCCATCACACTGCAACATCCAAGGCAACGAGGAGGCAGACAGACTGGCAAAAGAAGGTGCAAGACTACCACAAACAGATACTAGTATGACGTACGAAGAGTCAAAACGGCCTATCAAAGCCAGATACATGACCAAATGGGAAACCTAACATACTGGTTACACCAAAAACGATGCCTATTACCAGTTGAACCGAAGAGAGCAGGTCGTTGTCTTCAGACTTCGCACTGGCCACAATAGACTGAGGTACCACCTATTCAACAAATTGAAGATAGGTGGTACCGACGAATGCCCGTGCGGTACTGGTAAAATGACCGCTGAACATCTGCTGCAGAACTGCCCGACATACGAGGATCAGAGAGAGCAGATGTGGCCATCACCAGTGGAACTGCAAGACAAGCTGTATGGCAGTGGCGACAGCCTCAGGATGACCGCCGCTTTTTTTTCGAAAAAATAATTGTTACTGTCTGACTGCGTACGAAGAAGAAGAAACTGCAAAGTCTGAAACCAAACTGCAAAGTCTGAAATCAAACTGCAAAGTCTGCCCCATTGTGGAAGGATTTGCCAGGGTTCTTGTAGGTCGGCTGACAGAGACACAGTCCTGCATGAATACGGTGGAGGATAATCGGACCTTTCTGAAGGATGCTGTTTACCGCTTCTGAGTACTTAAGTCATGTGGTTCGCAGAGACACCGACTTGATTGATGAGGACAATAAAGATAGACTCTTCTGGATTTAAAAAAAACATTGCTTTTTAAGGCTGCACCAAGGCGATCCTCCACCAATTCCAAAAAGTCAGCCTTCACAAATATTCGCAGGATTGTCCAGAACCAGCTTAGAATTGTGCAGGGTACATGACTCGACAGCAAAGCCGATGGAATCCAGAGATAAGCGGACACGGACAAACTATATAACTTGGTTAGGTGGCTTGTTTAAGATCAGCATAGATGACGCCTAACAGGCTGCGAGTATACTTTGCTGTAGTGTTTGAATCTATTAAGATGAACTCGCACATCAGTTAGCCACCCTCCAAAGCACTTGTCCCAATGCAGCGGAGTAATAAGCTGCTCAAGCCTAGCCCGCTAAGCAGGAAATTGTTCTCCCGGCTACATCCATCTCATACCTAAACTGGAACCTACAGAAGGGCATCAATCCTGGAAGAACTACAGGTCGACTAAGAATTGTATAACTATAAGAGAAGCATTAGGCGGGCCACCAAATTAATGAAGGAAATTGATGTTCCTTGAGGGATAAACTATATGACTATAGAAGCCTTACGCAGAATGACACGCGCGATCCCCAGAAATGCTTCACCTGGGCTGCTTCCAGGAGTGAACACGACGCGAGGAGCGATGCATATTGAAGGAAAAGGGGGGCATTTCGAAGGAGACACGGTTGTCTAGGTTCGAGGCATGTCCGAAAAAGTTCTATATACAAGTTTTGGAACTTTCTGAACAGACTTAGTAGAGCGAACGGCAAAGGAGGGTCAGACTGCAAGTCTGGCGCTGACAAGAAGTTCATTCCTCCATCTGATTAGCGTAGTGACAGAGATTTCGCGGTTGTAGCTGGATCCCCGCAATAAACAAGTGTGCTCTTTTGTGCGCCATGAAAAGGGCGGGTTGCAGTAGCTTTCCTTACATCCCGAGCATGCTGGTGAAGTTAGGGTTAATTTTCTGTTACCGACACGTTCCAGTCGACCTAGCTGTAAATGAGTACTTGCTTATGTTATGGAAGGAATGGCAGCGAGGAAGGGAACTGGCCATCCCATCTTATAAACATTTCTCACACAATGAAGTCTCTGAACACTTCATCCCTGACAGCAGTGTCTTCTGTGAAACTATGTTTACCTGTAGTTTGTAGACCACATACCGTACTTAACACTTGCTACATACAGTTACTGTCCCCAACTGTGACGTTCCTGGGACATGATTCATACCCAGCCAACCCCACCCTGGGAGGCTGGTCATGGCGTTCCTGTGAGCGCGTGTGTCGCTGGTTGACGTTATGTGCTTGTTCATGCCACGTGTTGCATTATGATTACCGCGACGCTGGCAGGCGGTCTAGTTATTTCAGGTAAGCATGACCAGTGAGGTTAGCAAAGGCAGACAACAAGTGTGAATGGAAGCAGTCACTGGCCTAGGCTTTCACTGATTACTTGCCGTGTCGCAGGACTCTAACAACTTCCATTTGACAATTATATGTCAGCGGTGATTGTGTTAATTGGATAGCCCGTTTGTGTTAAGACAGTTCGAAGTGAACCAGACTCGTGTGCTTTGCAAAGAAAAAAGTCGTAGCTTGCCAGATATAGGCAGAAATATGACAGCGATTTCTTAAAGTCAGTTGCCAAGTTGGTGGATAATATTGTTAACATATTAACAGGTTAGTTCAAGTTTCTGAAGTTTTTAATGCAGATGAGAGAGACTAACACCGGCTGTTTGTTTTTGTGTAAGCCGATCACTTTGGTTTGTCGTTGGCGTTGGCGTTGTTGTACCTGGCTTGGCGGCATACCTGGCACACATACAGTCCCTGTGAGCACGTGATTGTCTTAATTTTGCAGCTGTGCGCGGTATGTAGATCACATGACCCGCCTGGCCTTTAGCATTCCTCAGGTGTCAAGCTCAACGTGTCGCACACACTTAAAACCGACACGGCCTGGGTCTGATACCGACAGCGGGAGAAAGGACCTGCATGTAAATGTTTATTTATGCAGACCAGGCTGTACTAGGATGTGTTCTGTGGCCTAGAAACTGTCGTCTGCCATGTTGTAGAAGCAAATATGTGATATTGTAAGTAGGCCAAGGAAGGGCGAAGCGGGGGCTATTGCATATCTGATTATCTGTTGTTCATATTGGTCGGCTGGCTATATGAGGGCGTGAATTACTGCTGAAACGGGATGGGGCCGGCATATTTTCAAGTGTGGCACGTCTCGTCTACTTTTCCCTGGGAAAGCGAATGTTTATTCTTGTCACAACAGTGTATTGTTTTATGCAGTTTGATTTCAAATCAAAAATATTACATACCTACCAAGACGACGTTGTGGAGTGGGAAATACACTAAGTTAGAGAGTCTTCTACCGCAAATGGGTTAGACTGCACTATTAGTTGCCTCTCATGGAATGGTTTCAGTGGCCAAATTGTCGCCTGTCTCACGCCTAGCCCTTCTTGATACCACAATACCAGAAATGGCATACTGTTCAACTAGCCCTTACCATAACATTTCAATACTTGTATGTTCTAGTACCTGATAGGAGAGACAGTGTCAGTCATTTATCGTATCATCTCTAGTAGCAGATAGGAGAGACATTTCAATGATGACACCTCTACTACCAGCTAGAAGACATATCTCAATTATCACACCTCTAGTACCAAATTGACGAAACAAATTCAATTATCACACCTCTAGTAGCAGATAGGAGAGACATCTCAATTATAACATCTCTAGCGAAAGATTAGAGAGACATCTCAATTATTTATCATCTCATTTATTCGGTATAGTACCAGGTACAACATTTCAATGAGCTATCGTTGCATCTCTAGTACCAGATAGGGCCAACATCTTTAGTACTAGTACAAGATATTAGTAACATTTATAGTACCAGATATGATGGACATTTCTAGCACCAGATATTAGGACGATCTCTAGTACCATATAGGAGGAACATCTCTAGTACCAGATAGGAGGAACATCTCTAGTACCAGATAGGAGGGACATCTCTAGCAACGAATAGAACCAACATCTCAATAATCTATCGTCACTCCCTTTTCAAGACGATGTGCTTCCTAGCGCTGTAGAAGAACTGAGGTCTGGATGCGACTAGTTTCTTCTACGTGTCATCTCCGGCACCGTCACATAGCTTTCGCCCCCAAAACAGCCACCGTTAGTGCTCCTTCATTTGCCACCATCGGGTATCTCCACTGTATTGCAAAGTGGGATATATAATCAGGTGTTCCGGGTCCTGGACGGCCTTACATTAGCAGTATTCATCGTTTGCATCCTCACTCGTGTAGGGGCCCACCATTTCGGACGAGATAGTTGGATTTCACCGAACATCAACGATTTCCCCGGGTTTTTGCGACAAAACGAGCTGGAAGGACACGATAGGTCGGTAGTTGACATCGAAGAGATGTAATCTAAACGGTGAACCATAGCAGGCACAGTGGACATGGATAAAGGTGACATAGTGAAGGTTATCAAGGAGCACCTGCTGGAAAACGACACTGCTTTGGATGAGTCTGCAAGGCACAGGCAGCGGCGCTTTGGAATCAAATTAGGATTCAGTGGATCAGGGAACCTGAGAGGACGAAACAGGAAGGTGTACAACCAACAGGCTACAGGCATCATCAGCATCTACACCTTGCGTCATTTGCTGAGAGAGACTGATCACCTATGGGTATACCCGGAGTGCAGTGAAGTTGACTCCCAGAACAGAACAGCATCCTCACTTTCTCAGGTTAGGCCCACATCTGGACACATTTGTTCTTAACTTGTTTAGAGATCTCCAGGCAGTATATGGCAAGTAATGTCCTCATGTACAATCGTTAATCTTCATCCGACCTTCACCGTTCTTTTTTGTCGTCACTTTTTCACGGGGTTTCTCTCGGGGGTTATTTTGTGAAGTCTGTACATTCCACAGAAAACTTTTCCTCAATTTGAGTCGTATTCTTTCTGACGCATGTTTCATGTCCCCTGAAACAGGCAATATGACGTGACATGGGCGTACCTTTATAAAAAAAAATTGTCACCAGTAAAATTTGTTAAGAGCAGCATATACATGGTCCATAACAGGCTGCAGGTCTACCTAGAACTAGTGTTTGAGCCTATTAAGATGGACTCGCTCATTGATTAAGCCACATTCCTAGAAACGTCTGCAGTCTTCTAAACCAGTAAAAAGACGTTAAGTTAAACAATGGAAACCAAATAGGAGACGCAGCTCAAACAAAATTTATTACAGAACTTAATGATTTAAGAGCAGTACTCTGTCAACTATGCCAGCAGTCCGCACCAAAAAGAGTAATGGTACAGTGGGTTCCATCCCACTGTAACATTCAAGACAATGAGAAGGCAGACAGACTGGCAAAAGAAGGAGCAAGACTACCACAACCAGATTCTAGTGTGACCCACGAAGAGTCCAAAATGTTTATTAGGGCCAGATACATAACCAAATGGGAAACAGAGCATACTGGCTACACAAAAAATTATGGCTATTACCAGTTGAGCAGAAGAGAGCAGGTCGTGGTCTTCAGACTCCGCACAGGCTACAACAGACTGAGGTACCATATATTCAATAAACTGAAGATAGGTGGCACTGACGAATGGACCTGTGGTACAGGGAAAATGACTGCTGAACATCTGCTGCATAATTGCCCGAAATACGAGGACCAGAGAAAGCACATGTGACCATCACCAGTGCCAACACTAGACAAGCTCTATGGCAGTGTCGACAGCCTCAGGATGACCGCTGCTTTCTTCGAACAAATACAAGTTGACGTCTGACAGCGTACGAAGAAGAAGAAGAAGAGGAATACACCAGATATACAATAAGATCAAATGTGTAATTTGTAAAAACGTTTAACAGTAGTATTAAGAAGATGTATATTACATAGAACTAGTTCTGCCATCTCTTTTAGTCGTATCACTTCTCCCACAACGGGTGTAGAGATCGTGCTGTATATTTTGTTAAAAAAACTCAAAGGAGTATTTAAACAAACGATTGGCGTATTGTGTCTTCGTGTGATGGAGGGACCATATCTTTTGGCGTCCATGCAAGCTGCTATTGGATAGCAATTTAGTCACCCGTTAAATCTCTGCTCGGAAAGTGACTTAACATTCTACTGTTTTGGATTTTCAGCTGCCAGGAGTATTTTACCCGGATATCGTGTACACGGGACCTCCGAGTGTATCCTCCGTCTCCGTAGTACTAGGAGCAGATAACACCTTCATTGAGACCAGTAGACGCTTGAAATTTACTGGATTCAAACACATTCAGTTTCTCGGTTCGTTCTTTTCTTGATAGGCGAGAGTATTACCTCTTTATCATAGCCATCTCATTAGTTCTGTCACCACGGGCAAATAATAATGGGGACAATAAAGAGTTGAGAAATTTGGAGTTGGTTTTTTGTTAATCGAAAAAGATTGACGATCAGATGAGGGAAGCAAATGTGCACATTAGGATTGACGTTCAGCTGAGGGAAGACAATGTGCACATTAGGATTGACGTTCACACGAGGGAAGTCAATGTGCACATTAGGATTGAAGTTCAGCTGAGGGAAGACAATGTGCACATTAGGATTGACGCTCAGCTGAGGGAAGACAATGTGTACATTAGGATTGACGATCAGATGAGGGAAGCCAATGTGCACATTAGGTTATTGCACAGCTTATCTGTTTTCGATCCATAAAAACATTAATTATATTGCGTTTTTAGAAGCTACTCGCGCTGAGTTGTTCACTCATGACTTGTGGCCCCAAACCTTTACATACCTGCAGGTGACAATGGAAAACATTTTTCGCCGACCTATGAAAATAGGACAAATTTCAAATTTGAAGAGAGTTAACAATTTTTGCTGTTTGACTTTCTCTTTGGTCTCCGTATTGTAGGGATTAAAATTTTTACAACACAATAACACACACAACTTGCTTTCCAAAATACCACAACATAGTATTAGCCGATATATCAACCTCTAAAACTTATCTATCAATTTTCGAATGACCTAATTCCCGTATCGCGAAATTTGTAGGCAAATTTTCTCTCCCCCCACACCTCACTTTAGTTTGATAAACAAACACGCCACGTACAGATGAACTCTTGTGTTCGAAAAATACGGATACTTGTGTAGCTGACGTCATGTAAGTTTAAACATTAGCAGGAGCCGCGTAGCGCAGTTGTTAGCGCTCTGGCTTCGCATTAGAGTGGTCCTGGGTTCATTCCCCAGTTGAGGCGGAAATGTTTTTTCAGACCGCAACGGCCCCCGGGTCGACCCAGCCTTAAATGTTCAGTCTAGGAAGTAAAAACGGCGAGGGAGAGGAGATGGCTACCGTCTTATTTAACCGAGCCTTTGAAATATGAGATCGCTAATAGCTCACACTCCTACGGCAGTAATGCTATGGGTTACTTTTAGTCAGAGTTTAGATCACCTCAACCCGATCTCCACAGTTTGTGACTTAAGCCGCAATCAATTTTTCGCGGACTGGCAGAAAACATTTGCTGACCGGATCCGGGAAACACTGCTCCTGACGACGTATCCTTGGTACCGGGGTACAGTGGTTCTTCATACATCACGAAACGTACCTGATAAAGTGAACCGTAGTTTTCCAGACTGTAGCGCTATGCAGGGCTCTACAGGAAAATCATCACTTTGGGAGTTATAGTGTCGAACCCCACCTCGTTGGTCAGGCTGTTGTGGCACATCCTCTTTCCAGGAGCGCGATCGAGGGACGTTTGGCGGGGTCTAAATCAACGTTTGACCTGGCCATGTTACTACTCTTCATTTCAAATGAGTTATATTCACCGAGTTATTCATATGTCATATCATGGATGGGATATTGTTTTTGTAGCTGTATTTTAAACCCAGCAGTGTTATTGCACTCATTAGAAAGTAATACTGTTTTTATTACATGTTATGAGAATAGATAACACATTAGGACACTTCAGGCAGATACAAAAAGGAAGTGACGCAGGGATGTGTGCTGTTCCCTGACCTGTTCTCTATGTACACGAAATTATCTTGCGATCTATAGTGGCAGTGCCAGAAATATTTATTGATGGACAGTACACAAACAACGTGCATTATGCTCATGACACTGTGTTGATAACACATAATGAGTCAGAATTACAAGAAATGCTCAACATAGCAGTTCCTCAAATCAAAAATAACGAGCTTAAAAAAAAAAAGATATCAGAAGTAATGGTAATAATTGAGAAACATAAATCTCCAAATTGCTGTGTACAGATAGATGAATAAGACAACTAAGACAGGTTCACCCATTTCAATACTTAGGCTTCACGTAAGATCTGATGGGAGATGAATCAACACTTAGGCTTCACGTAAGATCTGATGGAAGATGAATCAACACTTAGGCTTCACGTAAGATCTGATGGAAGATGAATCAACACTTAGGCTTCACGTAAGATCTGATGGAAGATGAATCAACACTTAGGCTTCACGTAAGATCTGATGGAAGATGAATCAACACTTAGGCTTCACGTAAGATCTGATGGAAGATGAATCAACACTTAGGCTTCACGTAAGATCTGATGGGAGATGAATCAACACTTAGGCTTCACGTAAGATCTGATGGAAGATGAATCAACACTTAGGCTTCACGTAAGATCTGATGGAAGATGAATCAACACTTAGGCTTCACGTAAGATCTGATGGAAGATGAATCAACACTTAGGCTTCACGTAAGATCTGATGGAAGATGAATCAACACTTAGGCTTCACGTAAGATCTGATGGAAGATGAATCAACACTTAGGCTTCACGTAAGATCTGATGGAAGATGAATCAACACTTAGGCTTCACGTAAGATCTGATGGAAGATGAATCAACACTTAGGCTTCACGTAAGATCTGATGGAAGATGAATCAACACTTAGGCTTCACGTAAGATCTGATGGAAGATGAATCAACACTTAGGCTTCACGTAAGATCTGATGGAAGATGAATCAACACTTAGGCTTCACGTAAGATCTGATGGAAGATGAATCAACACTTAGGCTTCACGTAAGATCTGATGGAAGATGAATCAACACTTAGGCTTCACGTAAGATCTGATGGAAGATGAATCAACACTTAGGCTTCACGTAAGATCTGATGGAAGATGAATTATAACATAAAGAACAGAATAGTTCAGACAAAATCACTTTCCAGAGTATGATGGAAATCTTGTGCAACAATATCCTTTCACTGGAATTAAGGGAGATAGTTCTTGAATGTTACGAGAAACCAGTGCTGATATACGACAGAGATACGCAGACACGCATACGGATCATTGGAGTCAACGGAAATGTAATGTTACAGAAGAATATCGAAAATACTACGGAGTGCAAAGAAAGTTAATAACGTGATTCTTGAAGAAGAGACCCAGACACGAAGACAGCAAATGGCAAAAATCAGGACATGGTATTCATCCTTTTCTTGTCATGTCAGGAGAGTAGGCGGGTTGGAACACACGGTGGCAACTGGCAGAATCGCAGGGCAAAGCGACATTTGGAGGCAAATGGAGAAAATATTGGACAGCTTGAAGGAATGGCTTGGGAAACTGTCAACGGTGCAACTGATAATCGACACACATGATACGAAGAAGTGGAGGTTCATGATCACCAACTTCAACCGATAGTGCACTTTATGATGATGTTATGAGAGAGGAGAGTTACAGCAAGCATGTTATGGCAGCATCCAAACATGCTGGACACGACAAGCAAATAACGAGAGTGCGAGAAGATACTGAACAAAGTCAAAATCAAATAACATCATAATTGATAAGTAGCATTAGGTAGAACAGACTCGTCGACGACTGGGTCCAGGTGTCCATTCCCCGAGTGGATCCCGGGCCCCTTGAACCATATAGGGCCACTGCACGTCAATGCTTGTTGTAAAGGGAGTGTTGTGCGTGGACAGGGCATGACATCCTGGTCGCGGTGGCGCCTAGAAATATTGCCGTGGCGCCTAACATTCCAGGACCAGTGTTGCATTTACTCGCACAATTGTTTCCCACCAGCGAGTATCCTTTTCATCCAGCACTACACCTTGATCCTACAATTTTTACCTAGCTCCTAAGCAAATTTCTCACACCTGTCCTATCGGCGTCACCTATAAAACAAATTGCAGCATAAGCCATTATTGTAAAGGGCGCGTAAAGTGCTTTTGTGCTGGTTTTTTAAAAAGTAGTTGTTCCCTATACTTCACCTAGAGTGGAAAAAAAGGACAAGCAGAATAAAATATGCTAATCAATAATACACGTCAAGTTCTCGTCGGGTTTCCGTATACTGGCTGTGTTACAGCAGTGTGACTAACATGGTGGCTATCGACATTGTGATCAGGATAATGTTGAATTTACTGGGTAGTATCGTATTGTACTGCAGTCAAAGAGATCCAGTTCCACCTTCATCAATACGCTTGGGGATATAAGGATCCACTGTAATCAGCTACGTTACCAGAGAAGAGCCGTCTAGACAGAAGAATTCTGCAAAAAGAGTTTCGAACAGCACAATAATTACAAGAAGAAGAAAGTTAAGAACATTTCTCGACACATACAAAAGTGGGCGGATACACCAGTATGCAATGACGCACGACGAAGAAGATTGATAGCCTTGTCACGTCAAAGAGAATGCTACTACCCGTGGCCATTAACATCTATCCAGTACTGTCTGACCTACAGACGCTAGCTGTTTGGGATGGTCTGCTTTACATTATAATGAATAGAAAAAAACCCAATAACAAAAACTGCGAGAGAGAGATGATAAAGGAGCGTATATCTGTGTCTTTGTCTCACTATTGCACTCTAGCTCTTGAGAGAGAAAGAGAGATAGAGAGAGAGAGAGAGAGAGAGAGAGAGAGAGAGCATAGCGGCATCCCATAGAATTAATACAATGAATTGTATACTTTTTATGGTTGCCTTACATAAATGAATTTATGTTTAGAATTCGGTCTCGTCATTCCTTGGCCCGACCACTTGACACTAGGAGGTGTGTTCTCTAAGTGGTGATGTCAGTATGTCTGATTCTCTATACACATGTGTTGGTTAAAACAAGTTGCTTGTGAATGCTGTATGTTCTGAAAAATGGAATTCAATCCGGGCAGACACAATATGTCTTGGCGTCAAATATTCATACTAAAAATGATCGAGACAGCAGCATATATTATGTTATGATACCCAAACAATAAATCGGGTACAAATAAATCACTCCAATAGTCCTTGGAGACAAGGTGATATCAGAGTTACTGATAATTAACACCGGTTTGATCTTGAGAATTGTCAATCTTCCTTATGGAATGCACTTAACTGTATGGTTCGAGGTGACTTAATACAGGTTTATAAGATAATCAAAGAAAAAGATAAATTAAACTATAACAAGTTTTTTAAATCAAAATGCAGCCACTTACAAGAACAAATTAACTAAATAAAGGTCCATATTGGATATTAAGAAGTATTTGTTTAGTCAGAGAGTGATAAATGCTTGGAATGAATTGCCACGGGAAGTTATGGAGACAAGGCATTTAATGCATTTTAGAATATATTGGATGCGCATAGCGTTTAGAGCAAGGAAATACAATGAGACTGGTTGTATACAATGCAGAGTCTTCTAAACAAGTATAAAGACGTTAAGTTAAGGTAAGTTATTCCACATCTGTGCCCAGGCTTCCTGTGCGTTCCTCTCTTTGGGTTTTCTTACTTTTCTCATTTTCTCAACCACCTCTTCCTTTTATATTCTCTCTCTCTCCCTCCCTCTCTCTCTCTCTCTCTCTCTCTCTCTCTCTCTCTCTCTCTCTCTCTCACTCACTCACATAATGTCTATACATTAAGTTCTGCATATTCACATGTTTGTGTGTGTGTGGCTTTGTATATATATATATATATATATATATATATATAAAAAGGTGTATTTTGTGTGTTTTTTGTGTGTGTGCCTGCGTGTGGATATATACTTGCATGCGTCGCCATGTCTTAGCGCCTGTACTCATTGTTTTGTGTATTGTACATATCTGTAGGTGTATTTATATACTAACGTCTGTACTGATTCATTTGTATGGATTTATAATTTATTAGTTTTTGTGTAAACATATTTATAATTTCTAGTTTGGCCAATTCAGTCGTAAGTGATATACCGTGATTCATACATTCATGTCCACTCTCTTGCTGATGTCTTCCACACTAATCGTATATGCTGTTATTCCCTTCTCATTGGTGTTGTTTTGATTCGTTACGGTAATTTCGTTTATTCTCTGTCCTTGACAGACAGTATTCTGGCCGTAACGTGGGTTTTGTTTTATCTGGCTCGATGCGGTTACTGAAATATACTTGTTTATGTTTTTTACCGATTTAGGCTATTCACAACCGTCATTACTGTACTCCGGGTAGACTCAGAGGTCCTAGTGCCAAACTTGCTCAGCAAATCATGATGAAGACATTACATCTGTTATGTTGTGTAGTTCAAAGCCAACATTACTGCATTCCTGGGTGACTCACAAAAAAAAGTAAAGATCCCGATTTCGTGCAAGTGTGGCATACATACATATACATGCGTATACATGCATATACATACATACATATGCATACATATATTCATTACATACACATAAATACACATACATACATATACATACATAAACATCCAAACATATATACATACAAATACATACACACACATAATACATACACATACACATATATACATACACATATACATACACACATATATATTTATATATATATATATATAAACATACACACATGCATACATATACATACATAAAAAGTTAAAGTTTTAAAGTTTATTATTGCCCATCGGGAAATTATGATGGTAACAACATCAGACGGTTTTGTCTGAATAATGTGATGTGCGCTGTATTTTGGGTTATATAGAGCAAGATTATGCGCTGTCATCAATCTCACTCTTATCCCGAGTTACCTTGAATCAGTGGCAAGACTATTGGAGGTAACGTGATGAAGATACATATATATATATATATATATACATACGAGGGCTTTGAAATCAAACCGGGACTTTTTGTTATAGTTCTACCTTAATGGGTTATCGCGTGCTGAAACTACTATCATTAGTTAGGGGCAGATGTGTCCTATTACTGCTAGGTGGCCAACTTGGTATGGGTCAGTCACATGACAGATAAATAAGAATGGCGGACAACACTGTTAGTGTTTATATGGAATAGCGCGTTTTGATGACGTTTCATGTCAAAGAAGACGCGAAACCTGAGGAAATTCTACCGTAGTAAGACATTTGAATGGTGTAAACGTTTTAGAGAAGGTCATACATCCGTGAGTGATGATACCGGCGGTCGATCCACATATGATCCTAATTCTGTTTTAATCCACATAGGATCCTAATTCTGACGTAATCAACATATGATACTAATTCTGTTGTAAACCACCAATCACGATTCTAGCTCTGTCATAATCCACATAGGATCTTAATTCTGTTGATCAACATATGATCCTAATTATGCCGTAAACCATATATTATTCTAATTCTGTAGTAATCCACACATTGTCACATTTATATCACAATTCACACATGATTCTATAAAGTTTTGACGCAACCCAAACATGATAATAGTTATTCTAATTATCATGTGCTCCAAGCTATGTCGTAATTTACAGGATCCTCGTCCTGTCATAATGCATACAAGGTCCTAATTCTGTCATATTCTCTACAAGGTCCTAATTCTGTCATATTCTCTACAAGGTTCTACTTCTGTCATAATCTTCACACCTCCTACTTCTGTATATTATTCACAAGATCCTACTTCTGTCCCTATTACTTACAAGGTCCTACTTCTGTCAAAATCCTCACAAAGTCCTGCTTCTGTCATATTCCTCATACGTCCTACTTCTGTCATAATCCTCACAAGGTCCTACTTCTGTCCTATTCTACACAAGGTCTTACTTCTGCCATAATCCTCACTCTCTTAGTTCAGACCCAATCATCACGTAATCCATTTCAGCCACAATCCTCACTCGCTCTTAGTTCAGACCTAATCCTCACGTAATCCACATTTCAGCAACAATCCTCACTCGCTCTTAGTTCAGACCCAATCCTCACGTAATCCATTTCAGCCACAATCCTCACTCGCTCTTAGTTCAGACCTAATCCTCACTTAATCCACATTTCAGCTATAATCCTCACTCGCTCTTAGTTCTGACCTAATCCTCACGTAATCCATTTCAGCCACAATCCTCACTCGCTCTTAGTTCAGACCTAATCCTCATGTAATCCATTTCAGCTATAATCCTCACTCGCTCTTAGTTCAGACCTAATCATCGCACGGCCCTTGTTCTGGGCTCATATTTTTCTCTTAGTCAATCCTCTTATACTCTTGTGCAGATGTTGGGGTGTAAAGGTCCTATTATACTTGTAATCAAGTGTGCAGACACAAGTGATTCACCTGTTGTATATGCGAATCTTTACGAGCGCCCATGCATGTCCTATCACTACCTGTTTATACTTCGCACACACTCTCTCTCTGTCTCTCCCTGTCTGTCTCTCTCCACCCGAAATAACAAAAGGCACTCTTCCCAAATATGAATATTCCTATTTGCATCTAAGTTCAACTATAAGACGCTTGTACCTCGAATTTTATTGGCCCGTGAACACATTTATTCACCTTTGCATTGCCTGACCGATCATGATTTCCCCAGAGCCCATTGGATAGTACTTTTAGTCTATGGAAGGCTTGATAGAGTAAATGTCAGAGGGTTTCTGAGGTGACTTATCAATTGCCATCTCTGCTTAAATATCCGAACATTAGCTCGACTATAAATCAACATTAGTGCAGTTTTTAAACTTTTCAAGGGGCGGCCGATTTACAAGTAAACAAAGGGTAGCACAGACAGAGGGGGCGATGCAGAAGCCCGACAACAGTTGTGAAACCAACGCCCTTGCCCAAGCCTGGTCGGCGGATCAGGAAAGAGACGGGTAATGCCAATTCCAGAACCGTTAGCCCAGACCTCTGCAGCGCCATCATGCCCACTCGGGGGGTGACTTTCAGGGGACACGAACAATCTAATCACACACTGACCACTTTGTGACAAGACTACATGACAGGAGACAAGGCTGGGGCCCACACAAGATTAACTATCTTGTCGAGGAACGGGTCGCTTGGGACTTATTCCGAAGCAACAACCCGTAACCAGTGTATTTGTTCCAACTCTGCTGCCAGTGTTAGACGTGGTGCCTTTGCAAGGCTCAGGAGTGGAAGGTTTGTACATGTAAATTAGTCGATCTCGGAATGTCATCTTTGTCACAAAGAGAGATGGGATGAGAAATGGGGACATTAGAACTATGGTGGAGACTACCCCAGTGTACTGACTATATTTCTGAGCAGAAAATGTGGTGGTTCGATCATTTAATGCAGATGCGACCATATCAACTCCCGCTGGGCGTTTACAAAGAAAGAGGCTCTGGCATCATCGCTCGGGCACTATTGCAGGCATTGGCTCGGGGCACGCAGCGTAGCAGATGGATAGATGTCGCCAGCGTGATCCTACAACAGCAAGGACTTACGATAAAAGAAACTGAACACTTGGCCCAGGAGATATGAATTATGAATCGTTTCTTCACGTCACAAAAGAGCGGACATCTGAATTGTAAGATTCAAGCGAGTCATGGATAACCGGCACACACCACAATAAGATGTCAGGAAGCCACAGATATTTGGTAATAAAATAGACAGCAAAGAAGACAAACGATTGCGTGCTCAACAAAGTTCACCTGTGACGACACCTTTTAGCATTGATGAGAACAAAGAAATCCTCTATTTTATAGGTATGTTCTGATAAAAAAATGGCTTGTGCATACACTACCAGCAGCTGAAACTACGTAATAGGTATATGTGTATATATCTGCAATCCATGACCGACAGAAGAGACTGCAAAGCCCAGCAGGTAGCGGAAAAACTCAGAAGACTGACAGACCATCCAATGCATAAAAGACTAACTAATTTTGGAAATGGGAAACTAAAGCGGAGAAACTTTGCAGAAATAGCATTAACAACATCAAAGCCTATCCCTACTCTATGCAAACCTACCTGGATTCAGCATTTATTTCCAGAGGTTGTAGAAAATATACCAGGTATTGGAAAAAAGAACAGCCAGACTGAAAAAGAAAGAAGAGACATAACCCTGAGGTACATAACGAAAAACTACCCAAGCATGGACTGGACCTATGCAAACACCAACGGCTCTGTAACAAACACAACACAGATCGGAGGGGCAGGTGTATTCCTGAGCCTACAAAATGGTAGAAAAACAACACTATCAGTGGCAACTGGAAAATACTCAAGCAATTTCAGAGCGGAGGCAGAGGCACTGAGGGCAGCAGTAGAAGAAATGGTGACATGCAAAAGAAATGAAAGCCATATAGTCCTGCTTACAGATGGCCTGGCCGTAGTCACAGCACTAAAAAGCCAGAAAAATACTGAACTCAATGATTTAAGAGCAGTACTCTGTCAACTTTGCCAGCAGTCCGCACCAAAAAGAGTAGTGGTACAGTGGGTTCCATCCCACTGTAACATCCAAGGCAACGAGGAGGCTGACAGACTGGCAAAAGAAGGAGCAAGACTACCACAACCAGATACTAGTGTGACATACGAAGAGTCAAAAAGGCTTATTAGAGCCAGATACATGACCAAATGGGAAACAGAACATACTGGCTACACAAAAAACGATGCCTATTACCAGTTGAACAGAAGAGAGCAGGTCGTGGTCTTCAGACTTCGCACTGGCCACAATAGACTGAGGTACCACCTATTTAATAAATTGAAGATAGGTGGCACTGATGAATGCATGTGCGGTACTGGGAAAATGACCACTGAACATCTGCTGCAAAACTGCCCGACATACGAGGATCAGAGAAAGCAGATGTGGCTATCACCAGTGGCAACACTAGACAAGCTCTATGGCAGTGTCGACAGCCTCAGGATGACCGCTGCTTTTTTCGAAAAAAAAAGGTTGACGTCTGACAGCGTACGAAGAAGAAGAAGAAGAAATGTGTAAACTGCTCTAACCTTTGATATTGAATTATAATGGCTTTCTATGTTAATTTATGTTTGTACTTTGAATAGAACCGCGTGCTGCTGTCCTGAACATCTGTGACCATCAGGTCAAGTTAATCTTGGGCAAGATGTCTCAAACTCAAACCACATTTAGGGCAGCATTAAGTCAAGTTAATAGATGAAAGGTTGCATGAAGTCAAATTAATGAAGCTGAAGCCACGTGAAGCCAAATTTATGTGGCTAAAGCAACATGAAATCAAATTTAATCTAGCCAAAGAGACATGAAGTCAAATTAATTTATCTCCAGCCATGTGAAGTCAAATGTATGTAGATAAAACCACATGAAGTCAAATTAATGTAGCTAAAGCCACGTGAAGCCAAATTTATGTGGCTAAGTCCACATGAAATCAAATTAATTTAGCTAGAGACATGTCAAATTAATGTAGCTAAAGCCACATTAAGTTCAATTAATGTAGCTAATGACACATGAATTCAAATTAATGTAGTTAAAGCCACGTGAAGCCAAATTAATATAGCTAAGGACAGTTCAGTTCATCCCATAACCCATCAGGTTGTTGGTGCACACTCAAAGACACTCCCACGCCATCTCTCTCTGTCTGCTGCCGCCAGTCGTGCCTCACCAGGACAAAGGTTTGACTACTCAGTTATTTTGTTTGCACATCTCTTCCTTGGACGTCCCCATCCTCTCTTTCCTGGTACGGAACAATGCAGTAATGCATTTGCAATTCCGCTGGACCTCGTGATGTTCTCATAACAAGCCATCTTTCCCCTTTTCATAGCCGTGAACATATCATTAAAATGCCCAATTGTGGTTTCCACTCTCCGTCGTATTTCTACAATCCTTATATGTAACATTTAAGAATATTCTAAGGACACGTGAAGTTAAATTAATGTAACTAAGGATACACGTTAAATTAATTGGTATTGGGTTGCATGAAACAAACTCACTGGAACAAGAGTAGTAAGAAATGAAGTTAATAGACCAAAGGTCCACGGAGTCAGTGAATGAAATGCCACATGACGTTAAGTCAAGGGACTAAATGTTACCTAATCATCATCCTCATCATCACCATTCTGAATCCCTTTGGAACATAGATCCAAAACAGATGCTCTCCACCAGTTCCTATTCTGTGCCGTCTTCATGATTTCCACCTGTGAGACCCTTTATTGAACTGATTTCCTAATCAACAATTTGCCACCATATGTTCATTTGCTTTCCAACTCATCTCTTTCCCCATGGGTTCCAATCTAGCCAATGTCTGGTTATGCTGTCTGGTTTGTTTCTGAGATTGTGCCCTATCTATCCCCACTTTCTCTCCACGAATCCCTCCTGTATACAATTGCCCTGCTCTTTCCCACAGATCTGTATTTGCCATTACCTCTGACCATCTAGCAGGAAGTTTGTGATGAAAACACTTGTTAAATAAAGTACAGTCAAATAACCAAAGTTTAGATAATGATCAAAATGTAGGTCATCATTAATACTGAATGTCGTTTCTATCGGCTGCAATCTGCTTTCCCTGTCCATTTTGTGGGACGGCTATTTATCTCAGTCATTATCGATGACCTTTATTTGATGTTTTTGTACATCGTCATCAATTTTGTGAACTTAAAGTATCACTACATGGTCATTAATTTACATAAACAAGTATGGTTCAGTTATAGCACTTGGACAAAAATAAACCGAAGTACATCCTACTGCTACAAGGCCTTAGTCAAGGAAAAAAAACAAACCGAATAAGAATGGATATGATGAAGACATTGTGGTTGTAACATGAGCTGCATTTTGCTCCTGTCCTTCGGTACAAACTTAGCCATGCCTGTTTATGTTATTATTGACTATTGATCTTCATTACAACTGTAGTTTGTGAACTGAAATGGTTTTTGATTGATTTATTGATCACCACAGCTTTGATTAATTATTTAAAAAATTGATTTACCTGAAGCTTCTGTAGGGACCATGTATTGTGCAATTGATGTTTCTGCTGGGTATCATCAATTTGCTTGTTTTTGTGGGCTACCATATATTTACTTGATGTTTATGTGGGATAAATTTACTTTATATTTATGTAGGCTACCCTAAATTTATTTATATGTTTATGTCAGGTCAAGCCAGGTCGGGTCATCCCGTAACCGGTGAGTTCGTAGGTGCACACATGAAGACATCCTCACAACACCACGCCACCCGTCTCTGTCAGCAGCTGCTGCCTGTGACTCTTCTGGTCGGAGATTTGTCCATTCTTTTATGTTGTCCTCCCACCTCTTTTTGGGACGGCCTCTTCGTCGTCTGCCTTGCACCTTTCCGTGCAGGATCGTATTTGCAAGACCATTTGATCTCATTATGTGACCGTAACAAGTCAGTTTCCTTCTTTTGACAGTTGCAAAGAGGTCTTCAAAAGGCCCTTTTTGCGTACGAAGAAGAAGAAGAAGAAGAAAAGGCCCTTTTGCTGTTGTAATTCTATCTCTTATTTCCTCATTTGCAATTCGATCTTTGTACGTAATGTTTAAAAGTCTTCAGAAACATCTCATCTCCAAGGCCTGTACTCTTCGCTGAAGGTCAGATGTAACTGTCCATGTTTCACAAACATAGAGGAATATTGACATGACCAATGTACGTATTAATCTGATTTTCATGCATAGTGCTAACCGATTACCTTACTAGATTTCGTTAAGCCGCGCAAACGCCGCTATTGTCTGGGCTATTTTGGTGAACACCTCAGATTTTGATCCTTCATCACTAACAATCGAGCCCATATATTTAAAACGGTCGACACTTTGAGTTCCTGGCCATTAGCTATTATCCTACTGTTGAAGCCCTCGGCGTTGTTGGTCATTAATTTTGTCTTTCCAGCGTTTATCTACATACCATGGTCAAGAGCTATTTCATCGAGCCTTTTGACCCATTCCTGTTCTACCTGTCTCACTCTACCTCTTATGTTTATGTGGGCTACCATAAATTTACTTGATGTTTATGTGGGCTACCATAAATTTACTTGATGTTTATGTGGGCTACCATAAATTTACTTGATGTTTATGTGGGCTACCATAAATTTACTTGATGTTTATGTGGGCTACCATAAATTTACTTGATGTTTATGTGGGCTACCATAAATTTACTTGATGTTTATGTGGGCTACCATAAATTTACTTGATGTTTATGTGGGCTACCATAAATTTACTTGATGTTTATGTGGGCTACCAAAAATTTACTTGATGTTTATGCCGGCGCCAATCAATTTACCTGATGTGTATGTTGGCTACAATAAATGTATATACTTGAAGTTTATGTGGGCTACAATCAGTTTCTCTTCTCTCTTTCGCCTTTTATCACCCAGGGGTGCATAGGCCATCAACCAACCCTCACCAAGCAGCTCTGTCCTGTGCCTTCTACCCCCCAGGGGTACATAGGCCATCAACCAACCCTCACCAAGCAGCTCTGTCCTGTGCCTTCTACCCCCCAGGGGTACATAGGCCATCAACCAACCCTCACCAAGCAGCTCTGTCCTGTGCCTTCTATCAACCAGGGGCCCATAGCCCATCAACCAACCCTCACCAAGCAGCTCTGTCCTGTGCAATCTTTTCCATTTCCTTTCAGCTTTTTTCTGCTTTATTTACTTCCGCCTCCAAATCTTGTCTCCATGTATTCCTTGATCTGTCTATGCCACTCCTTCTCTGGGGTTTCCATGACAGGGATTATTTGGTGATACTGGCCTGGGGCTTTCTTAATGTATGACCCATCCATCATCACTTTCTTTCTAAGATTTCCTGTTTCAATTTACCTGTCCCGCTCTTTCCCACAGTCTGTCGTTTGTAACTTTGTCAAACCATTTTATACCAAGTATCTTTCTCGATCATCTGTTGATAAAACTCTGTAGTCTCCTGTCGTTGCCTTTGGTCATCATCCAGATTTCTGCTCCATACAGCAAGATTGGCTTCACATTTGAATTGAAAATCCTTATTTTTGTCTTCCTTCTTATTTCCTTGGAGTTCAGGGGATGGCGTGTGCTAGTGGTTAAGTGGCACGGCTCACAACCAGAAGGTGCTGGGTTCGATACCGATCATAGCACCGGCCGTTACCTCGGGGAAGCAAACCCTTAGAAAATGCAGGAGGAAGCAGACCCTTACAAAAAATGCATGCTGAAGTCGGATGCACTGGGCCGATAGGCGCAAAATAAAAACCACAGTGTAACGCACACCACCTTAGAGAATAGAGAAATAAGGTGAACGCAAAAAAAAAAAAAATATATCCTTGGAGTTCCATATGGGTTTCCACATTCTGAATCTTGCTTTTTTGTATTCTTGTTTTTATGTCCTCATCTGTCCCTCCTTCCTTGTTGATGATATTTCCTAGGTATGTAAATACCACTACCTCTTCCAGTGGCGTTCCTCACAGCCTGATTGGTTCTGTGTTTGCTGTGTTAACCCTAATTATTTTTTGTCTTTTCCTCGTGGATCTTCAAACCGACTTGTTTAGAGGTATACATCTAAACCTCTAAATAATCAGTTTACTTGATGTTTATCTGGGCTACAATCAATTTACTTGATGTTTTTGTTGGCTACAATAGATATACTTGATGTTTATGTAGGCTGCAATCAATTTACTTGATATTTATGAAGGTTACAATCAATTTTATTTACTTGATCTTTCTATAGGTTGCCATCACTATTTACTGGCTGGGGAAGTACGCAAGTCGTCATTATCCTGGCCCTCAGCTAGACCTCAGTGCCTACTCAGCTCTCATTCATCATCATCACGAGCCAGAAATTGTAGAACAAGGCTTTCATCAGGAACGTCATTTCACCTCAAGAACATCATCTATCAGCTCAGGAGATTGGCCTCATGCACCTCGTAGTAGCACTTTTGGCCAGCACAGCACTTTAGGTGAGTTTTCCAGTTTTCCTCTAAGTGCTGCAGGAAAGGAGACTAATGTTTGGTCAGGCAAAACATACGGATTAGACTAAGTTAGTCAGGGTCAGATGAAATGTAATGATTAGACTAAGTTAGTCAGGGTGAGATGAAATGTATTGATTAGACTAAGTTAGTCAGGGTCAGATGAAATGTATTGATTAGACTAAGTTAGTCAGGGTGAGATGAAATGTATTGATTAGACTAAGTTAGTCAGGGTCAGATGAAATGTATTGATTAGACTATGTTAGTCAGGGTGAGATGAAATGTATTGATTAGACTAAGTTAGTCAGGGTCAGATGAAATGTATTGATAAGACTATGTTAGGATCAGGTGAAACATACTGTTCAAGACCCCCAACTCAGTTCCAAGCAATTTTCCCTGGAAACAGGTTGTTTCATGGCAGTCTGGTTAACAAAATGGAGATCAACACTGCAATCCCCATAGTAGTGAGCTTACTGAGGAACCTTACATTGCACTACAGCCAGGAGGACCCCAGTCCACCTTATCAACTACACATCGAGATGTGAGGAGAGTCACTGTAACCTGCCACCAAAGAAAGTCATTATGATTATCTAACTCAAGTATGAGTGGCATTGACAACAATAACAACCTCTGAATGCAGAGAGTAGTACGAAGGCTTGCTTATAGCTGTAAAAGTTGACTTAGACAATCCTTGTCTATCCTGAGGTGTAGAGGTAGCTGCAGAGGTACACAGGTCAACCTTTGATCACTACAAGCTTCAGCTCACGTAGCTGTCTCTGTGGCGAAGTGATCAAGCCGTTTGCCTCGTGTTCAGACGATCGGGGTTTGATTTCAAGCTGCGACGGTCGGTCCATGATGTCAATTTTTTCCGGAGATCCCTGGGATCATCGCTGGAGCTACGGAGTTCGTGCTTTGTGCGATGCTCTCGACAGATAGGGTACCCATCTGGCGAGAGAGACCGCGCTAAAATGGGGAAAAAACCAGAAGCAATGAAGTCGAGCTCCGCTTAAAGTTTTTTGTTGTTTTGTTTTTGTTGTTGTTTGTTTTAAAGTTAAAGCTGTAAATGGGTACCAGACAAAGTATGGGAAGGTATGGTGGCATGAAGTGTAACTTAATTACCTCCACCTCATAAAACAATGAAATCTAGTTCTATAACACTTGATCCCTAATAGCAGTAATTTCTAAGTAGCTATTACCTTCAAACAATCACTCTTGTGAATCTGTGGCCAAAGAGATGCACACTATAGCCTTCCAACTCTGTTACTCTGTTGCTCTTATTCTGCCCTGGAGTATAGATGTTTGTCAGAAGTAGTTCAGACTAGCCCAAAGTCTCTTATAAACTGTCTTATATTGTCACCCCGGGGTCTCCCTAGGGTTAGGATCCTTGGTGCTTTACAAGGTTTTGACATCAAACGAGGTTTAAGCGGAGTGGGGCACGTGAGAGGGTGGAACAGGAGAGTTTACAACCAGCAAGCTACAGGGACCATCCGCATCCAGACTCTGCACCATTTGCTGAGAGAAACTGAGCACCTATGAGTATGCCAGAAGTGCAGTGACACCTATGCTTAGAAACAGAAATAGAGCTCTGCTCCTACCCATTGACTTTACATGTCAGAGATATTTCAGTCTTTGTTCCCACATTGATTACAGATGGCAGTGGATATTCAATCTATTCTAGGGATTGGTATTCTGGCTTCACAAGCTCTCATCATAGTCATGTTAATGATGGATAAGTGTAACCTTTTAAAATTAATCAATGACCGTCTGTTCGATGAGGACGTCGAAATAGATGGATCAGCAATCCACAGACTGCAAAGTCTCGACATCAAACTAGGTTTGAGGGAGAGTAGGGTGTATGTAATGATGGAGCAGGAGAGTGTACAACCAATGGGCTACAGGGACCATCAGCATACAGAATCTGCAACCTTTCCTGAGATAGACTGAGCACCTATGGGTATGCCTAAAGTGCAGTGACATCAATTCTTAGAAACAGAAATAGAGCTCTATTCATACCCCATTGACTTTAGATGTCAGAGATTTTTCAGTCTCTTCCCACATTGATTATAAATAAATATAAAAGCTGATCCACTTTTCTCGTCTAGATTTTCCGATTGGCAACATTTGACAAAAGGTGCCCTGTTTTCTCTTCCAGAGTCTCCCAATGACAGCTTAGACGATCATGTGTCAGATGTTTGTTCCAATATGTCCATGAGTCATTACAGCAGTGCTTCAGCCCTCAACAAGAATCACGAGCAGCCACAGACTAGTCCCGATCAGCACCACAGCAGTATCCCTGACTTGACAAACAGGGGAGTGTCACACAGAAGATATTCATCTACAGACAGCTTGGAAGGCTCTTACTATTCTGGCCAATCCAGTCACTCAAGACAAGGATCTGATGGTCAAGAGATCATTTACCCAACTCGCAGGTAGGATCATTTGTATATGTTGTCTAATTGGTTATTTACCAAACATACAGAAGAGGCCAACCTAAGGACAACTTCTTCTTCCACGTTTGTCCTGAAAAAGATGTTTGTGACATTGTGTCGTAGTTTACTGCACAGCGAGGCTGCAAAATTTGCGCTTTTCAGCTCGACACATTCAATTTTAGCACATCATTTTTGGGACCGGGTTTGTCTTCCCTTTTCATTTATTCAATCTATTAGCCAGACTGCATGGTTGCAGTCTGTTTCCAGGGCCACCACTTGGAGGTGGGAATGCGTCTTGGTCAGTTATGGATCACAGACCCTGATGCAAACAGCCAGCTATGAGCCGGTTGGCTGATGTCAGCTAATTCAATGCTGCATCTTTAGGCCAAAGTGCAACTTAACGAACCGTAAAAGCCAAAATAGAAATCATGAATCAGAACTTGGACATGGTACGAAGGATGGCTGCAGACTGACTGAGTAAAGTGGAGGAAGTTTAATGCTGCCCTTAATGATGCCTGCAGGCTAAGATACATGGTCTATTGCATTAGAGCTCTGTTTGCTATTTCATAGTCAATGCCAGGATTCCTTAGCATAATAGATCTAGGCTTTTCTTGTGCTTTCCTGCTCTTCTGAAATTTGTTGAATTCGACCCATGAACCCATCCTGTCTCAGGCATTCTGTCCCAACTTGTCATGTAACTGAAAAGCTCTGATTAACTTTAGGCACACATGAAGAGATTGTTATTGTTGAATGCCCACAATGAGTTGGTTTACTCTTTTATGCGCCCTAAAAAGGACGTTAAGTGGCGGATTGTCATAGCTTTCCTTACATCCTGAGTGTGCTGTTGAAGGTGGACCAGGGTCCTCCAGGTATTTGTGCTATACTTGGTTTCATCTGCATATTGCTGACTAATTCCGGGATCATGTCGAACCTCACCTTGTTAGCCAGACTGTTGTCCTCGACAGCAGCCCATTTCCAGGACGACCAACGAGGAGGTCAGGTCAGGTCTTGGCCAGAATATTTGTCCTGACCCTGGCTAACAGTGTCTGATCAGTATGTTTTGCCTGAACAGACGTTAGCTCCTTCGTCCCACATGAAGGGATGGAGGTGGGGTATTACTCATTTCCAACCATCCAGAGGCAGTCCCAAATATGCATGCCTAAATTACTATATTCTAGTCTGAGTATACTGAGTGGATTCCAGGGACCCTATCTGGGGAGTAAAGAATAGGGCCACTGCACCTCTATGCATATTGCAAATGGTGACAAAAAAGAGCTGTGTATGGAGCTAGCAACCTCATTGCTTAAAACTAATTACAACAGAAACCACCGCTGCAAAAGTGTGAAAAGTGCTCTATCTTAAGCTTACCAGAAGAGACCATATGTAACGGTGACCATATACTCTGGCTGGAGTTAAAACGAGACAAGATTAGAAGACAAGACAAAGTCAGGGATCTCTCAAGGAATTGTCACTCTCTGCACACAGCCACCTCCCAACTGTCCCACTCAGCCACATCCCAACTGTCACACTCAGTCAACTTCAGAGGCAAGTGGCACAGATAACACCAAGAGTCTAACAGAGCAAAGAATTTACTGCTCCTCGCCCAGAAGAGATCAAATGACAATATTCAGACTGCAAATAGACCACTGCAGAGTGAAATATCATCCAGTGAATAAATTATAATTTGTCAGCTCCATAAGAGGAACAGATAGATATGGCTCTTTGGAAACCAAAAAAGGGGTAAATTGTATGGTGACCATAAACATGATACATACCGTTATGCTTATTATGAAATTATGAAAATATATATGATTATTTGAGAGCAAAGGAGGAAGAAGAAGAAATATGCAATGCTAGATACTCATCATGTTATACCAACAAAAGAAATTATGTTTGGTCACTCTGTTGTACTGTCAAGAATGCATTGGCTGTCTAAAGTAGAAGTGGCCAGGCATTCAGAGACATGCATCCTACTGCTTGGGAAGACGGCGGATACCATTCGCAAAAAAAAAGATATTGGTTGATTATTAACCATTTGGTCACTGCTGCAATGGCGTCTGCATCAGAGTGGAATCATTGTCCCTTTCAAGCTTTTTTCAAGGGTCCGAACAAATGAAAGTCACATGGTGACAGATCGTGGCTGTAGGCTAGGTGTGGCAGAACTTCCTATCTTTTCTGTGCTTCCTGCAGTGTTCGCGACATGCAGATGAGCATTGTCATGCAACAGAATCACACCATGCAAAACAAGGCTGGGTCACTTATTCTTAATGGTTTCTTGCAGCTTGTCTAGTGTATCCTTGTAGCGGATGGCATTGATGTTCATGCAAGGTGCTTTAAAGTCAGCCAACAAAAACCATATAACCTTAATAGCGAAAATCTATGACTTGAATTTTGTATGTTTTAGTGATCCTGGATGTTTCCATTGCATGTTCACTGTTTTGTTGCACGACTCAAAGTGGTAGCACCACGATTCATCGCTTGCTATTATGCGCAACAGAAATACATCACCCTCTGCTTCTTAATGCAATAAGTGGTTCAAACTCCATCCCATGTGTTCTTCTTAATGGTGGTCAGTTAGCTTCCATGGGTCCCATTATGAACACACCTTCCAATACTTCAGTTTCTTCTAAACTACCATTTCAACTGTACCAAACAACACAGCAAATTCCTCCACCTGCAAATGGAAGCTCCGATTATGGTCCACCTGCATTGCTGCATAAATCATGGCAATGACTTCTGTCCGAACAAAATGCGCTTGACCTGGTCGCTCAAAATTGCCAGCCTCTTGCACAACCCACTGTAGTCACTTTTATGGCCTTCTTGGTGGACTAAAGTGGCCTTATTTTTTGCTTCCTGGAATATAACACAACTGATAGAAAACACAAAACAGATTTCACTGTTAAACATACTTCATTAATGTGCCATTTTCATGTTAACATTACGTGTGTCGCATCAGAATATATTATGATATACTAACCATTCTATCTTTGCTCCATTGGCACATGTGGCTTTCACTTTAGTTGGCATTCATGCAGTAAGTCTGTTTCAAAGTATTTTAATTCTGTAGGAGGGATGTTTCTTTAACACTTTTTGACATGACAAAACTCTAAAGTCATGATAGTTTTGTCCATCACAAGTGATGAAGACCACTCTCTTTGTTCAGCCGTATGGACAGTCGTATCTCTTTCTGTGTCCGCTGAAATGGATGACTTGCGCAGAGATTTGGATTAAAGTGAGGAAGAAACTGCGCCTTTTGTCAACCTCACTCACAGAGCCTAAGCTACCTTTTGCCAGTGGCAAGACATTCATCGAGACGACTGGAGATAGCATAGGATGCAGATTTTGCCTCAGGGTTACCACCGAAGCCTTTCCCTAAACATGTAACCCGCAGGGTAGAAAGGTGGGAAGGCATCTAACTCAGTTTGTCGGGCCTTTTCGATAACCACAAGAGGTCGTATGGACAACACTCAGCATGTGAGTGAGTCTGGCATCTCTCCCAGCTGTATTCAGTTCATCATAGTAGCATCTAAAATTCCCACACGCCATATTCGTGAAGGTGAACCGGCAGAACAAACCCGTGAGCTACGACACAGGTATAACTAGTTTAAGCGTAGCGCCATTCAGCCGGCGTCCAGACCAGGATAAACGGATGGAAGAAATCACAAAAAAAGAACGAAATAACAAGTCCAGACGGAAAACAACTCCATGTATCCGTGAACACAAGTGTAAGTCGTCGACTAGTGTGAATTCCAGGCAAATCCGTGGTCTGGCGGCATCCATAATGATCCAAAACAGTAGAGAAATGTAGACTCGCAGCCAGTTACGGCGCCATCTTTGCCAAAAATAAGTCACAGGTTTTTATGCTTTACATTGATATGTTATCTTTATTAATCAAGCCAGAATTCTGTCCAAATGATAACTCTGATACTTGTTTTCAGACTAAATACTCAAGCCAGTCGTAAGCAATCAACAAGCACTGATCCTCTTCAGTTTATCAAAGGCAAAGCAGCCAGTAGCTTGGCACACACAGCAGAGGTCCAGATGAGAGTGGCTGCAGAGAGTAAAAAATCATCAGTAATGATAACACCTGACAAGGAGGAAAGTGCTGAATGGCAGGCTGTAAGTTGATAGTAACTTAATTGTTAGACTGGTGCAACTTATCTGCATCTTCTTTTCAATTGTACTGAAATATTATATATGCAGTCACATCTCAATACAACTTCTGGTCTTTTGCTTTGGTATTCATTTTCATTGTGGATTCTCTTCCATATTCAGTTTAGTTGAAATGATATCTCCACATTAAAAGTTGGCTCCAAAGGATCTCCAATGTATTCTCTCTTGTCTTGATAGTGTAATTAGCTAGGTGTTTCCATATGGTATCTTTTTATGTTTTCCTACTACTTATAGAGTTGTTTATCTCTGACATATTTGCCTTACTTTCCTTCCAGTCAGGATTTTGTTTAAGGTTTTTAGATGCCATAAGCACTGAAACTATTAAAGTGCCCTCCACATGCAGTTCAAAATAAAAGCAATACTAAATTGTAAAGTCTTATATTTCAAAGTGACACACAAAATACATGTGTTGAAATTAAAATACCTTTTTTTCTAGATTGTCTGACTACAAAATCCGGTACAAATTCTTCCAATCTGACTTGATGAAGCATGTCCGCTTCCATAAACAATAGGGAAAGTGAGTTTGAAACATGTTATTTTCTGAGGGTTTTTATTCTTTTCAACTCTAGTGAAAACTCTATTTTTAGAGAAAAAATTAAATTTGTATTCCATATTTGAATAATGTGTCAAGAATGCTTTAATATCCTAGTGCCAAGTTCCAGAATGGATGGTGAGATTTTTGCTGGGGACTAAGTATCCCAAGTAATAGGATCTGTGGAAACCTCCTTTGTTTCAAGTGATAGTGAAACTCTTTTGTTCCAAGTGATAGTGAAACTCTTTTGTTCCAAATGATAGTGAAACTCTTTTGTTCCAAGTGATAGTGAAACTCTTTTGTTCCAAGTGATAGTGAAACTCTTTTGTTCCAAGTGATAGTGAAACTCTTTTGTTCCAAGTGATAGTGAAACTTTTTTGTTCCAAGTGAGAGTGAAACTCTTTTTGTTCCAAATGAGAGTGAAACTCTTTTGTTCCAAGTAATAGTGAAACTCTTTTGCTTCAAGTAATAGTGAATTCTCAAACTGTGGTAGATGAACCTCCATCTTGTTCCCCCTTGGGAAACATGACCCTGTCACATGTGCTACAGTTAGTGAAGTGGTACATGAAGAAGCACTAATAGATACTTTTGTTGTGCAGACAGGGATAAAACAAGGATGCCTTCTCTCTCCCTTTCTTTTCTTGTTGACTAGAGATTGGAAAATATAGACATCAAATGATGGAAAGGTGCTGAAGATGTAGCAGTGAATGAGCTGACAGCAGCCAGCGACTCATAGCTGGCAGTTTGCATCAGGGTCAGTGAACCACAGGTGACCAAGACTCTATTATGCCTATACTAAATACTGCATTAGTGTAGTCTTCTTCTTCTTCTTCATCGTACGCAGTCAGACAGCAACCATTATTTTTTCGAAAAAAGCGGCGGTCGTCCTGAGGCTGTCGACACTGCCATAGAGCTTGTCTTGTGTTGCCACTGGTGATCACCACATCTGCTCTCTCTGATCCTCGTATGTCGGGCAGTTTTGCAGCAAATGCTCAGCGGTCATTTTCCCGGTATCACACGGGCATTCGTCAGTGCCACCTATCTTCAATTTGTTGAATAGGTGGTATCTCAGTCTATTGTGGCCAGTGCGAAGTCTGAAGACCACGACCTGCTCTCTTCTGTTCAACTGGTAATAGGCATAGTTTTTTGTGTAGCCAGTATGTTCGGTTTCCCATTTGGTCATGTATCTAGCTCTAATAAGCCGTTTTGACTCTTCGTATGTCATACTAGTATCTGGTTGTGGTAGTTTTGCACCTTCTTTTGCCAGTCTGTCTGCCTCCTCGTTGCCTTGGATGTTGCAGTGGGATGGAACCCACTGCACCACTACCCTTTTTGGTGCGGACTGCTGGCATAGTTGACATAGTACTGCTCTTAAATCATTAAGTTCAGTATTTTTCTGGCTTTTTAGTGCTTAGTGTAGTCTGACTAAGAGAATAGAGATCACAATGGAATGGCAAACCCGGCATTAAAAATAACAGCGTAAATTGGATGTATCAGATCGAAACACTCAGATATCACAGTCTCGCTGTTAAGTACAACACAGCATCCTTTTCAAGATGAGCACCCAAAAAATTGACAAAAAAACTGTTATTCAGTGAACTTTGGTCACAATTGGAGAACCTGGATTGCTCAGATGATCTGGTACTTTTGTCACACATAAAAAAAATGCAAGATAAACTGAACATAATGAAATAACAGTCAGTCAAATTGGGACTGAATATCATTAAGAAAACCAATTTCCTTAAAAATTAATCCGATAGTAGACCCATTTGAGTCATGTCTTGACTATAGGTTGATGCGACCTTCGAGTAGCGACTGTCTGCTGAATTTTCGGTTTTCCTTTTCCTCTCAGCGTTGTCTCCTTACTTCCCTTTGTTACATGAGCTATATTTTTGCCCAGCCTATGGTGGCTCTTTAGGTTACATCTCAATTTGGATCAGTCTGCAGCTATATTTTCCCAAGATGTCAGATCCATATCCAGAACCTTCATGTCCTGCTTACATGCGTCTTTGAACCGTAGCTATGGTCAGCCAGCCATTCTTTTAGCACATGCCAGCTGTCCTTATAGAATATCTTTGGGAATGCAACTGGCTTCCATGCGACGACCATGACCAAGTCACCAAAGTCTTAATTGGCAAAAGCGGGTGCACATACTTGGAAGACCAATGCGAGAATGAACTTCCTCATTTGTCACCTTGTCTCTCTATGAGATGCCAAGGATGGATCTCATGCGCCGTAGGTGAAAGGTGTTGAGCCTATGCTCTTGCTTGGCATATGTTATCCACGTTTTGCTGCCATATAAAAGCGTAGTGACAACACATGCATTGTAGACTATGGCCTTAGTCTTGGCTATAAGTTTGAAGTTTTCCCAGACACATGTTGTAAGGCGAGAAAATATGGTAGCAGCTCTGCCAAAGTTGGAGTCTAGGGAGAGCGTATCATTGATTAGAGACCCCAGGTACGTGAACTGGTCCACAGTTGCCAGTTCATAGTTATCGATAGTGATGGTTGCTGTGGTATCTACGTCTTGTCCCAGTACATTTGTTTTATTCAGGCTTATTGTGAGACCAAATTCTTTGCACGCCTGGGAGAAGTGATCTATCAATCTCTGGAGTTCATGCACGCCTGGGAGAAGTGATCTATCAATCTCTGGAGTTCATGCACGCCTGGGAGAAGCGATCTATCAATCTCTGGAGTTCATGCACGCCTGGGAGAAGCGATCTATCAATCTCTGGAGTTCATGCACACTGTGAGTGACAATTGCAGCATCATCAGCAAATAACAAGTCCCTGACAGTAACTTCCCTGATCTTGGTTTTAGCTTTGAATCTCACAAGATTAAACAGACGGCCATCTGTTCTAGTGTGAAGGCAAATCCCTTCTGTTGCATTACCAAATGCGTGCTTCAATAGCAGCGCAAAGAAGATTCCAAATAGTGTTGAGGCCAGGACACAGCCTTGTTTAACACTACAATGAAAATTAAATGAAGGACTGTTCCTTTCATATTCTCATGAAATGACACTATAAGCTGCAGCAGTTTGTTAGGACACCCTATTTTTAAAATGATTTTGTAGAGTCCAGCTCTGCTAACAAAATTGAATGCTTTTGTCAGGTCGATGAAAGCGACATAAAAAGGTTTGTTCTGCTCCCGTGATTTTTCTTGTAGCTGTCGTAGAGAGAAGATCATGTCGATCGTTGATCTTCCAGATCAGAATCTGCATTGGGACTCTGGGTACACGCACTCAGCCAGTTTGTAAAATTAATCCATTCAACAAAGAACTAATCATGCTGAAGGGAGAGATGTTCAAAGATGTGAATGCTTTTATTTATTTAAACAGCAGAATTGATGCATCAGGGGTACAGATACAGATGTAAAAAGACCAGAGTTGAAAAGGGAAGAATGGCATTCTTGATACACAACAACATATGATTCAGAGAAATCAAGATTCACACCAAAGTTTCTTTTCAATAAATTAAGAGAAGAAAATAGGGTTGGTTAAGACATATGCTGATAGAAACACCATCCAACTTAGGCAGGCTCTCACATGGAATCAGCCAGAGAAGAGAAAGAGAGGTAGGCCTAAAATTAATTGAGAAGGAAATGTAAGAAACTATGAATAATAACTATACCTAGAGAGAGGTAGGCTGATTAACCCAGGACTGTGTATGCTGGCGAAATGTAATCAATTGACTATGCACTAAGAGGAGCAATAGGCTTTGATTGATTTATTAATGGGTAAGCACGGGCTTAGTCTGCTTATATGCTAATCCAGTATTGCTTTATGTCTTAGTTGTATTTGTTCAGTGCACTTATCTGTCCACCAGGGAACTGGTAATTTATATTTTCTCAGTCTATAGTTTTGGTTTTTGTTTCTGTGATTGTATATTATGGCATGTTTTGATATAGTATATATTTAATGAAAAGATCCTGTTAACATGCCAGTGTAGTATATTGGAAGAATGGTATTAGACTCTCATATTTTTCTTGACCAACGGCACATTAGGGATGATGTGGTCAACATCATCCTAGCTGCCTTAACTTTCTCAGATTATTTTGGTACCCAATTCTTTAAGCTGGGGTGACTCCAGGAACTGTTTTGCAATCAGAAAAATCCTGCACCAACTGGAGACTGAATCCTGATCACTTGGTTGTGAGGCCAGTACACTATTACTATGCTACTTCAGCTCCTTTTCATAGCTTTCATTAAAATATAATTTGTCAATTTTTAAGCAAATTCATCTGCTTTGTCTGATATCATTTTTGTTCTCTATCTATAGTGATTAGTTCTACTAACTTAACTTAACTTAACGTCTTTTTACTGGTTTAGAAGACCCTGCAGAGTCTGTATACAACCAGTCACACTTACATCACCTTGCTCTAAAAGCTATGCGCATCCAGTTTATTCTTAAATGCATTAACTGTCCCTGCCTCCACTACTTTCCTTGGCAATGCATTCCAAGCAGACACCACTCTCTGACTAAAAAATTATTTCCTAATATCTAACCTGGACCTCTCTTTAGTCAGCTTGTAGCTATGCCCTCGTGTTATTGTAGGTGGCTGTATTTTAAAAAACTTGTTATAGTCTAATTTATCGATTCCTCTGATCATCTTATAAACCTGTATTAAGTCACCACGAATTCTTCTCTCTTCGAGACACTGTAGGCCGGTTTTTCTGAGTCGTTCCTCATAACTGTAATTCTGGAATCCCACTATCATCTTTGTCGCTCTTTTTTGTATTCTTTCTAGCATGTTTATGTCCCCTCTATGATAAGGACTCCACACCTGTACACAGTACTCTAATCTAGGTCTAACTAAAGCTTTATACAGTTTGACGATCACTTCCTTGCTCCTATGTTTAATATTTCTTTTTATCATACCTAACATTGCATTTGCCTTTTTCACTGCTACCTTAACAAATGCAAAGTCCCTTCAATCTGCTGGTTTTGTTTAGTTGAATGTTGGTCTAGTGTTTCTTGTATCAGTTGTATAGTTGTTATTATTGTTAGTTTCCATGGCTGAGTCATCTCCGTTTGTTTATTTATTTATTCTTGTTGGTGGTCCATAGTTAAGTATAATTAGATGTCTATTTTTAGATATTCAGTATGACTTTACCTGCTGCTGCGTCAATTCGGTTTCCTCCACATGCACTAAGGTGTGCATTATAATCTTCTAATATCAGTGTCCTATTGAGATCATGTCATTGATGTGTAGTTTAGTTTTTGAGCTATATTTATTTATTATTTCTAGGTGCTCTTGTTCACTGTCTATTGTTATGCCCTTCAGTTTTTCTGTTGTGAACTTTCCCCAGTTGTTTTAAACTCATCGTGCACTATGAATACTACTCCTCCTTTTTCATCCTCTGTCATTTCTAAAGGTAGTGTAGCTTAGTATGTTGATATGTTGAAAATTATGTAATTATGTTAAAGTATGTTGAATTTTGTGCCTGTCTGCCTAGTGCATCCGACTTCGGCATGCATTTTATATAAGGGTCTGCTTCCTTCTGTATTTTCTAAGGGCTTGCTTTCCTGGGGTAACAGTTGGTGTTGTGATTGGGGAGCGAAACCAGCACCTTTGGATTATGAGCCATGTCACTTAATCACTAGGCCACGCCGTCCCCATTCCAGGTTTCAATTTTTAGGTTTCTCCTTTCAGTTTGTAGGTAGCCTTTCTCTGGAAGGTTCCATTTCACAGAATTTGGGAAGCGTTTGTCATTATAGATCTCCTTACTCACTAGAGTAGTTGCTCTTCTCTATTAATATGTACAGCAGATTTTCCTCCAGGGAGCAGGAAGTATCTGCACAGCTGTATTTATTTTTTAGGTCCTTTTGTGGCATGTGATAGGGTGTATACATGATGACGCCATAATCTCACCAACATTGGTCAGTCGTTATCTTTTTGTATGTCCCAGTACATATCTTGTGTACCACACAATCATGTTCCATTTTGGAAGCCGTTGATGTCTTTGTGTATCTGAAATAGACATTCCTGTATGCAGGATTTCTCCTACTTCCTGCTGTACATTGTGTTTCTGTCCCTTTTGACCGTAATTATTTTTGCAATGTTCTTCAACTTTTTAAAATTGTTGTGACATGCCGACACGTCTGCATCTTTCTGATGTATGTAGTACGGTTTTCATGTCCTTCCTCGTATCACATCCTTTTGGCCTTTGTAGCTGCAAGAGACTCTTAAAATTCCTTTACAAAATCACTTATCTGTGATCTCCAGTAACTTCTTATTTGTCTATTATCTCTCTTCTTCTTCTGCAATCATTGCTTATTTAGACTGGAACTGAATTCTTTAATAAATTCTGCTGTCTTTTTCAGGGTCTCAATACCTCTGTACAGATTCTCCTCAAGGGAAGTCAGCATGATCCACATCCTCCTTCTCAGATCTAATTGTCTATTCATTGAGGGGAGTCAGCATGATCCACATCCTCCTTCTCAGATCTAATTGTCTATTCATTGAGGGGAGTCAGCCTGATCCACATCCTCCTCCTCAGATCTAATTGTCTATTCATTGAGGGGAGCCAGCATGATCCACATCCTCCTTCTCAGATCTAATTGTCTATTTATTGAGAGGAGCCAGCATGATCCACATCCTCCTCCTCAGATTTAATTGTCTATTCGTTGAGGGGAGCCAGCATGATCCACATCCTCCTTCTCAGATCTAATTGTCTATTCGTTGCCTATGAATCCACTTTCAAATGACAAAGCGATCTCTAAGTAGCATGGAAATACTCTCTTTCCGTGTTTTGACATAATCATTCCTTTTCTACCATGGGGTGTTGATGTCTTTTTGCCTTTTTATTGTGGCTTATAGTTTCTACAGGATGCAGTAGCCAGCCCCATACCAAATCCTCTGTAGTCCCCTCTTTTGACCTGCATGGCAGGTTTACTCATTTCATTATCTACCCACTTAAGTTGTTAGATGCTGTGGGGATGTACCATTTCTTTCATGTGTCATCACAATGGCTACTGTTATTTTGAAGCCATGGTTCTTTAGTGCTTCTTAAACACAGTCAATCCATCTGTGTCTTGGTCTTCCCATTCCACAAAAAACCATACTGTTTCATATTATTAGGCTCGTGGAGCAGTTTTATTTGTGGGCATGTTTACTTTTTCATGCATCTGCCTACTTCTTACTTGCATTGGCAATAGGATGTTTTAGAAGATTCTTTTCATTTCCTGGAATTCTGGTTTGGCTTGATCTATTATTAATTTGATCTTTTAGCTGTACCTTCTATCTGATATAATTTGTGGATCAATGCAGTTCCCATTAGGGATTCTGTTTCTATTTCTAAGAATTGACATCACTGCACTCCGGGCAAACCCAAAGGTGCTCAGTCTCTCTCAGTAAATGATGTAGGGTATAGATGCTAATGGTCCCTGTAGCTCATTGGTTGTACACTATCCTACTCCGTCCTCTCATGCGTCATACTCCACTCGAACCTTGTTTAATGTCAAAACTTTGCAGCCTGTGCTTTGCTGCTTCATTTATTGCGGTGTCCTATCTAGCAGGCTGTCATTGATTGATTTCAAAATGCCACTTCTATCCATCACTAATGTGCCTATATTGGGAGCTTGTGAAGCCATTCCCGTGAACACAGAATGACCAGGACAGTAGATCCATGTCATCCCCTGGAGGTTTGAGGCCTTAACAGCTGCTATCCACTTGTACCTGAACTATCCCTTCTGTACCTTCTGAAGTATGGCTTACACATCTGTCATGATGACTGCCATTGTTATAGAAGTCTCAGATATCCAATTCAGTGCTGAGGTCACTGCTTCTGTGTCCATTCTCAAACTGGAGATAATTTCAGGTGATAATTTGCCTTTTCTCTATTTTATCTGCTAGTTTATTTTCCTTTGTGTTTGGAAGTTGCTGTTGTCACTACATGTTTTAAATATTCTCAGGTATTTGCTGTCAGTTTTACATATTGTAGCGTTGTAGTATATTTAAAAATTTCTGTTCATATCACTATGTCCTTTGCAGAACGTTCCTCTTGCAATTGTCAACCTGTTTGGTTGTTATAAGTTTCTTGGCAGGTGTGCAGTATGGTAAGTTGCCAGTACTTTCTATATGTGGAGAAGCGATCAGACCAAGAAAAAAATACTGTGTCTGGCCAAACTGTGGACGTCAGGATTCATACTCTGTGCGTTTGGATTGTGAAACTAAGCGAGTTTCATCCCTAGGCCATATTGCCTCTGATTGCTATGTAGAGTTTAAAATCAGTTTTTACTATAAAAGGGTAATTTTATTAATATTTGTATAATGTATGTGGCATTATCTGCCCTTTTGCTTTAGGCAAATATACATTGTTATTCAAGAAATAATTATGGCATTGAATTTGATATAACTGGAAATTAAATGTAAGTTAAATTTGTAATCAAAATATTTTCTTTTTCAAATGATAATATTTACATGTCATGACTGGATTACCTGTTTAGACATGATGAAATCTGGCCAAATCCAGCCATTATTTTATGATATACATAACACTAGTTGTGACTTTTATATGTATTATATTTTTAGGAGCTGAATAGCTGGAAGAGTCGAAGGAAAAGTCAATCTGATCGCACTACAAGTGTGAAAGAAAAATTGGATCAGATGAATAAAGAAGAAAGTGAAGACACCTGGTCAGCTCCTCCTCTAACAAAAACTTACTCTCAAATGCAGGAGGCGAGGTTGGTTGATATAGTAAAGCACATTTCAGTTTTATCATTTGACTATGTTGAAGTATTTATCTAATCTGTTTAATCATCATCATCACATGCCCGTCGATTGGCGATGGCAATCATGGATCTCCACCTTCTCTTATCATGTGTGTCGTTTATCAGTACCATGGCTGAAAATATCCCATGACATTCCTTCTAGCTGTCCAATATCTTCTCTGTCTCCCTCTGTCACTTTTCACTGCCTATTGTCACCATGTGTTCTAACCTTTCTCTGCTCATTGCATGCCCAAAAAAGGATGATTGCCTTGTCCCGATAGCTATGTTAATTTATCAGTTGATATGAATGTATTAATTTTGTTTCAGCTATGATCTGTTTTTGTTTCGACTATTATATGATTTAAAAAAAAAATTATTTATGTTATTTTATAATTTGACTGTGATAAAGTGTTGATTTTCTATAGTAAATTTTTGGTTTAAAAAAATCATTTTGGAATGCGCCCTCTGTTAGAGGTCTTCTGTGTCCGTCCTGAAAATAAAGTTTTGTCGTAATTTACAACGAAGCTGTAATATCAGATCTAGCGGCCCGTCACATCTGATTTCAGCTGGCATTTGTAGGTACTAGGTTTTGCCTTCGCCCTGTGATCCCTATCTCTAGTGATTAGTGCAGCCTGTTATCAGGGCCACCACTTGGAGCTGGAATAGGGTCTTGTCAGCTGTGGTTTGCTGACCCTGATGCAAGCAGCAGGCTATGAGTCGTTGGCTGCTGTAAAATCATTCACTGCTGCATCTTTGTCTTCCACCCAGTTAGAGATCAACAGGCTGAAAAGAGAAACATGCCCAAAGGCTAGGAGGAAATATACTGAACATCAGGATTCACATATTTTTAGTGTGAAAAAAATTCTTCTTTTGTGTCTACATACATGAAGACCAACATAAAAAACTGTTTCTTGTCTGAAAATCCTAGAGATCTCCATAGCAAGAGTTCTTATCTTGGGTTATGCAATCTGGAATGAGGTCTTTCTATACATTTCATTGTCGCAGTTAACTTTGATGAGACAACAATTACTCTGAGTGATGTGAAGTAAAAAGTGGACTGCCACAGGGCTCGGTTTTGGGACCAATATTGTTCTTGATATATATAAACGATTTGGATATAGGATCCATGATTGCAAAATATGTGGACGACACAAAACTACATAGGAGTGTCTCATCTATAGCAGAAGTGGATATGTTGAGGTCGGATTTAGATAAAATTCAGGTCTGGTCTGTGAGATGGCAAATAGAGTTTAATATAGATACATGTGTAGTCATCCACATGGGTAGATCCAATATGGAACATAATTACAGAATAGACGAGAGCAATATTTGAGTGATTGATAAGGAAAGGGACCTAGGGGTTAAAATAGAGCATACAGGTAAAGTGAGTGAGTAAGTCCAGGTAGCATTGAATAAGGCAAATACAATGTTAGGTATGATAAAAAGAAATATTAAACAGAGGAGTAAGGAAGTGATTGTCAAACTGTATAAAGCATTAGTTAGACCTAGATTGGAATACTGTGTACAGTTGTAGAGTCCTTATCGTAGAAGAGACATAAACATGCTGGAAAGGATACAAAGAACAGCGACAAAACTGATAGTCTGCAGAATTGCAGTTATGATCAAAGACTTAGAAAAACTGCTTACAGGGTCTAGAAAAGATAAGAATTCGAGATGACTTAATACAGGTTTATAATCACAGGAACGGTTAAATTAGACTATAACAAGTTTTTCAAAATACAACCACCAACAAGAACAAGAGGGCACAGCTACAAATTAACTAAAGAAAGGTCCAGATTGGATATTGGGAACAATTTTTTTAGTCAGAGAGTAGTGAATGCTTGGAATGCATTGCCCCAGGGGGTATTGGAGGCAGGGACAGTTAATGCATTGAAGAATAGATTGGATGCGCATAGCTTTTTGATGTAATGTAATGTAAATATAACTGGTTGTATACAGACTCTGCAGTCTTCTAAACCAGTATAAAGACGTTAAGTTTCGTTAAGTTAACATTTAAAAAAATTGTTTGATTGAAATCTATATTCTGAATGTAAGCAATAGAACACATCATTATTAGTGGTAACAGTGACATTGTGACCATTAGAAATAATTATTGGATTATTTCAATATAATTTGTTTCTTTGTTACTTCTGCATGTTAATTCTCTGATTGCGGAAGATCAATAATATGCAGGAGATAATTGTGTAAATTAGAATGTGCAGAAAAAGGAGGTAAAAGAACACCATCGATATCAGCCCCAGGCAGAACAAATGCTTTTGATCTTTATAAATTATTTTGAGACAAATGTTACTTTTCAAATTTCTTGTTCAAGGGAGTTGCGGAGGAATTCCAGACAACCTAGTTACCCTATTCAAGATGATGGCAATGATGACGATGCATTTGCTCCAGCTGTCACCAGACAATCCTATAATAGTCTGACTACGGTTAGTGATAGAACTTCATACTTAAGAGAATATTGCTTAGAGAGAAAGATAAATATATTCATTTTCTTCATTTTCTTCGTGTCATAGTTTACAGTGAGGCTGCAATATCTGTACCAATCGGACCGATAAATCCAATTTCAGCTGACTTTTTTGTGTAACTTGTTTGCTTTCCCCCCAATTCTCTTAGCCAAACTACACTAGTGCAGCCTGTTCCAGGGCAGCTATTTGGAGGTGGAATAGGGTCTGGTCTGTTGTGGTTTTGCTGATGCTGACCCTGATGCAAGCAACCGGCTATGAGTCACTGGTTGCTTTCAGCTCATTCACTTCTCATCTTTGTCTTCAGAAATAAAAAAACTCTTTTGAAATTTCTCTACGCCTACAAAACGTGGATTATTACAGCAGACCTCCACAGAAGAATTGGGGATGAGATGTTTTAGAAGACTCCTAAATGTTACCTACAAAGACCGTATCACAAATGATGAAGTACGTCAAAGAATGAAGAATGCAAGTGGACTTTGTCCTCACATCCATCAAAAGGTGAAAGCTGACTTGGTATAGCCACGTCTTGAGGTCCAAGTGCCTTGCAAATACAATACTACAAGATATAATACAAGGCAGGCAAAGGTGGGAACATCAGATAACATCATCTAGATGGACTAACCTACAACTTAAGAAAGCACAACAATCAATCACAGACAGAGAAGTGTGGTGCAGGATTGTGGAGGTGTCAGAAGGGGGGGGCTCCAACAATCTCAAGAGGTGATGGGAGGAACTGAATTAAAGAAAACTTTATTTATACATAAAATAGAGTCAATATTTTCTATTAAAGATTACATGTTGAAGAGTAACATAAACTATGATAATTGTAAAAGTAAACAGGAAATTGACTCCACATGCAAGAATGAATGATAAAACACTAGAACATACCAAAAGGTTCTGCTATCATTAGATATAATAGCAGTTGATGGAAGATGCAAAACAGAAATCAGGCAGAGAATAAGAATCCCCAAGTTGATTTAATTAACACTGAAAAAAAATTTTTGACATCCAAACAAAAAATTCAGAAGGTTGAAAATTAAAGTGATCATGTGTTATATAAACTGGTCATTACTGTGTGGAAAAGAATCGTGGACAACAAATAAACAGTTGAAGAGGGGAATTGAGGCCTTTGAGATGTGGCTATGCAGAAGAATTGGGTGCATCTTGAAAAAAAAAACGGAGAAGGCTTGTAGGAATTTGGTGCAAAAATGTGAAATTAATTGAATCATAGACAGACAGTTCAGATATTTTGGTATTATCAAAAGAAATAACGCCTTGCTTAAAACCATAATGGAAGGAAAATTAAAGGGAACATTCACCAAAAGGAGAGAGAGAGTGCTAAAAATTGGGAGAAAACACGAAAAAGATGGGTAAGAAAATGTCTGTCAGATTGTACAATCAAGACAAGAGACAGAGGACTTTGGAGATCCATTGCAGCCAACTTTTGATGAAAAGATGGCACTTATACTGAACTGAAATACTTGATGTGTTCTCTTTGCCAATTTTTTTTTAAAGTAATAATAATCAATTTATTATTTAATTATGAGGAAGTTTTTTGTATTGTTTGTTAATATTTGTTTTGTTTTTTACTATTTGTTTTCAGCTTAAAAAATTACATTTGTATCATTTATTGATGTTGAAAGAATATATTTTATCTTACTAATATTTGTTTTATGCTTTTATTAAAAATTTATTTTTTAAATTGCTTGATGATGAAGAAGCATTTGTTTTTTATGGTTAAGAAATGTCAATATCTTTTGTGGTTAGGCAATATCAATATCTTTTCTGGTTAAGCTATTTCAATATCTATTACTTGCTTACTTTCCTACAACCTCATGTAGTCTTCACCCAAAAACTAGCCACTGTCAGTGCTCTTTCATTTGCCACCATCAGGTCCTCCACTGCACAGGATTCCTGCTTCCTAGGACATATAATCAGGTGTTCTGAGTCCTAGATGGCCTCACATTTGCAATATTCATTGTTTGCAAATCCCCACTTTTTCAGGTTAGACCCACATCTGGTCACACCTGTTCTTAACCTGTTCAGCGATCTCCACGTAGTATATGACAAATGATTTCCTGGTGCAGGTTCTTCTTTGAAATATCTCTTCTTCTGTGTTCGTTCTCAATCTCTTGCTACAAAGTACTAAACAGGGCTTTACAAGTAGCAGGATGTAGTCCGGAGAATGGAATAGGTTGTGTCGCTAGTTTACAGTTTGACTGCGATATTTGCACTTTTCGGTCTGACACATCCGTCTTTGGCAGTTTGAAATATCCATTGTGGTAAAGCTATATCAATATCTTTTGTGGTTTAGCTGTATCCATATCTTTTGTGATTTAAGTTATGTCACTTTTTTATAGCTAAATAATGTCACTATCTTTTGAAGTTAAGCAATGTCACTATTGTTTATGGTTTTGATAATGTTCAACTTCGTTCTACCACTTTTCATACCCAGGCTGCCAAGTCTAAAGGTGAGAAAGACTCCAAAGATGTTGACAGCGATGATTATGAAGCTACAGAAAGAGAAACTGGGGGCAATAATAGTAAACTAAATGCTGAAAGTCAAAGTGACACTAATAACAACTTCAACAACATGCTCAAGCCACACAATAATGTTGTGACATCCATGTCACAATCTACAGCACATTTGTCTCAGACAAAGAAAGCCTCCGATGATGATGATGATGACAATGATCTCAGCAGCCACAGGAAAAGTAGTCGTGACAACGAGACAAAGTATTGGAAGTCTGCATCTGCTGAAAGTTGGCTTCAATTACAATCTGATCCCAGAGGTAAAAGCTCACCCTCAGAAACCATCACTGAATCTGGAAGCAGGAGACATGAATCTATTTATAAAACAAAGGAAACATTCACTACAAATAAACCTTATTCGGAGCGAGATGTGTTACCTAAAAAGTCAAACCGAAATATTGGTTCCAGAACACAGAGCAAAATAGGGAGTATTCTGAAGAATTTTGAAGAGTCTTCAGCCAAAATTAGTGTACCTAAACAAGGATACAATGAGAGGGTTGATTTGAATGCCAGGAAAAGTGCTTTTGAAAATGTGTCAGAGAATGTTTATGCAAATGGCAGGTCACCTACTCAGTCTGAAGAGGTCATGTCAGATGGCAGCGACAGTGAAGATTGCAGCATGCAAGAAATCAAAATGAGCAGTTTCAGTGCATTAACACTACCAGTATCAGCAAATATAACCACAGCATCTGCTCCATTATCAGCATCCACACATTATTCTGCATCTCCTGCACAAGTCTACTCTAGCACAAAGGACATTGACCAGGTAAAAGACATTTGTGAGTGACGTTGGTATCATGCGAATGAATAAAAGATTGTGATGTCAAGAGCATTGTCCTTTTATAAGAGTTATTCTTAGTTCTTAGTTGACCTATACTTCTACAGGGGCAGATGTCCCTGTGCAAGTCCTCTGCATGAGCTCTGGTATGAGCTGGGTATAGCCAGGAGAGAGATTTCCTGCTTAATGGGCTAGGCTTGAGCAGCTTAAAACTCCATTGCGTTGGGTGGTTAACTGATGTATGAGTTCATCTTAATAGACTCAAACACTAGATCAATGTACACCCACAGCCTGTAAGGTGCCATCTATGCTGCTCTAAACAAACCACTTAACCTTGGCCAGTGTTATGCCATGTCACACAGTTAGTCTACTCTTACGACATGCTCTCTGTGAGGAAGTGGTTCTATTCTTGTCCTTGTCATACACAAAGACCCTGACAGACCACTCGGGAGTTATATTGTTAGAAATTAAGGCTTTTTGCAGCTTGTTCATCTGTTTAAACGTGTGTGTATGTATGTGTGAACATAAGTACGTGCCTGTGTGCATTTACAGATTGCATTTCATAACTAGATTCAGAGATTTGTGGCCTTTGCATTGAAAACTTGGTTTTCAATCCCATCATACCAGGTTCAAATCTCATCATGCTGTGTTTGACACAGCTCTTTTCATTGTATTACCGCTACTTCCAGTCAACTCAGCTGTAAATGGGTACCTGTTGAAGTCAGCGGTTAATTAACTAGATAGAAAAAATGCATTTATATTAATAACATAAATTTGGCGGAGAAGTGCTTAGTTATTATTTCTAATTAGATAGAGATGCTAAGAAGAATTTAATCAAATGTGAACTATAATCTGTCCTTATCTGTAGGGCTATGTCAGAAAAGTGATCAAGATCAGTCAGAAACCAAATAGTGAAAGAGGATTTGGTTTTATTTTGTCTGGGGGAGCAGACAAGCAAACAGATCTATATGTCAGCAAGGTCTCACTAGGTGAGTGTCTCATGTATGATTAACAAATCCCATCTTTCTTCTTTGTTTGCTTGTTTCTTTCTTCTTTCTTTTTGCTTATCCCGTTATGCCTTTCAGCATCAGGTTATGAAGATATCTTTAGAACGAGCCAGACTGTGTGCCTTATGCTTAATGGCATTCACCACTTCAGATATTTCTGTAAGCCATCTTTTTTGTGGTCTACGTATGGACTTGAATCTATTTCATCTAAATAGCATTGCTTTTTCTTTCTTTCTTTTTTTAAATGGGAGGGGAATGGTGGTTGCTCTGTAGTAGTAACCTTGTTACATGGCCTAACGATTTTAGTAGCTGTCTTTTGATGTAGTCTAATAATACTTGTGTTGTTCCCTCTAGTCTCCTGATGTCATCGTTTCTGATCATGTCTCTCCTAGTCACACCCATATCTTTACAGGCATTTCATTTCTGCTGTTGTAATCTGTCGTTTTTCATTTGATGTTAGAGTTGTCCAGTTTTGACATTGATAGGATAGTATCGGAACAAAAATCGCGTTCTATAAAGCTCTTTTCGTTATTATTGTCATGTACTTGCAATTAAGTATTGGAATTAATTGGCCAAGCCTCTTACAAAACCCATTTTGTTCTAAAATTGTTAAAAGCTTTGTCCTAAATACAGCTTTCTGAAAAATGAACTTGCATTACATGTGAAGCCATTTTCACTAAATAACCCCTAAAATACCCTCTAAAATTTAGTGGATTGCTAGAAAGATCTATTTTGCAGCATTTTGGATGTCTACAGATGAGTTTGGGAAAGGAATATCCTAGTGCATCTATAGTAAACTTGAAGCAAAATCAGGGGGAAAGGAAAGAATGAATAACAAAGAAATAGACCCTTTAAAGATTAATAGTCAGATAAAATGATTAAATGCCAGATAATTGAAGTACAAACTTGTACCTATGTGAGAAGTTACATTGATGAAGATGGAGAAATAAACCAAGATGTTAACGCCAGGATTAACAAAGCAGATTTGCTTTCAGCTCTTTTCAACCAACATCGAATTCGGCTGCATTCTCCATAGAGAATAAGATTAGACTGTTTCTTCTTCTTCTTCTTCATCGTACGCAGTCAGACAGTAACCATTATTTTTTCGAAAAAAGCGGCGGTCATCCTGAGGTTGTTGACACTGCCATAGAGCTTGTCTTGTGGTTCCACTGGTGATGGTCAGATCTGCTCTCTCTGATCCTCGTATGTCGGGCAGTTCTGCAGCAGATGCTCAGCGGTCATTTTCTCGGTACCACACGGGCATTCGTCGGTACCACCTATCTTCAATTTGTTGAATAGGTGGTACCTCAGTCTATTGTGGCCAGTGCGAAGTCTGAAGACAACGACCTGCTCTCTTCTGATCAACTGGTAATAGGCATCGTTTTTGGTGTAGCCGGTATGTTCAGTTTCCCATTTGGTCATGTATCTGGCTTTAATAAGCCGTTTTGACTCTTAGTATGTCATACTAGTATCTGTTTGTGATTAGACTGTTTAATGTGAATGTATAGTTGGTCCAAGTATATGGCTGTGATTCATGGCATGTTTTTAAAGATTTCACATTCAGAAGTTAGACCTTCGTAAACAAGTATCTTCATCTCATAGTTTGTGTTAGATGGCTAGAGGCATTGACATAACAGATCTGTGGCAAGAATACAACAACTACCACTACAGCAGAAAATTGGGGAGAGAAAGTGTGGATGGATATTTCACTCTCAGTCAAACACCTCACCCTATTGTTTGTCTCCCAGTCAAACACCTCACACTATTGTCTGTCTCCCAGTCAAACACCTCACACTAATATCCGCCTCACAGTTAAACACCTCACACTGTTGTCTGTCTCGCAGTTAAACACCTCACACTGTTGTCTGTCATACAGTCATACACTCACACTGTTGTCTGTCATACACCTCACACTGTTGTCTGTCATACACCTCACACTGTTGTCTGTCAAACACCTCATACTGTTGTCTGTCAAACATCTTACACTGTTGTCTGTCAAACACATCACACTGTTGTCTATCAAACACCTCACACTGTTGTCTGTCAAACACCTCATACTGCTGTCCATCTGACATTAATTTAGATCGCACTGTTGTCTGTCTTACAGTCAAACAGCTCACACTGTTGTCTGTCTTACAATCATACAGATCACACTGTTGTCTGTCATACAGTCATACAGTTCACACTGTTGTCTGTCTTACAGTCAAACACCTCACACTGTTGTCTGTCATACAGCTCACACTGTTGTCTGTCATACAGCTCACACTGTTGTCTGTCTTACAGTCATACACCTCACACTGTTGTCTGTCTTACAGTCATACAGCTCACACTGTTGTCTGTCTTACAGTCATACACCTCACACTGTTGTCTGTTTTACAGCTCACACTGTTGTCTGTCTTATAGCTCACACTGTTGTCTGTCTTATAGCTCACACTGTTGTCTGTCTTACAGCTCACACTGTTGTCTGTTATACAGTCATATACCTCACACTGTTGTCTGTCATACAGCTCATACTGTTGTCTGTCATACAGCTCACACTGTTGTCTGTCTTACATCTCACACTGTTGTCTGTCATACAGGCATACACCTCACACTGTTGTCTGTCATACAGCTCATACTGTTGTCTGTCATACACCTCACACTGTTGTCTGTCATACAGCTCATACTGTTGTCTGTCATACAGCTCACACTGTTGTCTGTCTTACAGTCGTACACCTCACACTGTTGTCTGTCTTACAGTCATACACCTCACACTGTTGTCTGTCTTACAGTCATACACCTCACACTGTTGTCTGTCTTACAGTCATACAGCTCACACTGTTGTCTGTCTTACAGTCATACACCTCATGCTGTTGTCTGTTTTACAGCTCACAATGTTGTCTGTCTTATAGCTCACACCGTTGTCTGTCTTACAGCTCACACTGTTGTCTGTCTTACAGTTCACACTGTTGTCTGTCTTAGAGTCATACAGCTCACACTGTTGTCTGTCATACAGTCATACAGTTCACACTGTTGCCCTCTTACTTTCAGGTAGTGCAGCTGATGTGTGTGATCTGAAAGCTGGTGATGTGCTGATCTCAGTGAATCAGACAGATGTATCAGCCAAGACTGCTGCTGAAGTTGGTGATATTGTTGCTAGCTCTGTCTGCGCAGGTTATATAGAGATACAGGTCTGGCGGGAACATGGGGAAGGTAAGTGTGTGTATGTATTTGTATGCATGTGTTGGTCTTAACTTAACTTAACATCTTATACTGATTTAGAAGACTCAAAAGAGTCTGTATACAACCAGTTTCATTTACATTACCTTGCTCTAAAAGCTATGCATCTAATTTATTCTTAAATGCATTAAATGTCCCTGCCTCCAATACCCCTTGGGGCAATGCATTCCAAGCAGACACCACTCTCTGACTAAAAAAATATTTCCCAATATCCAATCTGGACCTTTCTTTAGTTAATTTGTATCTGCGCCCTCTTGTTCTTGTTGATGGTTGTATTTTGAAAAACTTGTTGTAGTCTAATTTTACCTTTCCACTGATCATCTTATAAACCTGCATTAAGTCACCTCGAATTTTTCTATTTTCTAGACACTGTAGGCTGGTTTTTCTGAGTTTTTCCTCAAAACTGTAATTCTGGAATCCCACTATTAGTTTTGTCGCTGTTCTTTGTATCCTTTCCAGCATGTTTATGTTTCTTCTACGATAAGGACTCTACAACTGTACAGAGTACTCCAATCTAGGTCTAACTAATGCTTTATACAGTTTGACAATCACTTCCTTACTCCTCTGTTTAATATTTCTTTTTATCATACCTAACATTGCATTTGCTTATTTACTGCTACCTGGACTTGCTCACTAACTTTACCTGTATGCTCTATTCTATTATAATCCCTAGGTTAATTTCCTTATCTATCATTCTAATCTTGTTCTCGCCCATTCTGTAATTATGTTCCAAATTGGATCTACCCATGTGGATGACTGTATATTTATCTATATTAAACTCCATTTGCCATCTCACAGACCAGTCTTGAATTTTATCTAAATCCGGCCTCAATATATCCACTTCTGCTATAGATAAGACACTCCTACATAGTTTTGTGTTGTCCACAAATTTTTCAGTCATGGATACTATATCAATATCCAAATCGTTTATATATATTAAGAACAGTATTGGTCCCAAAACTGAGCTCTGTGGCACACCACTTTTTACTTTACACCATTCAGAGTCCCATGATAGATCATTTATAAAGTTCCATGTTAGATCATTTATAAAGTTCCATGTTAGATCATTTATAAAGTTCCATGTTAGATCATTTATAAAGTTCCATGTTAGATCATTTATAAAGTTCCATGTTAGATCATTTATAAAGTTCCATGTTAGATCATTTATAAACTTCCATGTTAGATCATTTATAAAGTTCCATGTTAGATCATTTATAAACTTCCATGTTAGATCATTTATAAACTCCTATCTAAGGTCACTTATGAACTCCCATGTTAGATTAGAATGATCAGCTGTTGATACTGTACGTTAAAATCTCTTCTTAGATGAATTTGATGATTTCACATCATCCAGCGACGAAGGCGAAGCAAGTATCAGTTCACCAAGAGATATAACATTCCAGACACAGGAAGTGAATGTAAGCAATAATATGTTAGTCATTTCATGTTTTTTCCTTTTTGTCGCTGTCAATGACAATGGGCCTGTATGACTGTATAACTATTTGACTGTATATTAAGTACGTACACTTCAATGCTCCTTATTAACAGTAGGATAATATGTTTACCTTCATCGACTGCAAAAAAGCTTTTGATTTGGTAGAACTACAATTTGTCTGGCATTCACTGTTGGAACAAGGTGTCGATCCTGGTTATGTTAGAATTCTTGCCAACAGTTATACAAACTACGCTACCACATTTTGTCTCTTCCATCGTCCAATTGAAGTACCACTTCAGAAGAGAGGGAGATGCTATCTCACCAGACCTCTTCTCCACATGTTTGAAATCAGTTATCAGCCGATGCAACCAGGACACCGTTGGCATCAATATTGACCGCAGATGCTTCAATCACCTTCGATTTGCTGGTGACAGTGCTCATCACAGAGTCAGCAGCAGAAACTATCAAATGATGCAGCTACTTGATGGCAAGGACATTAAAGCGGGACTGGAGATAAATGTCTCGAAGACCAAAGTGATGCGCATTCATTTCACCAATTGTGATCCAGTCTTCCTTGGCAGGGTGCAACTAGAAGATGTCAACGAGTATATCTATCTTGGATAGAGATTAATATCTCAATATAGAGATTAATCTGGAACCTTAACTAACAAGACGTCGCTGCGCCGGATGGGCAGCCTTCTCGTCCATTAACACGATCCTGGACAGTTGTCAAGACCAGAACTTACGAGCCTCTCACTTCAGTTCCACTGTGCGGCCACAACAGACTGAGGTACCATCTATTCAATAAATTGAAGATAGGTGGCACTGATGAATGCTCGTGTGGCATAGGGAAAAAGACCGCTGAACATCTGCTGCAAAATTGCCCAACGTACGAGGACCAGAGAAAGCACATGTGGCCATCACCAGTGGCAACACTAGACAAGCTCTATGGCAGTGTTGACAGCACTCAGGATGACAGCTGCTTTCTTCGAACAAATTTAAGTTGACGTCTGACAGCGTACGAAGAAGAAGAAGAAATTCCAATGTGCTCCCTATGATGTGCTATGGTGTGGAGACAGGGACACTAACAAAATCACTGGAAGACAAATTGAGAGTGACCCAAGCCTCTCTTGAGAGATGCTTGGTTGGAATCACTCTTTGGAACAACGTATGCAAAATCTCCACAATTTTGACATATGACAATTGTCCTTGGTGAATGATACAGTAATCTGTGCAGACAAGGCAAAACATATTTGGGCAGGTCACATGTTGCAACAAAACAATGGTCGATAGAGCACAACGACGGCAGTCTGGTACTCCTGAGGTAAAATGAGACCTCGGGTATGACCTCCAAGGCATTGGTCAGACTCCCTTGCTGTACACAACAATATCCATTCGAGACACCTTTGGAAGAGGGCTTACCATGCACTGGACTTCTGTGGTCCAAGACAGGGTTCGCTGGAGAGGATGGAACCCGCAGCTATGCAGAAGAATGGGTGATCAAGATCAAGAATGATAATACAGCGTAGTAGGATAATATGTTGTTTACTCACAGCAGGATAATATGTAGTAAAGTCACAACAGGATAATATGTTGTAAAGTTACAGTAGGATAATATGTTGTTTACTCACAACAGGATAATATGTTAGCAATGTAGATGGAAGTTTGGCGGGGATGCCTCTTGTCATCTTTACTCTTTTTACTGGCTACCGACTGTGAAGACAGTGACAGCGTCAAATGATTATGGCATAAATTAGAATATTTGAACTTTGCCAATGGCTTGGCCCTTCTGCCCCAGAGCTGGGATAAACTACAGAGTAAGATAATTAGGTTTGATATATGGTCCCAAAGGTTAGGACTATGAGGCCAGAGAGACTAGACCAAGATTATGAGAATAAATATGGGTAAGAATGTTATGAATGTGCTGGACATGGCTCTTCTTCAAGATGGGATTCATTCTATTATCTGGGCAGCAATGTGGTCAAAATTTGGGGCACAGAGAACTACATCCACTTAAGAATCCGGAAGGCACTGAGAATTTTATTATATTGGATAAACTTTGGAGATCGTGGGAAATCAGGTTCACAATGAAAATTAGGATTGTCAACTCATATGTCAAATTATTTGGAGGCACGCCGGGCAACAAAGTAGTTAACGTCTGCCTGCACATCATTTTGGATTTGATGTGGCATGTCAAGTCAAGTTATCTGGTAACCTGTGAGGTCGTTGGGGCACATATGAAGACAACCCCACACCACACCTTTCTATGATTAGATCACAAATGTCGACCTATAGCGCAGGTTGAACTAAGAGAGGTAGACTTAAGCACACCAGTAGACTAGAAGTAGAGGCAAATAGAGAGAGCACTGGCTGGCTGTGAATTGAGTTGGAGCTGTTAGAGTAGTGTGTCTCACTGGTCTAGTGCTTAACTCATTTCTCTTTTTTGTGGCAAGGCATATCCATCATCTGGTTGTCCAGTGTTCAAATCCTGGGGCTGCTCATTATTCTCTTTTCTGTTGTTTATTATGTTTATTGCTAGAGTGTAGATAAATACTTATTTTGTGATCATTGTCACTGTTACTGTTTACACAGTAAACTTGCTCATGGTTGGAAGGAGAAAGCCATAGGACCCCCAGCTCTTAAATCTAGAATCCCCTAGAGCTAATCGTTCAGGGAGGCTGATTAGAAGAAGATGAAGAATAGGATAATATGTTATTTACTGACAGTAGAATAATACATTGCTTTCTCACATATTCAGCTTCAGCTGTTTGAAAACACATACATTGACCATACCAACCAACACTCACAAACGTGGGAAATATGCACACATTAAAGTTACATTTTGGGGTAGGGTGTGACTATGGGTTGGAAAGGGGGGCGTAAGAGAAAGAAAGGGATAGAAAGAGAGTGGCTAGTGTGAGTGAAGAGGTGGTCATTAATCTAGAAATGGATAATTAGAGAAGTGATATTTCAGTAAGAAAAGTATCAATATTAAATACTTGTACTTGCTGAAGTCGGATGCACTGGGCCGACACGCGCAAAATAAAAACAACAGTGCAACGCACACTGCCTTGGGGAATAGAGAAATAAGGCGAACGAGAAAAAAAAAAATACTTGTATAAATAATGTTTTATGATCTTCTTCTCTGCCGTGATTAGTAATCTGATTCTTTTAATCTTTTTGTGGACAGGTACATAGTTCTGACAATGTTGTCAAGCTAGAGTTTGAGACAAGCTCCATGGAGGGCAGGCAGTCAGGACTTCCTACAGGTCTGTCTATGTGTAATCTTTATGACTTCATTTAGCTGCTGTGCTTACAAAGTAAACAAAGAAGCTATACAATGGTTAATGAAGTCAACTGATCATAGTGATCAATGTGAAATTTAATTGATGGTAATGATCAATGAGATGATTAATTGATTGTATAGGTTAATGAGTAGGTTTATTGATTGGCTGACTTGGAAAATATACCAGCAGAGCTCTTACAGGCAGGTGGGAAAGTAGTGGTGGAACGCCTGACGTACATCTGCAACAAAATATGATCAACAGAAAACTGGCCGGACTTATGGACAAAATCAATCGTTATACCGTTATCTAAGTCTGGAAACCTAAAGCTCTGCCAAAATTACAAAACAATAAGCCTCATCAGCCACCCTAGCAAGGTCATGCTTAGAATGATCTTTGACTGATTGAAACACCAAGCAGAGAACGCAATCGCTGAGGAGCAGACAGGGAAGAAGCACTACAGAATAAATATTTAATTTAAGACTGCTCAGTGAGAAACATCTAGAACAGCAGCAAAAACTGTATCATGTGTTTGTTAATTTCAAGAAGGGGTTTGATAGGGTTTGGCATAAAGCGCTACGGGCAACCATGAGGATGTATAAAATCAACAGAAATATTATAAAGGTCCTTGAACACCTGTATGACAATGCGTCCAGTGCAGTTCTTGTGAATTTGGAGGCGCGGGGACTGGTTTCGCACATCAGTCGGTGTGAGACAGGGGTGTACACTCTCTCCCCAATATTTTTCAATATATTCCTTGATGGAATTATGATTTTTTTTTTCTTTCTTTTTCTCTCTTCATTCACCTTAATTCTCTAATCTCCAAGGCGGTGTTCATCGCACTGTGGTTTTTATTTTGAGCCTGTCGGCCCAGTGCATCCGACTTCAGCATGCTTTTTATATAAGGGTCTGCTTCCTCCTGCATTTTCTATAGGTTTGCTTCCCCGAGGTAACAGCTGGTGCTGTGATGGGGATCAAACCCAGCACCTTTGGATTGTGAGCCATGCCACTTAACCACTAGGCCACACCTTCCCCGAATTATGAGTGAGGCACTTGGAGGTCACGTTGGCATTTTTAAGATAGAAGGCCAAACGATTACCAACATTCGTTTTGCAGATGACATCAATGGGTTTGGTTAGGCACAGAAGCAGAACTCTAGAAATGGGTCAGAATGCTCGATGAAACAGCTCTTGACTATGGTATGGAGATAAACGCTGGAAAGACACAATTAATGACCAACAACACTGAGGGCTTCAACAGTAGGATAAAAGCTAATGGCCAGGAACTTGAAGTGGTCGACCATTTTAAATATATGGGTTTGATTGTCAGTGATGAAGGATCAAATGTGAGGTGTTGACCAGAATAGCACAGACAATAGCAGTGCTTGCATGGCTTAACAAAATCTGGCAAGATAAATGCTTAGCACTATGCATGAAAATCAGATTAATGTACATTGGTCATGTCAATATTCCTCTATGCTTGTGAGACATGGACAGTTACAGCTGACCTTCAACGAAGGATACAGGCCTTGGAGATGAGATGTTTCCGATGACTTTTAAACGTCACGTGCAAAGATCGAGTTACAAATGAGGAAATACGAGATAGAATTACAACAGCAATAAGGCCTTTTGAAGACCTCTTGGCAACTGTTAAAAGAAGAAAACTCGCTTGGTACGGTCACATATCAAGATCAAATGCCCCAGCGACCTCACTGATTACGGGATAACCTGACCTGACCTTATCGATTATTGGACTTGACGAGGAGGTTAATTTATTGTGGCGGTTAACAATGAGGTTAATTTTATGTAGTAGTTAATTAATTTAAATAATAATAAAATTTCATGTAGTTGATTTATTGTAGTGGTTAATTATGTAATTAAATGTTTTGTAGTGGCAAATGATGTAGATAAAAACATATTAGGTAATGGTTTAATAACCACACCAGGACAAAAATAAAACACATGCTTACATTATAGCCACAAGCACTTCATCATGGCAAAAAAAGAAACGAAAAGAACTACCAAATCACAGCAAAGAAACAATGACATAATATAAAATAAGCAGATTTAATTAATTTATTTATTCATGATGTAGTTAATTGACTATAATGATTAAGTTTATTGATTATAATGATTAATGATGAGTTTTATTGATTCTAATAATTATGAGGTTGGTTTATTGAAATCATTGATGAGGAAGTTTATGTATCATGGAGGTGATATTATAGTGCATTACTGACCACCTGATGTCATAGTTGCCATTTCAAGATGGCAGCCAGGGTACCATGACAGCTGGATACAAATATTTAAGCAATAACTTGGTGCATGAGTACACAATAATTTTTTTGACACAACCCGTTCTCATGCGGATATCATGAGGGAAATCTATCAAAATCATCCAGCTTCCTTGTTGGTGCACATCTCAAGGAGTAGCAAATTTCCAAGTAAATAATATAGAGTGCAGGCAGATGAAGTGGTGTGCAGCCAAGCGGAACTAGTGAAACCATCATCCCTGATCAGTTCTGGCCTCTGATCAGGAGAGAGCTGGCCAATGACAACCCTAGATCCATCAGCCCAGACCCCTACAGTGCCAGCATGATTGTGCGGGGATGACTTCGGGGGTGCATGAACATCTCAATCATTCACTGGTAATTTTGTGAGGAAACTACATGACTGGGATGTAACACTCATTGTCTGCAGACTCTGCAGAGTCTTCTGGGGATTGCTATGGTTAAGAGGTCAGGCACTTGCCCCCCCCCCCCCCTCCCCCCCCTTAAGCTATGAACAGAAACGGAGGACTATCGAATCCCACAGGTTTTAAAGTGGTCCTTAGTCTCACAGGAGGTGAGACCAGAGTGCTTGCATCATGAGTTGCCTCCAGTTGTCTTGACTAATGTCTTGCCACTGGTTCAAGGTAGCTTGGGACCAGAGAGTGAGGTCAATGACCAGCGCAGTTTCTTGCTCACTACAATCCAAATACATCACAAGTTTCATCATCAAGATCAAACTGTCTGTTGATGTCACCATCATAGCTTGCAATGGACAACTAGCTGACAAGCAATCAAGATATTTTTTTTCCAGTATTGAGTGTAATTGTGTTTATGTCAAAGAATAATACAGTTGAATGACACTTTTTCTTAGTAAATTTTGAGGGAAAAAAAAAGATTTGAAATTAGGGCACACGTATCAATTTACATGTACTGATTTTATTGTTTAGCTTTTTAAATAAAATATATATATATGTATATATCTATAAACTTTCTATAGATTTATCTCTTTTCTTTAGAGTTATCTCCATTGTATAAATTTGTCTCACTTCTATATTTGTATATTGCTTCTATAGATTTATCTCCATTTTATATCTTTATCTAATTTATTTTTTAATTGTTTAAAATTGTACGTGTTTGCCTCACTAGTTTCTACTGGCGGAGGCGCACCTGTTCCACTCCAGACTGTAGTCAATTGGGCGATATTAAGAAGCATAAACCAGTGCTTTATGCACTGCTTGGATGTATTTGTGTGTCTGTATGTACCTATGCAAGTTTGCGCACTCTCAGAAGCCAGCCCAACCTGTATATTTATCTCCCTGCTAGAGATATATCTCTATAGCTCTATCTATCACATACATATATTATATGATATGTTTTTTTTTCTTTTCTTCACAAATTTAAACATAAATTCTTTACATTCTATTTGTACACTTTGGTAATCGCAATAGGTGGCAGCACACTGTTGCTGAACTCATCAGTGGACCAAAGGGAAGAGTCAGAACATCCTGGCTATGAACCACCAGCTATCTTGCGTAAGTGGCAACAACAACAACAACAGCAGAAAGAGGAAGACCCATATGATAACAGCAGTGACATATACAGTCAAATAAATCTCAATTCTATCTCTTTAAACCAGAGCTTAGACCCGGTTAAAGGTAAGATAATCATTACATGACCCAAATATTAGTTAGATGGTGAATTCCTGATTAATTTCTACATTTTTATACTGAATAACCAAAGAGGATAGTGAGTCATTCCACTCTTGTATAACCTGTATCATATATTTGGCAAGGTGTTTTTACATTTCTTACAAACTAAGTAGGATTTCCATGTTTTGAGAGATATGACATTGCAAGGGCTGAGAAGTTTTCTTCTGCATGAAAGTTTATTACTTTCCCCATAGTTGAACTTATGACACCTTAGATATCCTGTGCAGTTTATATCACCAGCACTTTGATTCTGCTGTGAATGTACTTTGAATTCATACCGGGTCAGTCATACAAGACAGATCATGTGTCATTAAAGAAGTTGAGCAAACTTGAAGTGAAGCCACCATAGTCTAGATCACTCTGAGAAGGTTTGATCTTGAGCACCAACCGTGTATTGATTGATATGAATGCCTAAATAACTCTGCGACTCATAAATAATCATTTAATCTTTTACTTAAGCTGCCATACTTATTTGGTTTCCTACTTGTATGACAACTTAACGTCTTTATACTGGTTTAGAAGACTCTGCAGAGTCTGTATACAACCAGTTTTTTTGGAGAGTGGTTTAACTGATGTTCAAATCCATCTTAATAGACTAAAACACTAGAATAAGTAGACCCGCAGCCAGCTAGGTGCAACTATAGCTGCTCTTAACAAACCACCTGGGAAAAGGTACAATAACTTATCCAGCATTTGAACATAAGTTTTGTAAACTCTTAAAGAAAATGAGTTTGTAAAAATTATATTAACATTAGTTCTGTAAACTCTTGAATTACCACTATCATAATAAACATTATATTAACATCAGCATTGTAGTCCAAGGCTAGACTTTCTGTTACAACTGTTAATATTAACTAATAAAATGTCATCTCAGCATTTATTTATATTTTTGGCAAGCGTAAGTACGTACAGAAAATACACAAAGCTGCAATATCAACTTATGTGCACATTTACACTGCGTTTTCATCACGGCTCATCATATGTTCACTCTGATATCTCAATGTTTCATGATGAAAATCAGATTGCAAAAGCTCAGCTCGAGAGGGGAAACTACAGTTTCTCGCTAACTCTGTCCTGTTTTCTACATTATAATGCACCTGGTCTCGCTTTTCTAGGAAGAGATTTTCATCATGTTCAAAGATTGAAATAGTTCCAAGATTTGCATTCTGAATTATGTTGGTCCTATTTGGCATGTCAGTCTTCTATTCTGGCACATAGAGCTTGGGTATAATTGGATGGGCTCTTGAATATTCCGGAATCCTGAGTGTATTGTAGCGAAATAGTTTCTTGCCAAAATTAACAATGATTGATACCCTTTGTTGCTTGTCCCCAACTCCAGCCATTTTCAAAAATGGGTTTAATAAAACATACATGTCATGTACGATTTTCTGTCATTTTTAGATTGATGTTTTGGTGATGTTCAGCAGTACATCATTTCACGGTTTAATTTATTGGGTTGGAATCATAATTCTGGAATGGTTGGATATAGTCAGAAGTTGATAGGCACATCTGAACTTAATGTGCATATAACCTGAGTCATGTCTACCATACTTGTTTGGTTTGTTTGCAGTAGTGCTACCCATATCTATGTGAAACACATTTGCTGCATTGTCCTAGCAGAAAATCAATTAACTAATTTGCTTGTGTTAGAAGTTGACTTTCATCGAATCAAATGGAAATTTATGTTTTGTGTCGGTCGAATTCGCTTGAATGGGACTGCAAAGGGTTCAGAAAGAGCAACACAGAGATTGAGCAATGAGAAGACCAAGCAAAGACAGAGGAAGAAAGAACATGCCTGAGAGAGAATGAAAGTGAGTGTCTGTATGTATGACAGAGAAAGATGGAGAGGCAGCCCGTTTGTTATAGGCATAGATACTTGAAAGATCTGAGCCATTGAGAATAAAGAGAGATGACAGAATCACATATCAAAATGCCAGACTAGTTTTTGGTCCCACATATTCTGTTCTCCAAGAAGACACAAAGAAGTAAAGCAAGAGTCTGTTTACTGTGGTCACTAGTTGACAAGTGGAAACAGATGATAAACTACAATATATGATAATATTTATTCAATCAAAGGAAGACTTTACAAGTCTGTATCATAGTTTCAGAGAGCAATATATCCGCATTATGCACACAATCTCAGACAGAGTGCTACAGTCTAGCCACTCTACACTTACAAATTGTGTTGATATGATTTGTACTACTTTGTTAACAGTCTACTTGTATTGATAATAACTATGAATGAAATCCATTTTTATTCATCTTCTTGGCATTTGTCTTGAAAAGGACGTGGTGACTTTATTACATAGTTTACAAAAAGGCTGCGGTGCCTACGCCTTTTGACTCGACTCATCCCATTTCAACACACCAGTTTTGGGACTGAGTTTGCCTTTCCTTTTTGATCCCCATTCTCTAAGCCAGGCTGCATGGTTGCAGTATTGTTTCCAGGGTGGAATATGGTCTTGGTTTGCTATGAGTCATTGTCTGCTCTCATCTCATTCACTGCTGCATCTTCAGTGCCATAAAATCCATAAAGGTAACTGTTTGCATAGAGTAGAACTTCTGGAAGTGGGGTGTACTTGCTTCTTTAGGGAGAACATTGATGAACTGCTGAATAAGTGTAGTGATTTTTAAAACTGTTACCATTATCTTTGTTGCAGTCTCTTTTTACTGAGGCATTACAATTAGGCAAATAAAATATTTTGAACATATAAAGAGACATGATATACAGACTCTGTAGAGTCTTCTAAACTAGTATAAAGACGTTAAGTTAAGTTAAGTTAAGTTAAGTTTGCTTAAGTTAAGTTAAGTTTTGATATGATAAACTGCTGAAAATAACACTGGAGGGATAGGTGGGGATCAGGTGAACAAGAGGAAGACAGCACTAAAAGCAGGACAGCAACATCAAGAGATAGACTAAATTCAGTCTGTTGACTTAAAGGCAAGAAAAATAGAATGTTAGATGGCCATTGAAACCAACTTTTGTGTGAAAATGACACTTTACATCTCATCTTTTCCATGCATTTTGGTTGTCTTTTACCCTTAAGATTCCAGAACAGAGATTGTCTTGTAACGATATCAGAGGGTCAGTCATCACAGAATTGCTATTATATGATTACAATAACAGCTGACTGATCTTGCTAAAATACCTTCATCTGTAGATCTGTATGCAGACGTTTTCTAAGACCAAGAAATTATTTAAAGGATTTCTGCATGATGAAAATGTTGAGAAAGGTTGGTTTAGGCTATGAGCACTGAGTTATTCTTTGAGGAAGTTTGATATGTCTGTTGTTTTTTGCCCATGGCACTAGTTTCCTTGTTTTTCTCAGATCTGTCAGAGACCCGTGAAACTAGAATGGAGTCATCTCAGAGTTGGGATAATCAAGTGACAGAATCTTACAGCAAACATGAAACACAGGTAATGAGAAATGGAATCTGAAACAATGATTGCGTTTTTGGCACATGATAAAAATAGCAACAATTATGGAGAATTATATCACAATATATGTTATATGCATGTACAAGTTTATAATCCATAAAAAAATGGGTATCTGAATGAGCTTATTTATGATTAACCTGCACAGCTTGCTGGTGTCTAATTGTTCCACATTAAAATTTGTCAACTTTTTCTTTGCCCTTGATATTTACTTATAAATTACTCATTTCTGTTGTTATTTTAAAGTTATGTCCATTTGTGACAATTTGATCTTTTCAGAATTGATTTATTTGAAAATTTGACTAATGACAGTCTACAACTTTCTTCAAATTTTTCTTATCTTGATTTCTATTTAATATTACATTAAAATTAATGATATCCTTTTTTCACACCTAAAATATCACAGCTTGAATAGATATATATTTTCTCAGCCTACTTTGTTCTCTTCACCTTCAAGACGTTGCAAATTATTTCATACAGGCCCTAATAACTGTAGATATGCCAGGTCTAGAATTAAATGTCTCTGCCACCATAAAATAGACCGCCAGGTGCTAAACCAACTGGCAGGTAGCGACCACAGGCCGATCAGGCTAACCATTGACATGGAAGTAGGCCCACAGGAAACAAAACCGCTCCCACATTGGAATTACAAACGAGCCGACTGGGACAGATTTGCAATCCTGACAGATGGGCTGTGTGAAACCATCAACACACGAAACACAAACATGAAGCCCATGGTGGAAAGCCTAAGCAAGGCAATAATGCAAGCTGCCACTGAAACCATCCCAAGAGGAGCTAGGAAAAACTATAAGCCCTACTGGAATGATGAGTTGCAGAAAGTGGAAGATGCAGTAACAAATGCTAGGAACATGGCAGAGCGAGAAAAATCCATGGAGGCAAACATCGCCCTCAAAGCCGCCACGGCGAAATACAAACACACGCTTAAGCAAACAGCAAGAGAAAGCTGGAAAAATAAAACGGAAAGCCTAAACCTGGACAAAGACGGGAACAAGCTATGGAAGCTAGTCAGAGCCATGAACGACGAAACCCCCGTCAAAAAAACAAATTACCATCAAGCAGGGCGAGAACTTGATCACAGGTAAGAAAGCCGCAAACGCCTTTGTCGATCACTATGCCAGAGAAAACCACATCGAGGTCCCTGCAGATAAGCATACAGACATTAGCGAAGAGCTAAAGGGGCACGACAACATGAATACGGCACCTGAAGAGCACATGATGGCCAAATTAACAATGCGCAAAATGGAAGAGGCTATGAAAACATTAAAGAAAAGGAAATCTCCCGGAAAAGAAGGGATAACAAACGAAATGCTGAGGGGGCTGGGCCAAACAGCGAAGAGGAAACTGCTATTGGTCCTGAACCAAAGCTGGAAAAGGGGAATTGTACCCCAGGCATGGAAAGACGCAATACTGGTACCAGTACCAAAAACAGGAAAGGATAAAACAGATCCAAATGGATACAGGCCCATCAGCCTACTGAGCTGTGTCGGCAAGCTGATGGAACGGATGATAAACACCAGACTGATGTGGCATCTGGAAGAAAAACGAATACTAATTCCACAGCAGGCCGGCTTTAGACAGCACAGATCCACTGAGGACCAGGTCATCCTCATAGCCCAGGAGATAGAAGATGCCTACCAGGCACAGAAACACACAGTAGCTGTTTGGGTGGATCTGGAAAAGGCATTTGACAAAGTCTGGAAAGACGGACTTAGAGTCAAGCTACGAAGAAGTGATGTTTGTGGGAAAATGTACAAATGGATCAACCACTACCTCAAACAAAGAACGGCCAGAGTCCAAGTACAAGGGCAGATGAGCAAAAAGGTGACACTCGAGCAGGGAGTACCCCAAGGGGGAGTACTGTCACCCACACTCTTCCTGGTATATATAAACGATATTACAGAGAATATACCAAGAAGAGTCCATAGCTCAATGTTTGCAGACGATCTGGCTATGTGGACCTCTGAAAAGAATCTCACCATAGCAAGAAATCGGATGCAGACGGCCCTAACATCGCTGGAAGAGTGGGCGAACTCATGGCTGGTCAAAATAAACGAGGAGAAAACCACATGCACAATATTCTCGCTCTCATTAAAACCCCAAAATACCAAATTAAGTCTAAATGGCAAATTCCTGCAGCCAAACGACAACCCAACCTATCTGGGAGTCACATTTGATCTGCACATGACATGGAAAAGTCAGATTGAGAGAAACCGAATGAAAGCCAGACAAAGAATGGCAATCATGAGGAAACTTGCTGGCACAAGCTGGGGAGCAGACGAAGGCATACTAAAGAAACTGTACACTGGAAGAGTGAGACCAGTTCTCGAGTATGGCATTGCGGCATGGACAACAGCAGCGAAGGCGAACTTCGATAAAGTTAGCAAACTTCAAAACCAAGCCATGAGAATTATAACAGGTGGCATGAAGTCAATGCCAATTGTAGAACTTGAAAAGATTGCAAAACTGCAATCCATGACTGATAGAAGAGACTGCAGAGCCCAGCTGCAGTCAGAGAAACTCCGAAGACTGACCAACCATCCAATGCACCAGAGACTAAACAATTTGGGAAATGGGAAACTAAAGCGGAGAAACTTTGCAGAAATAGCCAAAGCAAAGATGCACGAAGATCCCATAAACGCACTAACAACTCCAAAACCCATCACTACTGTACGAAAACCTACCTATAGGCAGGATATATTTCCAGAGGAGGTAGAAAATATACTAGGTATTGCAAACAAAAACTGCCAGACTGAAAAAGAAAGGAGAGATACTACCCTAAGCTTCATAACGAAAAGCTACTAAAGCATGGACTGGACCCATGCATACACCGACGATTCTGTAACAAATACTACACAGAACGGAGGGGCAGGAGCATTCCTGAACCTACCAAATGGCAGAAAAATAACACTGTCATTCGCTACTGGTAAGTACACAAGCAATTTCAGAGCGGAGGCAGAGGCACTGAGGGCGGCAGTGGAAGAAATGGTGACACACAGTGAAAATGAAAGCCATATAATCCTGCTTACAGATGCTCTCGTTGTAGTCACAGCGCTAAAAAGCCAGAAAAATACTGAGCTTAATGACTTAAGAACAGCACTCTGCAAACTGTGCCAGCAGTCCGCACCAAAAAGAGTAGTGGTACAGTGGGTCCCATCACACTGCAACATCCAAGGCAACGAGGAGGCAGACAGACTGGCAAAAGAAGGTGCAAGACTACCACAAACAGATACTAGTATGACGTACGAAGAGTCAAAACGGCTTATCAAAGCCAGATACATGACCAAATGGGAAACCGAACATACTGGTTACACCAAAAACGATGCCTATTACCAGTTGAACCGAAGAGAGCAGGTCGTTGTCTTCAGACTTCGCACTGGCCACAATAGACTGAGGTACCAACTATTCAACAAATTGAAGATAGGGTGTACCGACGAATGCCCGTGCGGTACTGGTAAAATGACCGCTGAACATCTGCTGCAGAACTGCCCGACATACGAGGATCAGAGAGAGCAGATGTGGCCATCACCAGTGGAACTGCAAGACAAGCTCTATGGCAGTGGCAAGAGCCTCAGGATGACCGCCGCTTTTTTCGAAAAAATAATGGTTACTGTCTGACTGCGTACGAAGAAGAAGAAGAAGAAGAAATGTCTCTGCCAGAATGTTATTTCTTTGGTGCTTTTCCATCTTGAGAAATGTATCTGGATTGGATTCAATAATAAAATCTGTTCCTGAATGTTTGAAGTATCTTATAAAGCTGATCAGCTTCAAAATTTCTCAGTTGTCCATCCATCATCTTATCCATTCTTTGCTCCAAAACAGTTGGCCATTATTTTCTTCAATAACTTAATTTGCTTACTTTCATTTATTTGTTTGCACACCCCTCATGATTTCTTTGCCATATACTTCTTCTGCTTGTATTAATTTTTTTTTAAAGTTTACTTCTCTTAAAAGCTTTTTTCTTTGCCACTATGCAAGCTTACTGAGCTCAGACATTGAAAGACATAAATTTAAAAGATTCTAAATTAGAGTTGAATATTCTTAGTTTAGAAATAATGAAAAGTTAATTGATAATAAACATAAAGAGACAAGATGACAATATTTAAAGTTGACTGAAGAACCTTTCATCAGCACAATGTGTTCATATAATAGTAACACATATGTGCCAATGTATGTCTAGTAGTTTACGTAGTAATAGTATCAGTTTACAAGCGAAGATGGTGACAGCATCAGACTATTGCTGCAAAATGTGTTCTCTTATGGCTGTAAAGGCCAATTCTGGAATGGCATACCCTGCCACATTCAGGGCACACATGTGACGAGCCGGCTGTGAAATCGTTGTATTGTTTTTTCTGGCAGCACACCTTTGCTGAGCTTCCGTGAGGATTCTATTCTCTGCGATTTGAGTACCATGGGTGCTCTTATTACGCCAGGTACCATGGGTGCTCTTATTGCGTCAGGTGGCACAGTTTTGTGCAAGCATCTCCCAGGAGGTGACATCAATATTTAAGCTTTTCAGAGACACTTCCAAGTTCTTTTACTATTGTCAAGTGCTAAAATAATTGGATATATAAATTACTGGCAGTTATTGTATTTCTTCCTAATTTACAAAAGGGATGATTATAGCTTAAATGGAAAGTATGTTAACAGGGTTCCAACCATCGTGAGGTTTTTATGGATCTATGTTCCTGGGCATCATGATGCTTACTGCAATAAAAGAGCTGATATCCTTGCTTTGAAAGCAACCATAGATGAAGCATTAGAGGTGGATAAAGAAACAAATTGTTGTTTTAATAATAGCCACCTGTTAGATAACAGCACTGCAGTAGATGAATGAGCAATTCATAGATTGCAGGAATATAAGATCAACATGGGAATGTGCAGGGAGTGGTCTTTTAGAGTGTCATCAACCAGTAAGCCATTTGCTGAAAGTGGCAGAGCACCTATGAATCTGCTTAGAGTGTAGTTATGTTCATTCTCCATCAGGCTTAAATAATATCTGGTAAACAATTTAATATTAGACACACAGACATGAACCATTGTGGGTAAGACAGACACACACAGAAGAGTTCTCCAGGTATGTTGATTCCATGAGAGAAACTTGACAATATCATGGTCCTCTTTACATCTCAGATAAGGAATGTACTGTAATGTGATGAAAAAAACTTGAGACAGACCACCAAGTTTATGAGTAAAATATTTGGTTAATTGAGAGCAAACGAAGATTCTGCCCAACATAACACTCAACACTCAAATATTCTCTTTAAAGGATGAGCAGAGGCCGATAGACAAGACCAAATTGCTAGAGGAGCGACGTGCTGAACGAAGAGCCAGAATCATGCAGTCAGCCTCCACAGCATCACCTCCCCCGTCTCACACAGTAACACCCCCGTCTCATACAGTAACACCCAAAGAATCTGACAGTGTGCCAGTACAGCATGAAGTGGCTGCACCATTGTCTGCCAACTTTAGCAGTAGCGTCAACAGTAACAGCTATAAGCCATTCCAACCTTCAGGGTTCCTGTCAGAGGCCAAGTTTGTCATTGATCCCAGGAATAGGCAAGAATCCAGGTAATGCTAGTGCTTTCTGCAACATTATGGAACACAGTGATGGAAAGAACTTTTAAAGTTGTAACATTTTGTTCATTATTTTTTCTACAGATTGATGATGGTCTATATTCTTCAGTCTATCACCTGTAAACGAGTATATAACTTAGTTGTAGAAGGTTTTGTTCTTGGCTGTTGTATAACTGTTCTACAGTGTCTAGTATAGAGAAGAATTTGAGGTGACGTAATACAAGTTTATAAATTAATCAATGGAAAGGAAAAATTAGATTATACCAAGTTTTTCAAAGTTCAGCTGGCTACAAGAACAAAAGAGCACAGCTTTAAATTGTTTAAAGGCAGGTTCAGATTAGATATTAGGAAATATTTGTTTAGTCTGAGAGGGATGAATGCTTGGAATGCATTGCCACAGGATGTGGTGAAGGCAGGATCAGTTAATGCATTAAAAATGGATTGGATAATCACAGTTATTTTTAGTATCGGTGGAGTGAAGTAAACCAGTTGTTTACATACTCTGTAGAGCCTTCTAAACCCCAATATGTTAGTTTGTTTTTTTTTTGGGTGTTCGTCTTATTTCTCTAATCCCCAAGGCCGTAAGGGTTGCGCTGTGGTTTTTATTTTGCGCCTGTTGGCCCAGTGCATCTGACTTCAGCATGCATTTTATGAAAGGGTCTGCTTCCTCCTGCATTTTCTAAGGGTTTGCTTCCCCGGGGTAACAGCCGGTGCTGTGATGGGGAACGAACCCAGCACCTTCCGGTTGTGAGCCGTGTCACTTAACCACAAGCCCACGCCGTCCCCTATGTTAGATAGAAGTTATGTTAAGTTATCCCTGATGGCAATGCAAATTTGCAGAACTTGATTTGTACAAATTTTCTTTGACTGCACAACCTTAATAACTTGCAGAGCTTTGAAATGCCTTTTTATTTTGTTTCTATTTGTTTTACTTTTAGAATTTGATTTTTTAAAAACCAAGGGAACAAAAAAATTATAAATACGTATGGTCAGATACGGCAATGAGACGAAAACAAACGAAACATAAGTCATGTCACTTAAGCCTTCATTAGGGACAGCGAACAACAATAATAATGAACTAGCAAAAATGACCATATCTATTCATAATTTTTTTTTCTTTGCTTTTTTACTCTATACATCCACAGTGCTGCTGCAGTCTCGCATTATTTTAATAGAATTTTAATTTGTGCTTTCAAATATGATTTCTGTTTCATAAATTCTATACTAAATTGAAGTAAAACAGTTCCTTTTTTGTAATACTTCTGGTTTTATAGCAAGTTTATAGTTATCTTCTTAATGGAGAACAAGTGAATGCCAACTAATAAGTTTTATTGTGTTTCTTGTAAACATCTGCCATTGTCTTAATTCATGTGATTATCCTACAATTGATTTTTCAGTTTCTCTTTGATGATAGACTATATCTGACCTTTCAGAATACTTCACATGATTCTCAGTATATAATGTGTTGATAATTTTTTTTTCAGTGAGGCTGTAAAACCAGGAGAGTTTTATGTTAAACGCTTCTACCAGACCAATACGGGTAAGTTTTACAGCATTGTGTATTCAAGCAGTTTTTTTTCTAGTTAAATTTGTTGACTTCTAGATTGTTGTCTGACATTAGAGTTCTTGGCTGTTTTCTGATATAAGTAGAATTTTCTTGACTGTTGTCCAAATTGAGAGTTCTAGGCTGTTGTCTGATATTAGCAGAATATTCTTGGTTGTTGTCTGATATACGAAGAGTGTTCTTGGGTGTTATCTGATATTAGAATAGTGTTCTTGACTGTTGTCTGATATAAGTAGAATGTTCTTGGCTGTTGTCTTCGCTCCGATATTAACCCATTGAAAACACAATAAAATATCGACACTATGTTTATAATATTGGCACAACTGTTAGTTTCCAATACATAGTTATTACATCTATAACAAAAAAAATAAACAGATCTACCCCCTAAAAGTCTTTACAACAACCTACTTTACCTTTCTAAAAAAAATAGGCCGGCTCCAATCCGCGTAATAAGAAGATAAATCGTTAAGAATCCATTTGTAATCTAACATACAATACTTTTACTGTCAAAAACATGTGTAGATGGATGTGATGTATTCAGCATTAAATAATGGCTATTGGTATGGTCTCCATGCTTGGTCGTCCATTGAAAATTACAACATTTTTTTCAATTTTGAACATCTAGGCTGAGTGTGTAAAAAGGGTTGTGACCCCGGTGTGCTAAACACATCCTACAAGGAAGATTAAACAGTTCTCAAGCTCAAACCTTTGTTTATCATCAGTGGAACAGAAGACAGTACCAGTGACTCTGATATCAAGCTTAACCTGGTGTCTGCGATTATTAAATTGGAAAGCTGGAGTTATTGGAAATGTCATTGAGCTGCTGGAGGAAGCGGTGCATGAAGTTCAAGGCCCATTTCACAGATGTATTCCATATAGCAGCAGTTACAATTAATAATGTAGATTAGGTTGCATGACTGCAGGTGGACCCCTCTTTTATCTCAACAACTTATTTCAAGAAGGCCATTGAATGTGTCGGGATAACACAGGGACATGCTTTGCAACCATTCTTGTTGTTGCAGGGCAAGCAGCGATGGTGGTAATGATGGGAACTTTAGTTGGCTTATAACCAACAGGTCACACAAGTTTCTGTCATGTCTGTAGGCTATAAAAGGAGGATCTGGTAATATCACTTTTAGTTGGCTTATAACCAACAGGTCACACAAGTTTCTGTCATGTCTGTAGGCTATAAAAGGAGAATCTGGTAATACCACTTTTAGTTGGCTTATGACCAACAGGTCACACAAGTTTCTGTCATGTCTGTAGGCTATAAAAGGAGGATCTGGTAATACCACTTTTAGTTGGCTTATGACCAACAGGTCACACAAGTTTCTGTCATGTCTGTAGGCTATAAAAGGAGAATCTGGTAATACCACACATGTAGAAAGATCCCAATGTAGGATATAAAGATGGTTGAACAAGATCTTACACAAGAGCTGTGACGATGAAAAGTAAGAACAAGTACTCAGGACAGGAGGTGTCTTGGAAGAGAGTTCTAGACTAGTCTCTGAGAAGAGAGTTCTAGGCTGTTGTCTGATAAGAACGATCTATTGTTGCTTGAGAAGAGAGTTCTGTGCTGTTGTCTGAGAAGAGAGTTCTATGCAGATGTTTGAGAAGAAAGATCTATGTTGTTTGCCTGATGTGAGAGTTCTAGACTGTTTACTTGACACGAGAGTTCTAAAAATGTTGCCTGTTATGAATGTTCTACGCTATTTACTTGATATGAGAGATCTAAAATGTTGTCTGACATCAGAGGTTAAAGATTTTTAATGCAAGGATTCTAGGCTATTGTGATACACTTCACCCTCAAAATGATTAGTATGGTATTTTTATTTTGAGTTTATATCTCGAATAGCTTTTTGTGTATATGTTAACTCATTCACTACCAAATATTTTGGACCTCTGGACACAATTTTTTTCTTATGTAAAACTCAAACACAACATCACTTAGTTGTGATCTATTTATCTCCAATAAAAGTTCCCTGAAATAGCACATATTAAATACCAAACTGTTCACAATTGCAACCAGAATTCAATGGAATACATATATTTTGCAAATGGAGGTGAACATTTGTGTATGATGGATTATAGTTGCATAATCGTTTTTATTTTTTTAAATTATTAAAAAAAATTGTTCTCCTCATCAGCACATTATTCAGCTCTAAACCATCACAAAAATAACATAATGACTCTCTATTGACGGTAATCCACAAGGGGAGATATTCTTAAAGTTGCACCTAATTTGGTGCAGTTGTTTTCACTGAAAGGCAAGTGAATTTGAAACTTCGCTAACAAATTAAAGCACCAATCAACATCAGCGTGAGTGTTTACAATTGATGCACACCCAGAAAAAATTTTCCGGCTTGTATTCAATATATATATATATATATATATATATATATATATATATATATATTTATATATATATACACATTTATATTACACACACTAGTATGGCTGTGGAGGATCTTGAACCTTTACTGAATTTGTGAATTGTTACTACCATTGCTTGATACAAAAAGGGGCACTACAACATCGTCAGTAGATTTGGTTTCACTTTCATCGCTCGACTTAGAACTAAGACTAGATAAAGAAATTGAAATAACGCTATCAGAATGATCGATGTCCTCATCATCACTCCCGCTATCAATAATATAATCTGACTGTTACCGAGCTTTTACTGTAAAAACTCTATTTGGTCTGACTGAAGGGGCATGGGCTAGATTCAAGGCTGCCCTCCAGAAAAAAAATTTGGTTTCCAACTACGAAAATAAACATTTTCTCAACCAAACACACGCTAACTCTTACGGAAATAAAACGTACAAAATCTGGACTTTGCCAATAACCAAACTAAAACATTTAGGAGAACTAGGAATGGAGAAATATGTGATTTTATGAACACTTTGTGAACACAGTTGCAAAATCCAATCGGCTCCTTGGTTTTCAGGAAAAATCTGGAAACTGATGTATCGGCTCATGAGAGTGAATGAGTTAAAGACCTCTGAAATGACTAGTTCTGTTCTGCTACCATTACAATGTTGATTCCCATTTCTGAGGTAGACCAAGAGGATTTTAAAAGGGCTGTTGGATTAAAGGTCACTTGCCCAAGTAGTCCTCACATGCTGCCTAGACTAGGTTTCATTAATCTATCTCTATGAATACAAGAACTTTGCCTTATCGAGATTCGTTCCTTTAGAACTGCTTGGCCATTCACTCCTTATTTGTCGCTTATTTCTCTTTGGATTAACAGGTGGGTTTTGGATGGCTGAGAAATCTAAGGCCAATTGGCAAGCTGTCACTACATACTATTCAGACTAAATTTTGATAATTTGCTTTCTTAAATAATACCTTTGTCTAACAGGGGCTTGAATCTGTTACAAACATTGTAGGTATGTCGTGTGCGATTGACATTTGATAGGGGGACTCAGTGGTCTTGAGGTAAGGTGTCCACCTTGAGTGCTGGAGGTTGCGAGTTTGAATCACGAGTGAAGACTGGAATTTATTTACGTGAATCTAATGGTACAAAATTCCCCCGATCTCTAGGTAGTGAGATCAGCCTCCTGTGTTTAGTGTCTAGCACGTTAAAAATTCCTTGGCAGTTGGAAATCGAAAAGAGTAAGTTTAACGGCCGCTGCCCAGACAAAATTCAAGTTAAAAATCGTAGTTATTCGTACCTTTCCCAGGTGATTTGTTAAAATCAGCTATAGATGGTGCTTAACTGGCCGCGGGTCTACTCGGCTCTAGTGTTTGAGTCCATTAAGATGGACTTGCACATCGGTTAAACCATCCTCCAAGAAATTGGTTTATACACACTATGTAGTTGTTGCCCATCACGAAGCGATGATGGCCACAACATCAGATGGTTTTGTCTTAATAATGTGATGTTCGCTGTATTTGGATTATAGTGAGGAAGAATATGCGCTGGTCATCAATCTCACTCTTATCCCGAGTTACCTTGGATCAGTGGCAAGACTATTGGTCGAAACGACTGGAGACAAATCAGGATGCAGGCACTCTGGTCTCACCTCCCGTACACAAAAAAAGTTATCCAGGGTCAACAGTAGGGATTCTGCAACCCCGTTTCGAACTAATAAAAGTGCTCTTTCTGCAAGGGTTGGAGCTTGTAAGCATGTATTAGCTCTAGTATTGTTACAGTTATCCAAGTAGAGTTTGTCATCTAAGGAACCTCGACTGATTTAAGGAGTAATTTGCGGTTTCACCATGAAACAGTGTGAACTTAGACATTAATGGCCTAATCTTTTAGAAAAACATAGGACTCCTGGAAACATTGTATATGCTCTTGAAGTAATGGATTTCTGTAGCAAATTATTTTGCAACATGAGGTTGGTTGCCTGATGCACATAGCTCTATAGTAGCTTGTTACTACTTTGAAGGTTGCAGTAACCCAAATCTTTGCTCCTCAGGGTTCAAAAAGGTGAGATCTTCTTCTTCTTCTTTGTACGCTGTCAGACGTCAACTTGAATTTGTTTGAAGAAAGCAGCTGTCATCCTGAGGCTGTCGACACTGCCATAGAGCTTGTCTAGTGTTGCCACCGGTCTTGGCCACATGTGCTTTCTCTGGTCCTCGTACGTCGGGCAATTTTGCAGCAGATGTTCAGCGGTCATTTTCCCTATGCCACACGAGCATTCGTCAGTGCCACCTATCTTCAATTTATTGAATAGATGGTAGGGATCAAGACGCTGATCAGAGCATGAGCTGCAGTGGTTAGCTACCCATAGCTGACTGCTAGCGTCAGGGCCAGCGAACCATAGCTGCCAAGACCCTTCTACACCTCCACACGGTGATCCTGGATAACAGGCTGCAGTAGGGCAGACTGGCTAAGGAGAAGGGATCGAAGAGGGAATGCTAACCCGGTACTCAAAAAATGCTTGCTGAAGTCGGATGTGTTGGACCGAAAGGTGCAAATATCGCAGCCTAGCTGTAAACTACGACACAACGCATTCAGTTCTCTGGACTACATTCTGCTACTTACCCTTTCAGGGTTTAGTAGTGGGAGATTGAGAACAAACGAAGAAGAAGAAGAAGAAGAATAGATGGTACCTCAGTCTGTTGTGACCTGTGCGGAGTCTGAAGACCACGACCTGCTCTCTACTGTTCAACTGGTAATAGGCATAATTTTTTGCGTAGCCAGTATGCTCTGTTTCCCATTTGGCCATGTATCTGGCCCTAATAAACCAAAAAGGTGTGATCTGATATGACCCCTACTGAAAGGACCAGTCTTGAGTGTTCCATTATTGAGGTGTAATAAAAGACAAATCATATTATTTCCTGTTTAGATGCTGGAGCTGCCACCCTGATTGAAGAGGAGAGAAAACGTATCAGGAATGAAGAGCTACTAAAGTTACAGGAAGAGAGACAGAGAGCAGAAGAAGATCTCATGAACAGAGAGAAAGAAGAAAAGATACGACGACAAAAAGAGGAGGAGAAGCTAAAGAAAGAAAGGGTAACATATTTTAAGAATTTGAACACCATTTAGAGACAGTTTAAAAAAAATGTAATGCTGTATCTACTTTTTCATCTAATTTTTGTTCAAGTTCTAAATTATGTCTTGATATTTTGAGTATTTGGATTGGTGTTTGATGAACATTCAGTATGTGGGTTGGTGTTTGATGAACATTCAGTATTTGGGTTGGTGTTTGATGAACATTCAGTATTTGGGTTGGTGTTTGATGAACATTCAGTATTTGGGTTGGTGTTTGATGAACATTCAGTATTTGGGTTGGAGTTTGATGAACATTCAGTATTTGGGTTGGTGTTTGATGAACATTCAGTATTTGGGTTGGAGTTTGATGAACATTCAGTATTTGGGTTGGTGTTTGATGAACATTCAGTATTTGGGTTGGAGTTTGATGAACATTCAGTATTTGGGTTGGAGTTTGACGAACATTCAGTATTTGGGTTGGTGTTTGATGAACATTCAGTATTTGGGTTGGTGTTTGATGAACATTCAGTATTTGGGTTGGTGTTTGATGAACATTCAGTATTTGGGTTGGAGTTTGATGAACATTCAGTTTTTGGGTTTGTGTTTGATGAACATTCAGTGTTTGGACCAGTGTTTGATGTACATTCATTATTGAAATTATTGTTACATGAACATTCAATATTTTGATTGGTTTTCGATGAATATTCAGTAATTGGGTGTGCGCAGGGTAAACTTCAGCTAAGGAAATGCATATCTGTAATAACATCAAGTTATAAGATCTGTGATTCCCCAGGGACAAATTTTTTAGACAAATTTTAATATCATTTTGAAGATTGCATAGTTCCTTGGATGAACAAATCTGATGTGATTATTTGATGTTTTGTTCCTGCTAAATATTAAATTTAATATATCTCTGTTCTAGGAACTTCTTCAACTTGAAAGGGAGAGATTTCTGAAAGAGAAAGAAGAATTCAACAGATTAAAAGAACAACAAAATCAGCAGCAGTTTCCACAACATCGACAACATCATCAACAAATACAGGAAACACCTTATGAGAAAGCAATTGATAACAGAGTACAACAATATCAAATAGGAAACTCTGGCCTGGAACAGAGAATTTTCCAACCCATACCCCAACACCACCAGAGTCAACTCATAACTGAACAACACCAGACTCAACCCAAATCCCAACACCAAAGTCAACCCATATTCCAACAACACCAGAGTCAACCTGTATCTCAACAACACCAGAGTCAACCCATATCTCAACAACACCAGAGTCAACCTGTATCCCAACAACACCAGAGTCAACCTGTATCCCAACAACACCAGAGTCAACCTATATTCCAACAACACCAGAGTCAACCCATACCCCAACAACACCAGAGTCAACCCATACCCCAACAACACCAGAGTCAACCCATATTCCAACAACACCAGAGTCAACCTGTATCTCAACAACACCAGAGTCAACCTGTATCTCAACAACACCAGAGTCAACCCATACCCCAACAACACCAGAGTAAACCCATATTCCAACAACACCAGAGTCAACCCATACCCCAAAAACACCAGAGTCAACCCATATCCCAACAACACCAGAGTCAAGTCATATCCCAACAACACCAGAGTCAAGTCATACCCCAACAACACCAGAGTCAACCTATATTTCAACACCAGACTCAACCCATACCCCAACAACACCAGAGTCAACCCATACCCCAACAACACCAGAGTCAACCCATACCCCAACAACACCAGAGTCAACCCATATTCCAACAACACCAGAGTCAACCCTTATCCCAACAACAGGAGAGTCAACCTACCTATTCTAGTAGTGTCTTATACAACCCACAGAAACAATCTGAACGCCAGAATCATTCAAGCATCTTCCAACCCAAACCTGTACATTTCACTATCAAGCTGGATCAAACTCACAATCAGAACAAAGACACCATATCAAATCTCTACAATCAACCAAAGCATGAACAACCACAAGGTATGGAAAGATCTAGCTCAACCAGTTTTCTTAGCAAGCCACCAGTTGCCATTGATGTGCAAACATCTGCAAAAGGTGACCTTGAGTCAACAAAAAATGGCCAGGCATTTTCTAGAGAGGACATTTTGTCCATGAACAGAACAGCCAAACCCATGTTGATGCTTTCCACTGTTACAAAAGACAGCACTGACCAGCCGCAGTGGTCAAATGCTCCCATCACCAGAGAAGCACCGTCAAGAGAAGAAATTCATTCTTTGAATTCAGTTCCAAAAGCCAAGCTTCGACATGATGCAGATTGGCAGAGCTCGGGTAGTTGGAATGTGCCAACTGCACCAAAATCTGTTTCTCCACAACAGATAAAAACAGGCCCTTACAAGGCTCCTTGGCTTCAGAGTAATGAGGAAAAAGGAAGTGGCCAATTTTCATTTACAACCGCTGGTGACCATTGGATGATTCAAGAAGCTGAGAGAAGAAGAATAGCTGAATCTGAAGGCAGACTCCAGTCTGGCAGCTCAGGAGGTTACAAACCATCACATATTGGTCCAATTAAACCTGCAGGTGATTTTTCTAACCGCTGGCAAGGCCCCACTGGGCTAGTCCAAGATCGTGATCATGTCACAGAGAGAGTTAAGTCTACTGCATCAATGCTAGCAGTCATCAGAAAGACACTGTTGCAGAAGACTGCTGGGGCTCGTAGTTCAGGTGAACTAGTTCAGTCTTTCTCTCATTCTCCAACTATCTCACCATCCTTTTCATATCATGAGAACTTTCACAGTCAATCTTTGCCTGCTCAGACTCCACAGCAACACCACCAGCAGCAATGGCAGCATAGTACACATCTTGAATCTTCCCGCCAGACAAATAAACAAACTTCACCTAGTGTCCCCACTCCTACACCCCAGGGACAGAATCAGGCACCAGGAAATGGATCCCAGCGCTGCTCTCATTGTGACCAGGAGTTGGGTGAGTTTTTTGTGTTTTAATTTGTTTTTTTTATAGTTCTGATAATTTCATGTACTGTAAACAACTAGATCAAATCAAGCAGTTAAGTTAAATGACTAATCTTTGGTTTGATCTCTTTAAGCTAACTGGTTATTGGCTATTCTTTGCTTCAACTAGATCTCTCCAAGCTATTCATTCTTGGACAGTTATTTCCTTTTATTATACCTCCAATACATTGTTAGGTAAATCTTTCTATAAATTTATGTAAGCTATTTGGACTTGAGCAGTTTTTATTGATAAAGTAGATCTCTTTAGGCAGTCCATTGCAGCTCTTTCTGTCAATTACATTTCTCCAAGCTTTTAGATCTAGGTACATGCTTACAAAATTGGATCAGCGACAAATGTTGTTAAGAATGGAGGCTCCTGTATCTTTGTTTTGTACCCTAAAAATTATTTTGAGACTAGATCAGTTCTGTTCCAACTTCACAGCCGAGGTTCAAGCTCTAGAATAAGCTGCTAATATGATACATGGGGTAGCATCAAAAAGTTCCTGGAATAGTCGACTCATGTTTAAATGAAAGATGATGATATGGAGAATATATATTAATAAGTTGGTAGTGACATTGATGAAATGACATGGCAGACGTGACCTTCACAAATACTCTCGAACAGAAGTTACAGAATTTTGTTTGTGCTGTGCTTGTTGAAATCGTCAGAGTTGAAAATGTCCTTCTTTGAACAACATTCAAATGTCAAATTCTGTTTTTTGCTCGAGAATTCATGTTATGTTGGAAGTTTTTAAAAATTCCAAGGGTATTGTCTACCATGATTTCAATCCTGAAGGCCGAACAGTTAACAAGGATATGTACGTTGATATCTTCCGTCGTCTAAGAGATGCAATCAGAAGAAAACAACCAAAAGAATGGAGAACAAACAGTTGGATTATATTTACATGACAATGGGCCAGCACATCGACCCCTTCTAGTGAAGCAGTACCTAGCAAAGCATAGTGATTACCTTGGAACATCCTCCATATTCTCCCAACCTGGCACTGGCTGATTTTTTCTTGTTAAATCGACTGAAATTAGCACTGTAAGGACATCGATTCAAAGATGGTGAGGATATTATCAAATGCGACATGATAGTTGAGAGAGGTGTCAAAGAATGGGTTCCATGAATATTTCCAGCAGCTATATACATGTTGGCAAAAGTGTGTAGTTGCCGAAGGGAACTACTTTGAAGGAAATGTAATCCACTAATTCCTGGAACTTTTTGAAGCTACCTCGTAGAACAACTACTACTCAGACTGCCAGCAAATGGTCTTCTACTGCAAGCTTTTGAGAGTAAACTTTTACATCTGAGGATTGAACTAAGTTTAGGAAACTTCCAGTAAACTCTCACATCTGAGGATTGAACTAAGTTTAGGAAACTTCCAGTAAACTCTCACATCTGAGGATTGAACTAAGTTTAGGAAACTTCCAGTAAACTCTCACATCTGAGGATTGAACTAAGTTTAGGAAACTTCCAGTAAACTCTCACATCTGAGGATTGAACTAAGTTTAGGAAACTTCCAGTAAACTTCCACGTCTGAGGAATGAACTAAGTTAGGTAGCTACCAGTAAACTTTCACATCTGAAGAATGAACTAAGTAGGGTAGCTACCAGTAAACTTTCACATCTGAGGAATGAACTAAGTTAGGTAGCTACCAGTAAACTTTCACATCTGAAGAATGAACTAAGTAGGGTAGCTACCAGTAAACTCTCACATCTAAGGAATGAACTAAGTTAGGTAGCTGCCAGTAAACTTTCACATCTGAAGAATGAACTAAGTAGGGTAGCTACCAGTAAACTCTCACATCTAAGGAATGAACTAAGTTAGGTAGCTGCCAGTAAACTCTCACATCTAAGGAATGAACTAAGTTAGGTAGCTGCCAGTAAACAAACCATATTTCAGTGGTTACCATCCAATTGTTGTGTACTTGGAAATAAAAAAGCTTGCAAAAAAAGGGAAGGAGAATTTGAACAGGGAGATAGTGAGATCACATACTTTGAGAAAAAGACAGTTATCCAGACTATTAGAAGATATCCGAACCAACCAAATAACTGCCACACTCTTGACTTTCAGGGACATGTCACTATTTTTCACTACAGGACAGTTTGCAGACAAAGCAAACACATGTACAGACATCATCTGTCTTATTCACAACTGTGCACATGTGGCATGAGCAAGCAAACTGCAGAGTATGTTTTACACGACTGCCCTCTGTATAGCCAGTTGAAGAAGTCTCACTGGCCAAATGACTCAACATAAAACTATAAGTTGCACGGAGCTAAAGAGAAACTCCAGACAACAGCAAGTTCATCGCAGGAACTTATCTGACAGTATAAAAATTATTTACTGAACACAGGAAGAAGAGAAGAATTTGCATCCAGTTACAACATTAGTTATGAAGTTCATTCCTTTTAACTGGATCTCTCCAAGCTTTTTAATTATGAAGTTCATTCATTTAACTTGATTTCTCCAACCTATTCACTTCTAGTGAGTTCATTCATTTAACTTGATTTCTCCAAGCTATTCACTTCTAGTAAGTTCTTTGATTTAACAAAAAGAAAAACTATTTGAGAAATGGAGGCATCCTTTCTATAGTCTAAATACAATCCCAATTTGTTATGTAAGCTATAATTCACAAAGAACAGTCCATTTCACATCCTCATGTAATTTGTTAATCTAAAATGGGAACAAACCCTGTCATTATAGCATTTCTACCATTGTTGGAGTTTGCCAAAGACCTTTATAGGACTGGTGAATAAAGGCTGCTTGTTTCCCACTTATAGTACTGTATGCATGAATAAGCTTATGTGAAACACCCTAAAGTCGCAACATATTCCTCAGTAAATCTCTATTTATACTATTTACAGTTTTTTTCCTTGTAAACATAATGTCAAAATGTGGTTTCTCTTTTTTGTTCTGCTCTGTTAACTTCATTATACTTGTTTAGAAGGCTCTACAGAGTCTGTATATAACCAGTTTATTCCACTCCATCGATACTAAAATGACTGTGATCATCTAATCTATTTTTGAATGCATTAACTGATCCTGCCTCCACTACATCATGTGGCAATGTCTTCCAAGCATTCACCACTCTCAGACTAAAAGAGATATTTCCTAAAATCTAATCTTATCTTGTCTTTAAATAATTTGAAGCTGTGCCCGCTAGTTCTTGTAGCCAGTTGAACTTTGAAAAACTTAGTATAGTCTAATTTTTCGTTTCCATTGATTAATTTATAAACTTGTCACCTCTAATTCATCTCTGTTCTAGACACTGTAGACCAGTTTTTCTAAGTCTCTCCTCATAACCATAATTCTGGAATCCTACGATCTTTTTTGGTGCTCTTCATTGTATCCACTCTATGTGGGCGAACTCATGGCTGGTCAAAATAAACGAGGAAAAAATGACATGTACGATTTTCTCGCTATCAAACAAACCCCAAAACACCAAATGAAGTCCTAACGGCAAATACCTGCAGCCAAACGACAACCCAAACTACCTGCAGCCAAACAACAACCCAAACTACCTGGGAGTCACATTTGATCGGCGCATGACATGGAAAAGTCATCAGATTGAAAGAAACCGAATGAAAGCCAGACAAAGAATGGCAATCATGAGGAAACTTGCTGGCACAAGCTGGGGAGCAGACGAAAGTATACTAAAGAAACTGTACACTGGAAGAGTGAGACCAGTTCTCGAGTATGGCATTGCGGCATGGACAACAGCAGCAAAGGCTAAATTCGATAAAATTAGCAAACTCCAAAACCAAGCCATGAGAGTTATAACAGGAGGCATGAAGTCAACGCCAATTGTAGAACTTGAAAAGATTACAAAACTGCAATCCATGACCGACAGAAGAGACTGCAGAGCCCAGCAGCAAGCAGAGAAACTCAGAAGACTGACTGACCATCCAATGCACCAGAGACTAAACAATTTAGGAAATGGGAAACTAAAGCAGAGAAACTTTGCAGAAATATCCAAATCAAAGATGCATGAAGACCCCATGAATGCACTAACTGTACGAAAACCTACCTAGAGGCAGCATATATTTCCAGAGGTGGTAGAAAATATACAAAAACTGCCAGACTGAAAAAGAAAGAAGAGATACAACCCTGAGGTACACAACAGAAAACTACCTAAGCATGGACTGGACCCATGCATAGACCGACGGTTCTGTAACAAACACAACACAGGACGGAGGGGCAGGGACATTTCTGAGCCTACCAAATAGCAGAAAAATAACACTGTCATTGGCAACTGGAAAATACACAAGCAATTTCAAAGCGGAGGCAGAGGCACTGAGGGCGGCAGTGGAAGAAATGGTGACAGGTAAAAGGAATGAAAGCCATATAGTCCTGCTTACAGATGCCCTGGCCGTAGTCACAGCACTAAAAAGCCAGAAAAATACTGAACTTAATGATTTAAGAGCAGTACTCTGTCAACTATGCCAGCAGTCCGCACCAAAAAGAGTAGTGGTACAGTGAGTTCCATCCCACTGCAACATCCAAGGCAACGAGGATTCAGACAGACTGGCAAAAGAAGGTGCAAGACTACCACAACCAGATACTAGTATGACATACGAAGAGTCAAAATGGCTTATTATAGCTAAATACATGACCAAATGGGAAACAGAACATACTGGCTACACAAAAAACTATGCCTATTACCAGTTGAACAGAAGAGAGCAGGTCGTGGTCTTCAGACTTCGCACTGGCCACAATAGACTGAGGTACCACCTATTCAACACATTGAAGATAGGTGGCACTGACGAATGCCTGTGTGGTACCGGGAAAATGACCGCTGAGCATTTGCTGCAAAACTGCCCAACATACGAGGATCAGAGAGAGTAGATGTGGCCATCACCATTGGCAACACTAGACAAGCTCTATGGCAGTGTCGATAGCCTCAGGATGACCGCCGCTTTTTTCGAAAAAATGAAGGTCGATGTCTGACAGCGTAAGAAGAAGAAGAAGTATCCACTCTATGAGAAGTACTCCACCAAGTACTCCAATTTAGGTCTCACCAATGATTTATACAGTTTGACTAACACTTCTTTACTCATATGTGTAATGTTCTTTTTAATCATACCGAGCGTAGCATTAGCCTTTTTCACAGCCTCCTGGACTTGCTCCGCACCTTATATGTTTGATCTATTATAACACCTAGGTCCCTTTCCTGTTCTGTCTAATTTTGTTCTCTTCCATCATGTTTGTATGTTCCATATTGGATCTTCCCATTTGGATGACTGTACATTTTTCTACATTAAACTCCATCTGCCACCTCACAGACCATTTATAATTTGCAGCTATATCTGATCTCAATAGATTCACCTCTACCGGAGAAGAGACCCTGCCGCATAATTTTGTGTCCTCTGCAAATTTTGCAATCATGGAACCAATATCATTATCAAAGTCATTTATATATATATAGAACAAAATTGGTCCCAATACCGATGCTGAGCCCTCCCCTGTTTGTATATATGCTGTGCATATCTGGCCTCTGCGGGATCTATTTTGTCAAAAATATGTCTATTCTTCTTTCATATATCTCTTTGTGTTCTTTTTCATTGTTCAATCAAGATTAAACATTTTTTCATGACACTGTGTACATTATTATTCTGCTGCATTTCTGCCTGCTCGATACATCCAAATTAGAATAACATTTTTGGGACCAGGTTTACCTTCCCTATTCAACTCGTATTCTAGATGAATGCAGTCTGTTTCTGAGGCTGAGGCTGCAACTTGGAGGCAGAATAGGGTCTTGGTCAGCTTTGATTCAACTGTTCTGACACAAGCAGCCAGCTATGAGTCTCTAGCTGCTGTCAGCTTGTTCACTGCTGCATTTTTTTGCCTGCTGATGTTATATGTCAATATGGAAGTACAATAATCTGTTATATGTCAATATGGAAGTACAATAATCTGTTGTGTGACATCTTTGTGAATTTTTTGTTGTTGTTGCGTTCACCTTATTTATCTATTCCCCGAGGCAGTGTGCGTTGCACTGTGGTTTTTATTTTGCGCCTGTCGGCCCAGTGCATCCGACTTCAGCATGCACTTAATGTAAAGGTCTGCTTCCTTCTGCATTTTCTAAGAGTTTGCTTCCCTGGTGTAACGGCCGGTGCTGTGATGGGGATCGAACTCAGCACTTTCGGGTTGTGAGCCGTGCCACTTAACCACTAGGCCATGCCGTCCCCATCTTTGTGTATGACAGTTGTTACTTTCAAGCCATATATTAGTGGTGTTTCTTTGACACTATCAATCCTTTTTTTCTTGGTTTTCCTCTTATTTGAAATACATCTAACTGGTTTTACTGTTATCTCATTGATTAATTAATATCATCTACTCTCAATTGTGTCTACTAGATCCATATGCAAGGATATAATTTAGCTTGATTTAATCTATATAACTTAATGGCAATCTCATCTTTTTGTGATATATTATTTTTTTATTCAACATGTAGTTAATTACACGAGAACATTATTTTTCTGGATAGTCCAGCTGTAACAATGTTGGTAAGGACACATTTCACAAACTGAAACCATCAACTTTCAGGTTATGGAGCAGCCATGGTGATTGAGTCCTTGGGCCTCTTCTTTCACGTCCAATGTTTCCGATGTTGGGTTTGTCATGCCTCACTTGGTACTGGTGACCATGGGGCAGATGTCAGGGTCAGGGTCAACAAACTTCATTGTCCAAACTGCTATAGTAATGATGAAGGTAAGCCATATAGTTTACATTTATCAAAGTTTTTGCTGGTTACAAATGTATGCATTGAACTATTCATTGTTATAGGCACAGCAGAAACCCAAGATAGCACATTAATCTCACACCAATCAGAGAAGGTAGCCATATTTAATAGATTGATATTACATTCTTGTCTTGTCTTATTCGCTTGTGCCGTGACGCTATGTGGCAAACTGTAGTTTTCTGTCCAGGATTAGATGCATTGCTGAAATAGTCATCATCTCATGCCGATTTAGAATATCCACAACATGTCCTATCAATCTAACCTCGGTCTGCCACGGTTGTGAAAACCCAATCGCCATGCATAGTTGGTCAGGTTACATTCTCATTAGATTCTTTCCTCATCAGTATATTCAGTGCATATTACAAACATTGAGCAATAACAGCCACTCTTAAGTCTCATGAAAGTCAATCATGTTTTAAAGGTTCATACCAGAGACAGACATAAACCTAGTAGTTTTTATTGTAGACCTATATCCAAATAGTTGCCTGAGAGTTACCGGGGCTCAAAAGGAGAGTATATATTTAGTAAAATTGTAACCTGCCAGGCATGTCATAAAAGGTGACTAAAGGGCGTTGGACATGGGGATGGCTACTGCATCCTATAGAAACTTTAAACCACTAAAACTTTAAGAAATATAGATAGATTAGTGTTTGTAGGCTTGGAATGTATTTTATGAAGACCCACGTGTAGCTAAGAATATTTTGAATGATATCACACATTGAGAGGTCTAAAAATTATACTGATGGGCCAGTATTTCATATTAATGACCCACTAAATTGTGTTATTAAAATCGATCAGTACTTCATAATGACTTGCGAATAAATTATATTTATGTCATGCAATTTATTATATGTTGACAGATATAAAAAATATATGGTTCAGACCAGAGCATTGTGGATATATAATTTATTACAAATTAGATGTGGGAATAATCTGTTGTACATTAAATTTATGCAAAATTGGTATTTGACTGGTCAACATTACTATGTATGCCAATCATGCGTCAGTCTCTGAATGGATCTTTTATTGGGAGAAAGGAATAGAACTACAACACCTTCGTTCATGCCGCAGAAGGCAACAGAAGAGAGTTGTTCATGAGGATTGCAACCTCATGTAAAACACAAAGTGCTACATAGAATACCACTGCAAAAGCACTCAAGAAACGTTGTCACAAGTTTTCCAAAAGGGGCCAGATATAGCAATGGTCCTATAACCAGCTGGAGGTAAAAAGAGACAAAAGGAAAGAAAAGAAATGTGGCAGAATATTTTTGCTAACAATGGCTTGGTCAATCACACATGAATTTGTAAATCCAAAAGTGATTTAACAAAATATGTGATGTCTGCGTTACTCATTGATGATGATGGACAGTTATTGTCATTATTATCATTATTCATTTTTGTTGTTTAGCAAAACCAGCAGATGATGATGACAGGTATGGATACATGGCAATCTGGCTAACGAGGTTGGAGATCGAAGTGATTCCCATAGAAGTGAGCATCACACAGATGAAGCCAAGCACAGCACAACCGCCTGCAAGGGCCCCAGTCTACCTTCATCAGCACTCTTGAGATGTGAGGAAAGCTACTGCAAACCGCAACTTAATGTCCATTTCAGGGCGCACAGAAGACAACCTACTCATTGTGGGCACTCACAACAACATCATCTCTTTTGTTCAATCATTCGTTTCCTGAGAGGTGAATGCATTACCTCTCAGGTGTAGTGACCCTATCTTAATATGCATGTCTTAAAAGGTGACTAAGAAGGGTTGTGCATGGGACTGGCAACCTCATAGTGGAAATCAAATTTCTACAGAAACCAGTACTAAATGAGCGCATACATTATTTAGAACAGGCTTCCTTCAACAAAGTTAGCTACAGAAGTGGCCTTATTTGAGTTGAAAAGGAAGAGGTTCAACAAGAACAGCTACAAATGTGGCCTTATTTGAGTTGAAAAGTAAAAGCGGGACAGAAGATCCACAACAGTAAATCAGCTGACGCGTAGCTGGCTGCTTGTATCAGGGTCAGCGAACCAGAGCTGATCAAGACCCCATTTTGCCTCCAAGTGGTGGCCCTGCAAACAGACTGCACTAGTGTAGGCAAACCTTGTACCCAGAAAAGGTAAACCTTGTACCCAAAAAAGGAAGTTGAGACTGGCTGTGTAGTCTAAAAGACACAGCTATCACAACCTCGCTGTAAACTATGAAACATGTCACAACATTCTTTCCAGGAGGAAACCGAAAGAAGAAGAAAAGGAAGAATAATAAAGACAACTGTTGAACGCTCTTTAGTACAGAAAGTAATGTAATGGAAAATTGTAATGGGCCGCATGTTATCGTACAATTCACACTGCAATGTGGTACAACAAAAAGTCAGTGCAAGAAATAATATAATTCGCAAACTGACAAACACTGCATGTAAGTGGAGATCTCTGAACAGGTCAAGAACAGGTGTGTCCAGATGTGGGTGTGAACTGAAAAAAGCCAGGATTTGCAGACAATGAATATTGCAAATGTGGGGCCGTGCAGGACCCGGAACACCTGATTATATGTCCTAGCATGCAGAAATCCTCTGCAGCGCATGACCTGATGGTGGTAAATGAAAGAGCACTGACAGTGGTTGGTTTTTGGGTGAAGACTACGTGAGGTTGCCGGACATGGAAAGTAAATTAGCACAGAAAGTAATCGCTGCCTTATCTTTTTATATTTCACAGTCGGGTTGAGGTTCAGTAAGGTGTAGTCCTGTCCATGGAGGTAAGCTCTCTCTGCTGATTGCCACAGATGTCCAAGTATGTGCCTGGGCTGGAAGTCAGTGAAGTGTTTCCCAAGCAACAGGATGTCCACAGACAAAATTCTTAGTTGATTTAGTGTATTTTGTTTACAGCATGGTCTGAAAAATATACTCAATGGGCTTTCATTTGTTTTGTTAATTAGAGCATAAATGTGTGACTGGTAGGGTAACAACGAATTCAGAGCAACAGTCTTGCTTGCTATGTAAGACGAGTTGCTAAATGGCAACTGCAAAAGTTTATTTATATCGAAAGCTAAAAATAACATAAGTATGGGTCAGAAACCTTGCTGAGACAGGTATAAAACAAAACGTACTTTACGGACGCATAGCCATAGTCTCCCTTCAATCGCAGATGCATGGTCATCATAACCAGATCGTGGTCACTTCCTATGTCAGCTCCTGGTCCTGTCAATATTTCTCTATGCGTGTGAGACATGGACAGCTACAGCTGACCTTCAACGAAGGATACAGGCCTTGGGGATGAGATGTTTCCGAAGACTTTTAAACGTCACGTACAAAGATCGAGTTACAAACGAGGAAATCCGAAATAGAATTACTACGGCAATAGGGCCTTTCAAAGATCTCTTGACAACTGTCAAAAGAAGGAAACTCACTTGGTACGGTCACATATCGAGATCAAATGGTCTTGCAAACACAATCCTCCACGGGAAGGTGCATGGCAGACGACGAAGAGGCCGGCCCAGAAATGGGAAGACAACATAAAAGAATGGACCAGTCTCCGACCAGAAGAGTCACAGGCAGCGGCATCTGACAGAGAGGGATGGCGTGGAGTTGTGAGGATGTCTTCATGTGTGCCCCAACGACCTTACCGGTTACGGGATGACCTGACCTGACCTCACCTGACCTGAGCCATAGTCACAGTCAATGAACAAGACAAATGAGAACACATTCTTCTTTTTCTGGTTCAGCAACCTTTGGTCATGCCTTATCTACAGGCCAGTCGCCATGATAACGTCTGTAGGCTTCCCCAGGTTTGAGCGGCTTCCCCCCCAAATTTTCACTTGGCTTTGCACCCTCTGGCCAGGTTTGGCATTTCATTTCACTATAAAGTTGGCATTCTTGTAGAATGTGTTCAGGATTCTAGCCCCCTGTTGCACATGGGCACTCGTCTGTGTGTGAGAATACACCTAACAAATTGCAACAACATTGAACATAAATTGAACTTGATAAATGCATATTCAGTTTGTTGATGTCATGTATGACATGCTAACGGTAGTTAAAAGTAGGTCATAGTTAGCAAGATGATATGGATGGCCAGATCTTTACTCTGTCACCATTAACACTTTTCTTCTTCTCATCTGTCTCTGTACTTTTTGTTCTTATCTGTATCATTCCTCCATCCCTCCATCCCTCCCCACAAACTCTAATTGTTAATATTTTGATAAGTAAGTGTAAATAGGTTTATAAAACTGTTGCTGTTCTTTGAGCTTCATGAATCCTTGTTTTAATAGAAAACAGGAAGATGATGACACTTTGGGATCATAACACCCTCCTCTCCAGTAGCTCTCTCCCTCTCCCCCTCTCTTAGAGTATCAAGAAGCTAGAGGGCTTAAACACATGCTGCTGGGAGTATGTTTGGGACACTTGTTTCTTCTTCTTCTTCTTCTTCGTACGCAGTCAGACAGTAACCATTATTTTTTCGAAAAAAGCGGCGGTCATCCTGAGGCTGTCGCCGCTGCCATAGAGCTTGCCTTGCAGTTCCACTGATGATGGCCACATCTGCTCTCTCTGATCCTCATATGTCGGGCAGTTCTGCAGCAGATGTTCAGCGGTGATTTTACCGGTACCGCACGGGCATTCGTCGGTACCACCTATCTTCAATTTGTTGAATAGGTGGTACCTCAGTCTATTGTGGCCAGTGCGAAGTCTGAAGACAACGACCTGCTCTCTTCGGTTCAACTGGTAATAGGCATCATTTTTGGTGTAACCAGTATGTTCGGTTTCCCATTTGGTCATGTATCTGGCTTTGGGACACTGGTTCCAATAGCCCCCTGTTTCTGTTTCTTACATTGATCTGTATTTAGTTTCTAATCCACATTTTTAGCAGTTCAGAGGTTGTACTGATTTGTAAATTGACATTTTTATCTTGTGGCCATCAGTGTACAGTGGTAATGATCAAATATGTAAATATAAAATTGGTGTTATTTGATTGTGCACATGATGCATTTTTGATTATTTAATTCATCAAGATACAAGTAAATTTATCCTTTTTTATATTTTTATAAGGATCATGTGATATGTAGAGCAATATAATCGTTTCTTTGCACAAGGAAATTTTGCTTCATCAATCTAAATACTCATCAGTAGCAAGCATCCGTTCACAACCTTTTATCTAAAATTTTGTTCACTTACTTGATGAAAAAGAGTTTTTGTGAGCTTGATGTCAAGATTTTGTTCACACACTTGTTGGCAGAGATTTGTTTACAGGTCTGAGTTTTATTGTTATATTTGTTCAATTGTTTTATTGTGTAATTTAGTGTCCATATTTTATTGTGTTATTTAGTGTCTATGTATATTTTAGTGACCATCTTTTGTTATATTATTTAGTATCTGTGTTTTGTTATATTATTTAGTGTCCGTGTTTTGTTATATTATTTAGTGTCCATGTTTTGTTATATTATATAGTGTTTGTTTTGTTGTATTATTTAGTGTCTATGTATATTTTAGTGTCCATGTTTTGTTCTATTATTTAGTCTCTGTGTCTTGTAATATTATTTAGTGTCTGTGTTTTGTTATATTATTTAGTGTCCATGTTTTGTTATATTATTTAGTTTCTATATTTTGTTATATTATTTAGTGTCCATCTTTAATCCCAAATTTAGTGTCTATGATCCATTGTATTATCTAGTGTCCATGTCATTTTTTGTGTGCATGTTTAGTAGCCAAGTTTTAAGAACAAACAGGAAAGTAATCCAGACATAATATCTCATTGGTCTGTTTGAGTTAGTCTCTGGCTTCTAAGAGATGCTTCAGCTTCTTGTGTGTGGCTAATCCTGTTAAGATTATAATTTGTGGAAATTGTTTTTCCTGTCCAGTGATAACTTAAGCTAGGAACTGTTTTTACTTCTTTTGTCTCTTGTTTACGCTAGCCAGATCATAGAGCCACCATGACAGTTGATTTCCTTTAGTCAACCTGCACCAATCACTCTGCATGCATTTCTAATTGTGGTTTCTGTAGCAATTTTTTTATTATACAATGAGATCTCTATCCCCAGCACAACTCTATTAGGTTGTCTTTTTCAATATGCATGGAGGTGCAATGGATCTATTCTTTACTTCCAAGAAAGGGCCCTGGTATCTATTTGGGGAAACTTTATTTACTTGCTTGAGATTTATTCAGTAAGCAAATGCAGCTTTGGAATCCTTATACATAACTGTCGATTACATCATGTAAGCTATTAATATCTTATTTCTGATTGTCCTTCTATTATTCTGCAAGCTAATTATAGCTTTAGTTCAAGCAAGAAGTTTATCAGGAAAAACAAACTTTTCTCATATTGTATGTAGGTTGATTTCCTGTACCTTGTATATTTTTTATATCTAATTGCAACTTTTTTTTTTCTTTTTAAACCTATATATTTCAGCGTAAATCATATTTTATGTAGATTATGGCACAGACTCTGTTCCAGTGTAGCATCTGTTTTTAGTTTTACTATTTGACTTCCATTTGTTTAATGCTAGCTTCTCTTCCACAGTTTCAGAATTTTGTTCCCCTAATGCAATAGCAATATTATTGCAATATAGCCTTTAGTTGTTTACTTCATTGTTACCGACAATGAGGTTTGTGCACAGACAGTCAATAAATCAATCAATCAAAGCTCATCATTCTTCTCGGTGTACAGGCTATTGACCACATCTTAGCATATATAGTCCTGGGACTACTCTTTCAGCCTCTCTCCAGGTGTAATGATTTAATCGTAGTTGCCTCTCACATTGTTATCTCCATGTACTATCTTTGATTTCCCTTGAGAATTCCATATGAGAGTCTATCTGGCTTGTTTGTTTGTGACTGCCTCAGCATATGACAAATTCCAGCCCCATTTTTTTCTCCTAATTTGATGCTGTACTGCTGTTGTTCAGGTCTTCATTCCTGATAATGTCCAGCCACTTGTGCCCAATATCCTTCATAGGCATCTGTTAACAAAGGATTGGATTCTTTGTTGTATCGTCTTGATCGTTCATCATATTTTTACTTTTTTAAACAGTGCTGTAGACAGTCAGCATCACTTTTTAAAAAATATTACGCTATACCTTCATGGTCTATTCTCTTCATATTCAATTTTTTGTTTAAATTGTTGATAAAAATGTATCATATATAACAATTTCTGTTAAATTTACTCTACATGTTATCAAGCTATTACTGGTCTTGCCCTGTGTTGCACTGAAATAAAAGCCTGTTTACAATATGATAAAGTTTCACTAGTTGACAATAACTTCTTGTATTATACATTCCTCTTGTAATTTGGGCTTTTTGATCTAAATATCTTATCTGTGTAAATGTTTTCCATTATGGAGGACTTTATACATGTTGACCACCAAGGAGGACTAATGTTAGCCATTATTTGATCCCGTTATTTATTGTGTAAAAATATCTTATTTATGGTGAAATAATCATTCATTTATTTTGTATGTTCAATAGTTTGTTGACAAGTATTACCTGATTTATTGTATAATATTTTCTGATTCATTGTATAATATTCTCTGATTCATTGTGTGATATTCCCTGATTTATTGAGTAGTATTGCTGATTTATTAAGTAGTAGTCCTGATTTTTTTAAGTATTTCTAATTTTTTTAGTAGTATTTCTGATCTTTTTAGTAGTGTTCCCTTATTTTTGTGTGTAATATTTCCAGAATTTATTGTGATTTTCCCCTAATATTTTTCTTCTTGTTTGTCATGTTTTAAAAATATATCTGCACATGAAGTCTAGTTCTTTCTTGATTAAGGTTGCTGTGGTGGAGAGCTCTTCAAGACTCCAAAATAGCTTTGTGTGGAGGCTCGTCTCTGTGGATCATTGCTTGGTACAAAGTTGTCTAAGCATATAACCTTCTTGTAGGATATGTTCGGCTGTCTATACTACTTGCTCACATGTACATATGCTTGATAATTTGTATGCAGTATTCCTTAATTTTTATGCATAGCATTCTATAATTATTATGTTTAGAATTCCCTAATTTTGTGTGTGTAACATTCCTTGATTTTTTTGGTAATTGTTTTGCTTCTTGATAATCGTGTGTAGTACATCTTTATTGTTGTGTGTAGTGTTTCATGCCTTAATGTGTAGTATTCTCTGACTCACTTTTCTGTAATATTCTATGATTTATTATTTGATATTCACTGATTTATTATGTATATTCCATGATTTAATGTGCTAAATCTCGGAATATTACTTTTATTCCCTAATTTATTAAAAAAATATTCAACATTTTTTACCACTGACCTAAATTTATTTCCTTATAAATGTTATTAAGCTTTATCAGTTTCCTCAATCAACGGTTAACATTTTATGCAATATTCCTAATAAGACACAAGTTGCGAACTTTATTTTGAAAGCCAAATCAATACTCCATTAATATTCTAGCATGCACATTGTATTAGGATGGCACTATTTTTATACTTGTTTAATTTACAGTGATGAAAATTGATATGCCAGACCAAACTACGAGGCATGTTGAAATGAAGCCTGCTCACGCTGCGACACGTGGACATACACGCGAAGAGCATTATAAAGTTACATCTGAAGAAATAATCACAAACTGATGTACATGTGTTCTCGTGTTTATTATCCTTACATTCATAGGGTCTGCTGTAGAGCATTAAGAAAATGTTGGGTGTGATATGGAATCCATCCAGAGTTGATCAGCGAGCTCTGATTCAGTTCCTAACAGCTGAAGGATGTTGACCATTTGACATTCATTGCAGAATGCAAGCAGTGTATAGTGACAAAAGTGTATTGAAGACAACAAAGAAGGACTGGGCACAGATGTTTTAGGAATGATGTAAGTTAACAAAAGGTCTTCCGCAACCAGGCCAGACATAAATTGTTGCGACAGAAGAAGCCATCTCCAATATTGGTGCAGCAATACGTGCGAGCAGTCGTCAGAGCTTACGCTCGCTAGCAGAGGAATTCGCTGTGAATTTAAATCCCATAGCCTTGATCAGTCACCATGTGACTTTCTTTAGTTTGAACCCTTACAAAATTTGTTAAAGGGACAATGATTCAACTCCAACATAGACGTCATGGCCTTGGTGGCCAAATGGTCCAATGAGCGGCCAAAGTCATTTTTCTTGGATGGTATCCGTCATCATATGATTGTAATAAATCCACTGGGGAGGATTTTGTTTGAACACGCCTCGTACTGTAAACATACAAGCAAATAAATTATTTTTAAAATGAGCTCCTGTAAATGACATTTAATTATGGAAACTGTGAAAATGAACAGAATTTTTTGTTTAGATCTTACTAAGTAACTAAAATTCTAATTACAAAACATTAAAAACAATCAGCGATTGGTCAACATGAAATTTATTTATATTTACAACATAAATTACATACACAACAGTCAACTATCTTTTTATAATGTATCGATCACAATTACTATATCCGTTCACTGTAAGAAATAAATTGTAAGATAGATCTTTTTTTAAGAAAATTAAAAATTTGGGGCAAAAAAGGATATTTGCATAACTAGTAATAACAATGCTCTTAGGTAAACAAATAAAACTTGCAGAATGGCAGTACACTGAAAGAAATGAAAAAAGGTTCTACAAGTCAAGTGTAGCATAAAAAAGTGTGACCTGTGTATTTAGGAAGCTGTTCGATATGGTGCTTATAGATTATTGAGTGATACTATATATGGGACTGAGCATGTATTTATTGAAGATGTGTGCTTCACAAGGAGCTGAACGATTTTGATGATGATTTATGTGATATGATATCAAACTTCTGCGTTCTTATACCACCAGCTTTATTTGAGCATACATTTTGAGATCTCTTTTGTGGCATATCAGATTCTAGAACAAAAACCAGAAATCTGCAAAAATAAATAAATGTAAAATTATTACTACTTTTGTCACAAAAATGTTTGCTGTGGATTAATATTTTATTCAGTATCTTTGGTTGATAAATGTTTCTAGTGGATATGTTTTGGAGATCCAAGACTTTTGTTTTCTACATACATTATTTCTTGACAACGTGATAAACAGGTTTTCAGGAAGGTCTTCAGATACTGTTTAGCATAGTGGTGGAGCACTTGCCTTTCATGGCAAAGGTACAGGGCTCAACTCCCGCTGCATATAGCTGTGGTCGATATAACTGTGAATAGGTATCTGGTATATGGATAGGAAAGGGAAAAGGCAGCAAAGAAGGGAATTGGCCACCCCACTTCACAAAGCTGTGGCTTTTTAATACAGTGAAAGCTCTAACACTTCAAACCTGGTGGCAGTGTCTACTGTGTAACTACCTTTACTTTTTACCTTACCTCAGATATAATAAGTGCTCAGGGAATTGTCAGTATGCCACTTAGTTTAAGATACAAAGTGACTATTTGACTTAATCCTTCAGGTTCATTATGGAATATAAGGTACTGCTGATGCTCTCCATCAATTCTAATTCTGAACCATTTTCTTGTACTTTGTCCAGGAGACTCCAGCTGTCCTTACCTTCTTTTTCACTGCATACCCCTACAGGATTATCATGTAATGTTTCCTATCTTTGAAAGCCAAGGAAAACTGTAATTTTAACAGACTCCAGGAGCATACTCGAAGCCATCCGAAGCCCCAAACAAGATATACTCTCACACGAAATAAAACATAACGTTGAATTGCTGTCCCAAAAAATAGATCTTTTCATACAGTGGATTTTGGCCCACTGTATGATCCTTGAAAACGAGAGGGCAGATGAGCTAACAAAAACTGTAAGAGGTGATACGCAGACTTGATATCCACAGAGGTATAAAGAAGCAAAGACACTCATAAAACTGTTCATCAAGACAGAATGGAGAGACCAGCACAAAGAATACATACAAACCAAAAAATGACAGCATAGTCAAACTTGGCAGAGATGGACAAATACAAATGTTGACTCAGAATGGGACATTGCAATCTCAAATGTCCACCTCAACAGAATGGGTCTTAAAGCCACTGCCACACGTTTTTGCGGAGTACCCAAGCAAACACCAGAACATATCATGCAAGACTGCCCTGCTTATTCAGACCAAAGAGAGGCAGTCTGACCCAGTGGAGCGACCAAGCTTGAAAAGCTGTGAGGGACAGGCAAAGACCTGAAACAACAGCATAACATCAGTTGATCAAAGAAGACGAAAAAGAAGATTATTTTGAGCAATTGAGACAGCAGAATGACTATATTATATAGATCTAAGCAAAATTTAGTTGTGAATTAAACTTCAAACAGCTACAGCAATAAACATTGCCAGCTGAGGGAAAAATGTTTATTTGAGAAGGAGGATATATATTTAGGAATTAAGGTATGAAGGAAGAGAGTCTCAAATCTGAGCAATGAACAACATGAGCATGTAAATTAAAAACAATTCTAAACAATTAAAGTGCATGAAAAGACTGATATTGGCCAAAATTCTTCTCAGACAGTTTTTAACAATTTCAAGACGTAGCGAAATTCCCATGATTTGTGCAGCACATTTTCCATCCCTCTAAGATTTTCATATAGTGTTACAGTTCAAGTGACACTATATTTTATAGTATCACATTATGTGATCGTATCATATATGGAATGAAAGGGGATTGCATGAGCAATAGGAAGATATAAATAAAATAAAGATAGCTCCATTTATCAAATAGTAAAGAAGTAAGAAACATGCAGCAAAAAAAAAAACCATGAACATGTCAGAGTTACCCAATATAGACTACTAAATCCATGTTTTGTCATTTGGGACACACTTGTTTCGAAACTATATCCATTTACAAAATTATCTAACGTAGACCTAACATGACATTGATCAAGCACATGACAATTTTGAGAATTAGTGATACCTGATTCGGAAACGGATACTTTATCACTTTAAGCGGGTAATATTAAATATTTTACACAGATTTAAGGTTTTACCGGTGTATTTACAGCCAAACACCGGAATAATAGATCTACATTCATTTCTGAGTCATAAAAAATGTCTATTATGCGGCGGAAAACGAAACAAAATATATGCTTCTTGTTTCCGATTACAAAAAATCTATGTTTATTTTATTCGACAACGCCCACCTCTTGCCAGCTAACTTCTCTGCACATGAAATGTACAATTTCATTTTAAGAAATAATTTAAAAGAAACTAAGCTCTTTTTGTGCAGACGAAAAAGTAGATTGGTGCGCAGATTCGCTTTAGATAATAGACTTTAATTACTTAAATAGCTAGCAAATAATTTTTCTACAAAAACATCTTAAAATCACCGGCCCTTGACAGGGGCCTCCCGTCTTGAGCGACAGGAAAAATTGACCTCTAGTAGGGGCCTCCCATTGTGAAAGAGTTATGTCTAGATCTTAGCTTTTATGTGTTTGTCTTTATGTGTCTGTAATGCTTCATCTTTACCAGATGTATCTGACGATGTCTTCATGTATCTGACGATGTCTTCTGAGATGTTTCCATATAATGGACACTTTCAGGCATCAATTTAAAAGAGAGAGCATCAAAATATGTTGTTTTAATTGTGTTGTAACAGATTTTATACACTTTATTCCAAATGGTGAACAATTTTTACATGAAATACCTGAAGTTTAAAGAATTCAGAGTAAGAGGTTCCATACTGTATTTTGTGAAAAATCAATCATATTTAATTTTTGTGTTTCTTTTTTATCAGCACTGCAAATGTGAGGTGTAACATTTGACTTTGTCTAGATATTGCATGTTGATAGGTGCTACATGTAGTCAACATAATGGACCTAGCTCTACAAGGAGACAATTGTGTCCACCAAAGGGCCTCACTACAATAAAATCTGTGTGTACTTGGTGAAGACTGGTCAATATGTATTTTTATGTTACTCTATCTATGCAAGACTGTTCTACAACTTATTTTATTTACCATTAATATTTTTCACATGTTTGAACATCAGTTCTTCTATTTTATCTTGCATTTGATGTATTTTCTCTTTCATTATCATTATTATTTTTCTGTTAGAAACATTCCAATTTAGACTTCTATTGTTTTTTACAATAGTTCTCAAACTGGGATCTGCAAATCCAAATGAATCTTTGTGTGGGTCCATGAACCAAATTAATTGTTATTTATTTTGTCACTTTCTATAAAAAAAGTATGGATCCTTGGAATTAAAAAAAAGACAAATGTTTCTAGTGATGTTGTTGAAAGCCCTTCTTACACACTGAATATTCACATTTTTGCTTTGAAGACCAACAACTTATTAAGTTATCTTGCAATTCAACTTTAATGATTTTATGTTCTTTGATACCATTTTACTTTTGGTTTCATGCTCACTCAGATACCCAGATGTTTAAAAAGGAACCATAAAGTACTAAATACCATTTTCCATAATTGACCTGTGCAAGTCCCAGCTTTCATCCCATGTGCATATTAAACATAAATATAGAGACACACTTAGTGTACATTCAGTCCTACAATTTACAGTACACTATCTTCTGTTGATCGTGACATCCCAAAGCTGAAATATAAAAACAGTACAAATCATCACATAAGATCAGTGTAGGCATTCATGTTAAATATCATTGTACAGGAAACCGATATTTGAAATAATGTCATGTATAATTGTCATATAGCTTATGAATTTAATAAATAAGTAGTTACATAGAAAACATGAAATGTGTGCATAGGTTTACATTTTCAGTTTGCTTGATGTGAGAGAGTAAGGGGCAAACATGAAGTATCGTAGACTGCTAACAAGTTCTGTAGTGTGAAAATATATGGTTGGAAATTATCATAGGCTGCAGGAAGTTAATATAACGCAGAAAAGTGTAAATTATCATAGGCTGCTAGAAGTTATAAAATGTGGAAAAGGTTGGAAATTATCATAGACTGCTAGAAGTTATAAAATGTGGAAAAGGTTGGAAATTATTATAGACTGCTAGAAGTTATAAAATGTGGAAAAGGTTGGAAATTATTATAGGCTGCAGCAAGTTCTGCACTGTGGAAAAGGTTGGAAATTATTATAGGGTACTTGAAATTCTGCACTGTGGAAAAGGTTGGAAATTATTATAGGCTGCAGCAAGCTCTGCACTGTAGAAAAGGTTGGAAATTATTATAGGCTGTAGCAAGTTCTGCACTGTGGAAAAGGTTGGAAATGATCATATGGTGCTAGAAGTTCTAAAATGAGGAAAATATTAAAAAATATCACATGCTGAAAATCTGTAATGTGGAAAACATTGGAAATTGTTACAGGCTACCAGTCAGTAATGTGAAAAAGATTGGAAATCACAGGCATAAATCTCATCTTATCACATTCATAATTTTTTATCTGACATTGTGATGCCATTCATGTTACGAGCCACAGGTTAAGTCTAGGTAGTCTATACATGGCAAATGTGTTAGGAATCCAAAAGCCATCGTAGGCTATAGACTTACACTTTAGTTAGTGCAAATGTTATAGGAATATATCTTTTGTAGTAAGCCTAAGGGTTACTTAACTTAACTTCTTTATACTGGTTTAGAAGACTCTATAGAGTCTGCATACAATCAGTTTCTTTACATTCACTTGATATACAAATAATTATGTGCATCCAATCTATTCTTGAATACATTAATTGACCCTGTCTCCACTATTTCCTGGGACAATGCATTCCAAGCATTCACTACTCTCTGACTAAAAAAATATTTTCTGGTTTTTAATCTGGGCCTTCCTCTAATTAATTTATGGTTGTGCCCTCTTGTTCTTGTAGGCGGCTGTATTTTGAATAACTTGTTATAGTCTCATTTATATTTTCCATTGATTATCTTATGAATCTATTGTACATCACCTGAGTTCTTCTCTTTTCTAGATACTATAGGCCGGTTTTTCAGAGTCTTTTCTCTGAACTATAACTCTGAAATCCCACTATCACTTTTGTTGCTCTTCTTTGTATCCTTTCCAGCTTGTTATTCTGCAATAAGGACTTGTACATACTACTCCAATCTAGGTCTACTAATATTCCTATATTTAATATTTCTTTGTGTCATACCTAACATTACATTTCCCTTTTTCACTGCTACCTGGACTTGCTCACTCATCTTACATGTATGATCTATTATAACCCAAAGTCCTTTTAATTTTCAATCTTTAAAATATTGTTCTCTCCCATTCTGTTTTTATATTCCATATTAGATCTACCCATGTGGATAACTGTATATTTATCTACATTAAACTCTATTTGTCTCTATCTCAGACCATTCCTAAATTTTATCTAAAACTGACATCAATATATCAACCTCTGCTTTAGATGAGACACTTCTGCATAGTTTTGTGTCATCCACAAATTTTGCAATCATGAATCCGATATCAGTGTTCTGATTGTTTATATATTTATCAAGAACAATATTGGTCCAAATTCTAGCCCTGTGGCACTCCACTTTTTACCTCACATCAGTCAGAGTATTTCTTATTTATGCACAGGCTCTGCCTTCTTCCCATTAACCAATGTTCAATCCATTTGGAAACATTGCCGCCTATTCCCTGTGATTTTAACTTCCTAAATAAGCTTTGATGAGGTACTGTCTGTATCACTTGCTTTTGCAAAATCTAGATAAATAACATCCACTAGCTCACCTCCAACTATCTTTCTGGTACTGCATGTGATCTTAAACATGTAAACCATAAACAAGATGTATTAACATAGCCAGTATATACAACTGTCAGATTTTATGATATATTTTTGTATACTTTTTTCACAATTTGTTTAGTAAATTGTAATGATTTGAAATTTTATGTTTATGAAAATGGTGCTGTGGTTGACAAGGATCATTCTGTTATTGCTCGAATTGTTTATTTTGCTGTCTCCTGCAATAAATAACATTGTCCTGTCATATTTGTCAACTTCATCTCATAGTTAGTTGTAGATCAAACCAAAGGAAGAATTCTGGAAGAGGAGGTGGATTCACCTGGAATCTAATTGACCAAGTTTAAGAAGATTCAAAATATAATTTGGCAGAGATCATCCATTGCAGCCATATGTTTCAAACAGGAGCCAAATTAATTAAGTCAATATAAACAAATATTCTTCTTCTTCTTCTTTGGTGCTCCTCCTGAAAAGTACGTTTGTTACACTGTGTTGTAGTTTACAACAATGCTGTGATATCTCCGCCTTTCGGCCTGACACATCTAATTTCAGCACCGTAATTTTGGGACCAGGTTTGACTTCCCTCTTTGATCCCTAATCTCTTAGCCAGGATACATGGTTTACAGTCTTGTGTCCAGGACTGTCACTTGGAGGCAAAATAGGGTCTTGTGTTCAGGACTGTCACTTGGAGGCAGAATAGGGTCTTGATCAATTATGGATCACTGACCCTGAATCAAGCAGTCAGCTTATTTTCTGCTCTGTCGGCTGAATTACTGCTGCATCTTCAGCCCCATAAAATCTATCAGAGTAACTGTATGCTTAGAGTGGAAGTTCTGGACATGTGGTTTGTTTGTTGCTTTAGAGAGAACACTGGTGAACTGTTGGATTAGTGTAGTGATTTTAAATACTATTACCTTTATGCTTGTCGCAGTCTCTCTTTTTTTACTTAAGGACCTTAAAATTAGACACAATATTTTGGACATATAAAAAGACATGATACACTGCTGAAAACAACACTGGAGGGATATAGAAAGAGCAGATGGGAAAAAGAAATACAGCGATAAAAGGGGACTGTATCATGGAGAGATGGACTAATTTCAGTCAGTCGGTGTATACCTTGGAGTCAAGAAAAAAAAGTTGTTAGATGACCATTGCAGCCAACTTTTGATGCAGAGACAACACTTGACACCTTAACTTAACTTAACTTAACGAAACGTCTTTGTACTAGTTTAGAAGACTGCAGAATCTGTATACAATCAGTTTCTTTTACATTTCCTTGCTCTAAAAACTATGTGCATACAATCTATTCATGAATGCATTAATTAACTCTGCCTCCACTATTTCCTGCGACAATGCATTCCAAGCATTCGTCACTCTCTGACTAAATTAGAATTTTCTAATATCTAATCGGGACCTTTCTTTAATTAATTTGAAAGCTCTACCTTCTTGTTCTTGTAGGCAGTTGTATCATATCTTTTCCATGTGTGTATATATATATATATATATAGACAAATTAAACCATATCAAAACCAGGAAACCCCTACATAACAAAGTGTATGTCTGTGGTTTAAAAACAAATTATTTTTTAGGCTGAGAGATTTAAAAAAATACAGAAAGCATGAGAAGTGTATAGGTCCTCTCAAGTAAGTATCATTTTCAAATTATGGCTGTAAGAATGATAGAACTGTGTTTAAATATTGCTTGCGGAATTTACTTCTTTTTGTGGCCCTTTTTCACCCAGCCAGAGTATAAGGCTACCACTACAGTTGGTCTCCTTCAAAGAAGCCTGCAATAAAGCACATTACATGCTTTTCCTTGTAGCAGTGGTTTCTGTAGAAAATTGTTTTATATGATGAGGTTGCTAGCTTCATGCACAACTGTCCTTAGTTGTCTGTTATGACAACCATGGAGGTGCAGTAGTTCTATTGATTCCATCCCTTTATGGTCCCTTGGGATACACTAGTATAGAAATGACATACTACTGGAATATAATTATTTCTAATTTTAACACACACACACATTTCTAAAAACAAAAAAGGATGAACAAGAAATCTCATAGAATTTGTAATCTGAGCAGGTTAGAAAGTGATCTGCTACGTATTTGTAGAGAAGGATAGTAGACTCTTTCTAACATTGTCAAACACAGACTATTAGATTGTATTTTTGGTCATCATTTGCAACTTCAGCCATAAATTGTTTTATAATTTTGAATGTTTCTGTAAATAACTCTTGTCATTCCGTTTTTGTCTTACACTGTATATTACAATTAATAACGTTGCCTTTTTTCTTAGCTGACTTTATGCACAGCTTGATCTTTTTCTGTCTATTGCTATTAATAACTATGTATCTGCTGCCTAAGTACGTTTGAAGTTGTCTCATACCATATACATTTTCTGGAGCAACCTTTTGTTTGTCTACATTTTGCCATATATATCTTTGTCTTTCACTATCATTGACAAGGTACATTTGTCTTTCCTTATATCTGTATTACATAATAAGCATTAAATTGTATCAAGACCATTATGAAGGAAGAAACTGTTTGTTATTGTTTGTACATATAGGTGCACACACATGATTGGATCATCAGCTGAGGCAAATGAAAAGATAGAGAACTGCTTCAGCAGTTAACTTAACTTAACATCTTTTTACTGGTTTAGGGGATCAAGACACTGTGCAGCGCATGAGCTGCAGTGGTCAGCAACCCATAGCTGACTGCCTGTGTCAGGGCCAGCGATCCAGAACTGCAAAGACACTTCTACACCTCCACGTAGTGATCCTGGATAACAGGCTGCAACAGGGCAGTCTGGCTAAGGAGAAGGGATCAAAGAGGGAATGCTAACCCGGTACTCAAAAAATGTCTGTTGAAGTCGGACATGCAAATATCACAGTCAAGCTGTAAACTACAGCACAACACATTCTGTTCTCTGGACCACATTCTGCTACTTAAGCCGTTTTCAGGACTTGGCAGCGGGAGATTGAGAACGAACGAAGCTAAGTCAAGTCATACTGGTTTAGAAGACTCTACACAGTCTTTACACAACCAGTTTATTTTACGTTCACTTGATTAAAAATACCTGCACATCCAATCTATTCTTGAATGCATTAATTGACCCTGCCTCCACTATTTCTTGTTGCAATGCATTCCAATCATTCACTACTCTCTGATTATAAAAATATATCCTGGTATCTAATCTGGATCTTTCTTTAATTATTTTGGGGCGTGCCCTCTTGTTCTTATGTCATCTAGCTAAATCTTCTAAAAGGTCTATTACTCCTGCCAAATGGAAAATTGTTAATTTCTCTTTATCTTTTACCAAGGTGTGTTATCTGGTCTGTGGACTGAAAGTGGAAATGGAAAATGGTTCATTGAACAACTTCATTACACCTGGGGACCTCCATATGTGTAACAACAGAGCACAATCTCCGTAGCCTCTGCGACTGCTCACAAAATTTTCATCTGACTCATAAGGTTACCGATTTACAGTGCATTAATTGTAGTAAACAGTCTTACCATGAAAAAAAAGACATGTCCAATCTGTCATACTGAGTGCGATGATGTGATTTTGAACCTGGCTTGTTAGGTTTCTAAAGCAAGCCTAGAACCCCCTGGCCACATGCTCTCTAGACTGAATCGTGGTTAAGATGTTTATTGGGGGCCCCAAATTCATTATTTTATTGGGGACCCAAAATTCATTATTTTATTGTGGCCCAAAATTCATTATTTTATTTGAGGTCCAACACCAACATCTCCTTTGAGCATTTGTTGCAGCTCCACTGATCATATCTCTTTGACACATTCACTGAAATCGGAAATCGAAACCACCAATCGAGCATGCTTACAGTTATGTTACAGCTCATGTTCGTTTACTTCATCAAGACAGCACTGGCAATGAAATGAGAATAAGAGTCTTGGCGTGTTACTGTAGAAACAATATTGCTTTATCAATGTGAATTTAATATAATTAATACACATACAGATTAACACCAAAGTAAGTCAGTAAGTAGATCACACACTGGTATGGGATTGCTGAAAAATATAGCAGATAGTTTCTAAAGATATCATTAGATGGCAGAAACATCCAGCTTCGTGATTACTATAGGTAGAAGATGCTAAATATTGCATGCACGCACGTGCGCAGCTCATATACAAAATGGCATCAGCGCTAACAGAGTGTACAATCTAAGAGCAGTGTGCTGTTGTTAATTTTTGAGAGCATAAGACTTTCAAATGTGAAGCCGGGGACGGCGTGGGCTAGTGGTTAAGTGACACGGCTCACAACCAGAAGGTGCTGGGTTTGATCCCCACCACAGCACCGGCCGGTACCCTGGGGAAGCAAACCTTTAGTAAATGCAGGAGGAAGCAGGCCCTAACATAAAATGCATGCTGAAGTCGGATGCACTGGGCCGACAGGCGCAAAATAAAAACCACAATGCAACGCACACCACCTTGGGGAATAGAGAAATAAGGCGAACGCAAAAAAAACAAAAATGTGAAGCGAGACCTGTATGGAGTGGAAAACTTGAAAGATGACTACAAGTAATGACAGGAGATTACAGAGTTTTGTCAACAGATGCCTGGAAAGATTCTTGGTATACAATGGTTTGACAATGTTACAAACGACAGACTGTGAGAGAGAGAGAGCGGAAGAAGGGAAATTGGAACAGGAAATCTTAGAAAGAAAGTGGAGATGGATGGGTCATACATTAAGAAAACTCCAGGCCAGTATCACCAGGCAATCCCTGTCATGGAAGCTCCGGGGAAGGTGAGGCATAGGCAGTCCAAGGAATACATGGAGACGAGATCTGAAGGTGGAAGTAAAGAAAACAGGAAAAAGCTGGAAGGAGGTGGAAAATATTGCACAGGACAGAGCTACTGGCGAGGGTTGGTTGATGGCCTATGCACCCCTGGGTCATAGAAGACGAAAGAGAGGGACTTTCTACAAAGCATGTTCATAAGAAATGCTTCTTGTTTATGGTGAGAAAAGTTTGTCGTGATGCAGTTAGAAGAAATCGTCTAGTCCTGCTGACTAGAGGAGTCCTGTTCCATCATGACGATGCCATACCACACACCTTGATTAATCCAGGAGGAAATTTACCACCTAGGGGAGCAACATTTTGAACATCCATCTTACAGCCCTAACTTAACCCTAAAAGGATTTCCACCTGTTTAGTGCATTAAAAATTCACCTTGGCGGGAGAGGTTTCACTAATGGAGGTTTAACGTGAAGTACAAATATGGGCAAGACTGTAGAACAACGACTTATATGCAAGACAGTAGATAACGACTTGTATGCAAGACAGTTGAACAACGACATATGCAAGACAGTAGAACAACGACTTATATGCAAGACAGTAGAACAACGACTTATATGCAAGACAGTAGATAACGACTTATATGCAAGACAGTAGATAACGACTTGTATGCAAGACAGTAGAACAACGACTTATATGCTACAGGAATTGGTGCACCCATAAAGCGATGGATAAGCGTATCAAAGTTGGTGGAAATTATATTGAGAAATAAAATACAATGTAAGTGCAATAATAAATGGATTTCTAGTTAATATCTCATTTAGTAGTTTTGTAAATAGCCATTTGCGACCATTTTACTGACTTGCCCGTGTATATTGATTTTAAAGGAAAAAGCAATACATAAAACAGACAGCTTTAAAATCCATTGCAGAAACGTTATGAGACAACAGTTTAGAAGATTACTACTAGCTTTAAGAAAATCAGCAGGCAAATTTTGTTGGGGGTAATCTGAAGACGTGGACTTGACAATCTTGTAACAATGGAAAAGTTTGAGAGCTGGAGAAGTCAAGGACAACAGAAGAAATATCTCAGGAGGCATGACAAACATGATGGAAAAACACATACCCGTCAGGTGCTGAAATGCTGAGGGTTCAGAGGGTTTTGAAAACACTAATCCACCAATGCCACGAGACGTGACGAATGATATTGATGATAATGTCATCTATACTCCACAGCAACAACTTTAAAAAAACAAAACTGTCCATATGAACAAAATAATGAGTCATCATAAAAGCCTTTCAGCTCCCTGTGCAGCATATGTCTTCAACAAATGCATGCCAAGTCCTTCTGTCCTGGTCCATACATTCCAGTACTGTCAATGTCTTCACTGTTTCCTTTATTTATCTAAAGCCCCGTTCTCCATGCATGTTTTGGTATCCCTCTACTTGTCTTGTTTCAAACCCTCTTCTTCATGTATGTTTTGGTATTCCTCTACTTGTCTTGTATCAAGCTCTCTTCTTAATGTGTGTTTAGGTATTCCTCTACCTTTCTTGTCTCGAGACCTATTCTCCATGTATGTTTTGGTATTCCTCTACTTTTCTTGCCTTGATATTTCCAGAACACAGACTGTTTTGTAATGCTGTCAGCTTGTTTTTTTTAAGGAATATCACTTCTAATCTCAGAACCTTCTTCTCTTGACGTGTTTCATTGTTTCCTGTTTCGTCTCTTCAACAGTTCCAAATTATATATGTTATCTTTATTATGCGCAGACAAACATTATAAAAGTATGTCACTTTTTCATTGTTGTTTTTGTTGATTTTAATGTTTCGGTGTCATACAGTAGAACAGACTTTATATTGGAGTTGAATTTTTTTTGTTGGATTCAATTTTTAATGAGCTTCATAAGTTATCCAATGCAATGAAAACTCTTCTCACCTTTCTTACATCTTAGTCGACCTGTGCTTTTACAGGGGCAAATGCCCATGTGCAGGTCCCACAGCTATGGCTTGAGCTGGATATAATCGGGTGAAGGATTTCCTGCTTAGCGGGCTAAGCTTGGGCAGCTTAATACTCCGGGTGGTTAACCGATGTGCAAGTTCATCTTAATAGACTTAAAACACTAGAGCAAAGTAGACCATCAGCGTGTTAGGTGCCATCTATGCTGCTCTAAACAAACCACCTAACCTTGGCAGGTGTTATGCCATGTCACATAGTTAGTCACCTCTTACGACATGTTCTCTGTGAGGCAGTGGTGCTATTTTTGACCTTGTCATACATAAAGACCTCGACAGACCACCTTTATTGTTTTTATTTTGATAACTTTATCTTTAAAAGTAACCTACCTTTGTAATGAAAAAATACAATTAATCACCTGGAGGTTTGAAACCTCAATCCCCTGCAAGATACACTCCTTGGGACCCCACGTACTTCTCCCAGCTCTCCTTTGGGACTCTACGTACTTCTCTCAGCTCTTCTTGGGACCCCACGTACTTCTCCCAGCAGACATTGGGACCCCACGTACTTCTCCCAGCGGACCTTGGGATCACACGTACTTCTCCCAGTGGACCTTGGGACCCCACGTACTTCTCCCAGCGGACCTTGGGATCACACGTACTTCTCCCAGCGGACCTTGGGACCACACGTACTTTTCCCAGCGGACCTTGGGACCCCACGTACTTTTACCAGCGGACCTTGGGATCACACGTACTTCTCCCAGCGGACCTTGAGACCCCACGTACTTCTCCCAGTGGTCCCGCCATTGTTAGAAGCATTTCACGATGGCCTCTTTGGGAATGGCATATCACTGGGTCGTCGCATTTCGCATAATGCTTTCTGGTGACTCGAGTCGAGTCCCTTTCAGCGGAATTTTCAGTTTGGGGAACAGCCATAAATAGCAAGGTGCCATGTCTGGAAAATAGCGAGCCTTGCAAACCAGAGGGATGTTGTGTTTGGGCCAAGAAAGTCTGAATCAGATGCGAAGATTAGGCGGGTGCGTTGCCATGATGGAGCTGCCAAGTTCCCGTTGTTGACAGCTCCGGTCGTTTCATTGAACAGCATCACGAGGGGGCCGCATGATCTCCAGGATGTACTCTTTGGTAATGTTTTGACCTTGTGGTGTATACTCGCGATGAACAGCCAGGCGGGAGTCAACAAAAAACGGTCAACATAACTTCGACATTGCTGCCCACCTGCCTCGCTTTTTGTCGGCCTCGGTGATAATGAATGTCACAAAGTGTGACGACTGCAGCTTGGTTTACAGGTCATCTCATTAAACCTACGACATCACCAGTGGTCACAGTGCTCCGAGTAGAACCCTTAAACCTACGACATCATCAGTGATAAGTGCTCAGGGTCGTACCCATAAACCTACGACATCACCAGTGATAAGGGCTCAGGGTCGTACCCATAAACCTACGACATCACCAGTGATCACAGTGCTCAGGAGGTCGGGTCGCCATTTGCGCTGTCAAACATGTCCTGTGAGACTTTCAGAAGGCGTTGCTTCTGCTCCATCGTTAGCAGCTTCGGTATGAATTTCTAGGACTCTCCGTTTTGCCAAATCCTCGCTCAAAATGAAGTGCACCAAACCAATGCTCATCTCCTTCTTCTTTTCCTTCTTCTTCTTCTTCTTCTTCTTCTTCTTCTTCTTCTGCGTTCATTCTCAATCTCCCGCTACCAAGCCATGAACAGGGCTTTGCAAGTGGCAGGATGTAGTCCGGAGAACGGATTTGCGTTGTGTCGCTAGTTTACAGTTTGACTGCGATATTTGCACCTATCGGTCCGACACATCCATCTTCGACAGGATCTCCTTCTCATCCGCTAGTTCTCGGATGGTGACACGACGGTTCTGTAAGACCAAGGTCCATACTTGGTCAGTGACTTCATCATTCCGACTTGTTGAGTGCTTATTGGAACGTGACCCGCTTTTCACCAATGTGCCGCCATCTTTGAAGCGATTGTACCACTCCTTAATTTGTGGGATGCTCATGGCATCGTCACCGAAAACTTGTTGAATATTCCAAATGACTTCCACTGTTTTGCAAAATGTGATGCAACACCGCTGCTTTATTCTTTCCCTCATTTCGTAGTGAATGAAAACACACGGGTACTCATTACAATCACTGATGTGAACATATGTAATGTATTCAAACCATAAGGAAAATCAAACGATACACAAGCTAATACAGGTGTCGATCATCTGAGAAGCAGGAGACGATACCAGTAACTATGATGTTCACCTTGCCCTGGTGTCCATGTTAGCTAAAGAAGAGCCAGCTATTGGAAATTTTATTGAGATGTTGACGAAAGCGAGCAGAGTATAAGGTCAGTTTCCTGAACGTGTTTCATGTTCCAATAGTTACAGTCAATCGTCCACATTGGGTTATCAGACTTGCAGATGAACCTACCTTTAATATCAAAAACAGGCTGCGGAATGAACACAGAGGGTATCTGGATAACATGGGGGACACGTTACTCAACAGTGATTTGTTTTTGCAAGGCAAGGCGCCGCGGTGGTCCATAAGGTGAGCTTTGTATCGGTTTCTAATCGACAGGTCAAGCATGTTTCTATTACGCCTGTACGACACCCGGAAGGGATAATTAAATGTCATTTCGTGGAAGGATCAGCACGGAGGATAAGGGAATAACGGGACAAGATCTCGTGGACACATGCGATGTGATGATGACAAGTAAGAATCAGTGTAACAGGGTCAGGTGAAATACGATGGGGAGGGATAAGGAGATCGGTACGAGAGATATGAATGACCTGTTAAAGAGCAGAGAACATCTTCGGGATTGAGAAGCTGCTTGCGGATGAAGTCAAGCATCTCGTGCGCCTTATGGTGAAAATCTTCGTCTTGCTGGCATAGGCGTAGAAGCTCAGAAAATGGGTGGGAATCGCAACAAGATTGAGGAATGTCTCATCTATAGCAGAGGTGGAAATATTGAGGTCGGATTTAGATTTAGCTAAAATTCGAGACTCTGTGAGATGGCAAAAGGAGTTTAATATAGATAAATGTAGAGTCATCATGGGTAGATCCAATATGGAACATAAAAACAGAACAATATTAGAATGATAGATAAGGAAAGATACCTAGGGGATATAATAGAGCATACAGGTAAAGTGAGTGAGCAAGTCCAGGTAGCAGCGAATAAGGCAAATGCAATGTTAGGTATGATAGAAAGAAATATAAAACATAGGAGCAAGGAAGTTATTGTCAAACTGTGTAAAGCATTGGTTAGACCTAGATTAGAATACTGTGTACAGGTGTGGAGTCCTTATCGTATAAGAGATATAAACATGCTGGAAAGGATACAAAGAAGAGCGACAAAACTGATAGTGGAATTCCAAAATTACAGTTATGAGGAAAGACTCAGAAAAACTGGCCTACGGTGTCGAGAAAAGAGAAGAATTCGAGGTGACAGTACAGGTTCATAAGATATTCGCAGGAAAAGTTAAATTAGACTATAACAAGTTTTTAAAAATACAACCACCAACGAGAACAAGAGGGCACAGATACAAATTAACTAAAAAAGGTCCCGATTGGATATTAGGAAATATTTTTTTATTCAGAAAATAGTGAATGCTTGGAATGCATTGCCCCAGGAAGTAATGGAGCCAGGAACAGTTAATGCATTTAAGAATAGATTGGATACGCATATCTTTTAGAGCAGGGCAATGCAAATGTAACTGGTTGTGTATAGACTCTGATGAGTCTTCTAAACCAGTATAAAAACGTTACGTTATGTTAAATGTAAAGAAGATAATTATGTGTATCAAAAGATTTTTAGTAGACGGTGGGGGAAAAGTCAGATAGAGACGATGATATCGAAAAAGTTTTCAACACCTAAATGACACCTCAATGACATGTTCAATAACCGTGGGCCTCACTGAAACTAAAAATGAAACGTATGTTTTCATAAATCCGTGCAGTCTACACACAATTTCTACATAATACATTAAGCTAGTAACGAAAATGGGTGTACAAGGACATTTGCAAAATTCAAATTGATAAGTTAATGAATTATAAAGATAATGTATACAGTCAACCGGGATGTATATCTGAACGAACTATAGTGGTTTGCACGTACAGGCGACGGACAACTGCCAGAGACATAATCCTACAGGTAAGGATGACTGCTAACGGTAAGCCTGTACACGATTTGGGCAACTGATAGCGACATACTCGTACAAACGACGAGTGTTTAGTAATATAACTATGTAGTAACGAGGGACAATTGGTTATGATATAACCTTACATGTGAGGGACAACTGCTGGGGACATAACCTTACATGTGATGGACAACTGCTGGGGACATAACCTTACATGTGAGGGACAACTGCTGGAGACTAAACCTTACATGTGAGGGACAATTGGTTGTGACATGACCTTACATGTGAAGGACAACTGCTCGGGACATCACCTTACATGTGAGGGACAATTGCTGGGAACATAACCTTACATGTGAGGGACAATTGCTGGGACATAATCTTACATGTGAAGGACAACTACTGGGGACATAACTTTACATGTGAGGGACAACTTCTTGGAACATAACCTACATGTGAGGGACAACTGTTGGGGATTACCTTACATGTAAAGTACCCCTGCTAGTGCCATAAACCTACAGGTGAGGAACAAATGCTAGTGACATAACTCTACAGGTAACGTACACCTGCTCGTGCCATAACCCTACAGGTGAGGGACAAATGCTAGTGACATAACTCTACAGGTGAGGGACAAATGCTAGTAACATAACTCTACAGGTGAGGGACAAATGCTAGTGACATAACTCTACAGGTGAGGGACAAATGCTAGTAACATAACTCTACAGGTGAGGGACAAATGCTAGTAACATAACTCTACAGGTGAGGGACAAATGCTAGTGACATAACCCTACAGATGAGGGACAAATGCTAGTGCCATAACCCTACAGGTGAGGGACAAATGCTAGTGCCATAACCCTACAAATGAGGGACAAATGCTAGTGACATAACCCTACAGGTGAGGGACAAATGCTAGTGACATAACTCTACAGGTAAAGAACCGCTCTTAATCACATAGACCTATAGGTGAGGTGCAACAATTAGTGCCATAACTCTACAGGTGAGGAACAAATGCTAGTGCCATAACCCTACAGGTGAGGGACAAATGCTAGTGACATAACCCTACAGGTGAGGGACAAATGCTAGTGACATAACCCTACAGGTGAGGGACAAATGCTAGTGACATAACTCTACAGATAAAGAACCGCTCTTAATCACATAGACCTATAGGTGAGGTGCAACTGTTAGTGCCATAACCCTACAGGTGAGGAACAAATGCTAGTGCCATAACCCTACAGGTGAGGGACAAATGCTAGTGACATAACCCTACAGGTGAGGGACAAATGCTAGTGACATAACCCTACAGGTGAGGGACAAATGCTAGTGACATAACTCTACAGGTAAAGAACCGCTCTTAATCACATAGACCTATAGGTGAGGTGCAACTGTTAGTGCCATAACCCTACAGGTGAGGGACAAATGCTAGTGACATAACCCTACAGGTGAGGGACAAATGCTAGTGACATAACTCTACAGGTAAAGAACCGCTCTTAATCACATAGACCTATAGGTGAGGTGCAACTGTTAGTGCCATAACTCTACAGGTGAGGAACAAATGCTAGTGCCATAACCCTACAGGTGAGGGACAAATGCTAGTGACATAACTCTACAGGTAAAGAACCGCTCTTAATCACATAGACCTATAGGTGAGGTGCAACTGTTAGTGCCATAACTCTACAGACAAGACACCACTTCCATTATCGCACTAACAATCTGTCAATCACCATTCCATTTTATGTTTATGGAAAGATTACAAATCTCGTTTCTCGTGACAAATCAATCAAAATCAATCATCTGCCTTGACATGCACACTGTGAAATACCAATTTATAAATGAACCCCGTACTGAATGTTATCAGAAAAAATATAGCGCTGCACTGAACTTATCCGCCATCTCCAAACTAAATAGTCTCGACCACTTAATCCCCAACAGCAGTGCCAGATAATGGACCATGTGTACCTTTTAACCCAGTGACGGCACAATGCGATCACCAAATCCCACTTAATGGAACAGAAATAGCATCTTCCTTAAACCGTCATCTGTGTTATTTTTCTCAGCAGGATATTTTCATCCTAATGGCCTTCAAATTTAATCGTCAGTTGTCTAGTATCCTGCACACATTTCCGCATGTTTTTCAAGGCTGATTAAAAACCAATTTAGTCATCAGCGAGAAATTGGCGATATCGATTTAGTTAGCGGATTGGTAAACTTTGTCAAACGGATATTGGATAACATGAACAGGGGCGCATGCTTCGATCAGCACGCACCAAAAATTTGTAGCAGCCATTTGTAAACAATTAACCTTGTCCCTGTCGGTTCTGTATCGACTTTTTAATTTGTTCAACCCTAGTTGAAGCACGGAGTCACCACTGCTATTGGCTTCATTGATGACAGGGAACGTCAAATAATATATGTGCCACTGTAATGGTAATTTCCGTCAACTTTACATAACGGGGCTGCCAGAAGTATGCACAACCTTAATCATTTAAACATCCATTGTATGATGCGAGGATCGAATTATTTTGTTCTTGATAGAAACATTTGAAAAAATAACTAGTTATTCACTGGTGAGGAGCCCGTGGCCGATTGGTTTCGAGGCCTGCAAGCCGACAAGGAGGTCAGCGGGTCGAATCCTCGGTATGGCAAATGTTGTTTTTCTGTTGGGAGGTCATCTTACCTGGGTATCTTATCTGGCAACAGACATAGCCAACACACGACGTGGCGACAGCAGTGGCGAAGCGGGCTGTAGTTCTCAGCCTTCAAAACCTCTCGACTACCTTAGCAATGGGAAAAATGTCGTATGACAGTTTTGTTGTTTTTTAAAATTCCCTGATGAAATGTTAGTAGTGCTCCCGTAATATACCTGGTGAATTTTGACAGTGTCAACTTCTCTATCTAACAGTAAATTTAATGTTTTACAGTTCCAATGACAACTTTAAATATAGTTCTTGGAATAGTTTATTCAATACCCATGTATTTTTATTTATCTACATTGCAAAAGGGTACTGTCAGTGTCTAAATAGCAGAGTGTGTAGAGATCATGCTTTTCAAATGGAGCGGGTTCGTAGCACAGTTGGGACAATATCGTCAACGTAGTGTAAATCAATCACTAACTGTAATATCTATGGACTGTTAGGCAGTGAGGAAGACATCTAGTTGCCCAACCTAATGATGGAATTTTGTCACCTCACAAAGTAAAGGCATCTAGCCACCCCACATAGATATTGAATCTAGTCACCGCACCAAAAGACTGGATCAAGTTACCTCATCAACTTCAATGACACAAAAAGATATAAGTTGACAAGTTCAATGAACAAAAAGATACAAGTTGACAAGTTCAATGAAGAAAAAGATACAAGTGGACAAGTTCAATGATACAAAAAGATACAAGTGATAAGTTCAATGATACAAAAAGATACAAGTGGATAAGTAAAATGACAGAAAAAGATACAAGTGGATAAGTAAAATGACACACAAAGATACAAGTGGATAAATAACATGACACAAAAAGATACAAGTGGACAAGTTAAATGATACAAAAAGAGACAAGTGGACAAGTTCAATGACACAAAAAAAATATAAGAGGACAAGTTCAATGACACAAATGAAGATCTAAAAAGAAACCAGTAGAGGATAATTTAAGGCAGCACTTAGGCAAATTTAATCTGTTACTGGTCGCGTTCGGACAAGATAAAGGTGCAATGGACAGCATGAAGAAAAGCTTAGATATTTTAGATTGTTGAGCTGCATTCAACAATTCAGTTGACTTGTCCACAGTGTTGAAGTTTTTATGGTAACAATTTTCTGCAGAATGGGGTGGCCAGATCCATATCACTTCTCCCTAAGTTGCTTCTCATCACACGATTAGTAGGTTAGTTAGTATTATTTCCCCTTATGCCGTTGAACGTCGCGGGGAGCTAAAGTTGTCTGTCCTGTGTCGAGTATGTTGCGTCTGACATTGTGGGCGCGTGTCGTTGCGCAATCACTGTATATTTTATTGTATGTAGTATGTAGTGTTGTATGAATGAGTGTATTTGTGTGTGTGGCTGTTGGGGTGTTTATGTAGGTGTATGTGGTGCGTGTGTTGGTGGGTGCATTGGTGTGGGTGTGGGAGGAGACGTACACACAGTAACTAAATCGCACAGAAGTGCAAGAACATTGGGATGCAGGATTACGCTGAGCTGAATAAATGTGCCAAGAAATGTGCCAAGAAATGTGCCAAGAAATGTGCCAAGAAAAGAGGACAGTGGCTTGAGATGATCCGATGCCCTCAGCACCAGGCGCCAGACGGCCAAACATGTTTGAAGATGTACACATAGTTGCTCGTGACAGCAAATACTTGTGTTACTTCTAGAGATTGTGTATACATGTATACAAATAAAATGATCCGGTACTTGCGTTTTAATTCACCCCAAACAAAAGAAACATATATTTTTAATCACCAAATTTGATGAAGTGATGTCACAGAATAGTCCATTTGATAACTTTTGGGGGTGTCAAACATTTTGAGAGAATAGACGAACATTTCTGCTTCTCCTGTCACTTATTCCTGTCGTCTTGGCAATGCATTTCTTGAACCTGCCAACGTTGGTCCATGATAAGGAGAATAGAATCCAGTTGCTACAGCAGCAAGGTATTATCCATGCTGTCAGGTGATGTAATACCAATTCATGTTATCTAACCCTAATCCTAAACCTAACCCTAACCATTACCATAACTCTTCGCAAAACCGAAAATACCCATCTTTTCTTCACTTCTATCTCTTTCTACGTCGTTACTGATTTACACAAAATAAAAGTATTTCTACCAGTCTTCCCCTTTACGTCTTTATACTGGTTTAGAAGACTCTTCAGAGTCTGTATACAACCAGTCTCATTTACATTTCCTTGTTTTAAAAACTATGCACATCCAATCTATTCTTGAATGTATTAATTGTCCATTCCTTCATTATTTCATGTGGCATTGCGTTCCAAGCATTCACCACTCTCTGACTAAAAATAATATTTCCTAATATGTCGTAAGATGGGAACCTAAAGAACTATGTTTGGGGTAAATTAAGACGCAAGTACCAATCACCTTTCCTTTAGCAAGTAACTCACAACTTTAAAATGAGTTTTATTAGTTAGTATATATGCTCATAATTTTTTATTCCTAGGTTACTCAACATTAATGAGCAATTAGCAAAAAGAAAAGATGTCTATAAAATGTTGATATATATATATAGAAGAATATAGCATATCTCGTGTATATAAAAGAAGCAAATTAGGTAATCTTGGAGACAGTAACGGCGCGAAAGGAATTGATGATCGAAATCAGAGTCAGCCAGTTAAGATATTTGGGTCACACCAAAAGACTAAACATCTTGTTCAAAACAATACTCAAAGGAAAGTTCAAGTGCAATTATGCCAGCTAAAAGTGCGAATTTAATATTAAAAGATGGACAACAAAAGGCCTGTCAGATCGCACCATGAAGACAAGGGACGGAAGACGTTGGTAATCCATTACAGTCGACTTTCAATATGGAGATGACACTTGGAATTAATTTTAAATGAACAATCTTCCATCACGGTATTTTTCTGGATTACACTGACAATCTGTCACAACGGAACGTCTGAGTGTCGCTGGTCTCTGCCATGGGTCCTCATGCTCGTGTCTACAGAGCCACTATGGGTCCATGTCAAGATGTTTGGGTGTCCATGAACTTGAAATATGGAAAACTGTACATCTTACTTTCACTATCTTCACAAATAACTCTGTTGAAGATGAATGTGTCGGACCGAAAGGTGCAAATATCGCAGTCAAACTGTAAACTATCGACACAACGCATTCCGTTCTCTGGACTACATCCTGCTACTTACAAAGCCCTGTTCAGGGCTTAGTAGCTGGAGCTTGAGGCCGAATGCAGAAGAAGAAGAAGAACAAATAACTATCATATCGTTGATTTCTATTGCTGGAATCGCCTGCGAGATTTATAGAAGAGAAGAATAAAGGTCGCTGGCCCTTACAGTACAGGTCAAGGTTGTTATTTTAACCGCCATACAGAAACAAAACTATGCCTTGCAGAGATTTGAACCTGTGCCCTGTTGCTTAAGAGACCGGTTCTTTAGCTGCTCTGTCACATGCTCTTTTTTTCAAAATTCGATCTAAAATTAGATATATCTTTTCAGTTATCAATTTAGGAAACAAACCATTACCTGCATTTCAATCTAATCTATTTGTTTGATAATCTTTTCTATTTTATTGTATGCATTTAAACATGTAATTATGTTGTTGTGGTCCACATAACTCACCATATTGTAATAATTGATACATAGACTTCACCAGACTGCAAACAGTAACCCGAAACGTTATCAAACTGCCAAGTAAGAGCATAGACATCAATGGACAGTCAAAGCGATACGTGATGATGTTCGTCCATCACTAGTGACGAGGACCACTCTCTTTGTTCAGTCATGTGGACAGTCTTTTATCTTGCTGTATCCGCTGAAATGGGTGACTTGCGCGGTGATTTGAATTAAAGTGAGGAAATAACTGCGCCTTTTGTCAACATCACTCTCTGATTCTGAGCTACCTTTGGTCAGTGGCAAGATATTTATCGAGACAACTAGAGATAGCAAAGGATGCAGATTTTTCCTCAGGGTTTACTCCCGAAGCCTTTCCCGTAAACGTGTATCCCACAAGACAGCAGAGGGGGATGAGATCTAACCTTGTGTGTCGTGCCTTTTCCATAACCACAAGAGGTCGTAGGTACATCACTTAACGTATGAGTGAGTTTGGCATCTCTCCCCGGCTGGGTTCAGTCCATTACAGTCATACATTTTTCACACGCCAATTTCGTGAAGTTTAGCCGTGTGAACTAGACCGTGAAAAACGACACGGGTTTAAGCGTAGTGATATTCAAATAGCCGTTGTCTAGACCAGAAAAATCATACGGAAGAAATCGCAAAAAAACGAATAATTAACCAGTCCAAGTGGAAAACAACAACCCGTTTCGGTGAACACTAGTGTGAATTCCAGGCAAATCCGTGATCTGGCGGCATCCATAACGAACTGAAACACCAGAGCAATGTAGACCCGCAACCGATCACGGCGCCATCTTTGCTGCTAAAAATACGTAACCTTCATAAGACTGGTAGGGTCAAGGTTGGTGCTCAGATTTCATCAGACTGTCAGTGTGGTACACATACTTAATGAAAATGACAACGGTTTCTATGGACTTCTGTAGACTGTAAACAATGTCTATGGACTTCTGTAGACTGTAAACAATGTCTATGGACTTCTGTAGACTGTAAACAATGTCTATGGACTTCTGTAGACTGTAAACCATGTCTATGAACTTCTGTAGACTGTAAACAATGTATATGGACTTCTGTAGACTGTAAACAATGTTTATGGACTTCTGTAGACTGTAAACAATGTCTATGGACTTTTGTAGAATGTAAACAATGTCTATGGACTTCTGTGGACTGTAAACAATGTCTATGGACTTCTGAAGACTGTAAACAATGTCTGTTGACCACAAGAATATGAAATGTATTCTAGAATGTCATCAAGACTGCCAACTAACATATTCAGACAGCCAAATCGGTTGTTGTTGTTGAAGGCCCATAATGATAAGGATTGTTTTTTGGTGGGCCCTAAAAAGAACGTTAAATGGCGGGTTGGCATAGCTTTCCTCACATCCAGAGCGTGCTGATGAAGGTGAACCGCGGTCCTCCAGGCGGTTGTGCTATGCATGTCTTCATCCGCGTGTCGCTCACTACTTCGGAGATCACGTCGATCCCTCACTTTGATAGCAAAGCTGCCGTGAAAACAGCCCGTTTCCAGGAAGGGATACACGGAAGCCAATTTGAGGGTCTTGGCCAGTATGTTTTGCATGAACCTCGCTAACATGTGTGATCAACATTTTTTGCTTGAAAGATTCTTCCTTTCTCGCCAAATCGGTACATCTGCCTCATTAGACTGCAAACAAAAACGGAGCAATGGAACACAATAATTACAGAACCGCTGGTCTAAGAACATGGCAAAGTGATTGGGAATCGATTAGTTACACCCGTTATACATCTTATGTTATTTGTAGCCCACTTAATGACGGTCTGTCATTACCCCCACCCCCTTTCTCCTTACGTCATTTCCTCATTAGCACAATGGCAGCCTAGTCAGATGACTAACACATCTCCCCCAAGTAGAGTGAATCCACGGTTTGGAAGTGAGAGGTCCATCGGTGTACACCTGGAGAGGTGGCGCCTGCTTGCGCGTACTGGATATAAAACTGTCCAGACCTAGACAATGCAGTTTCTTGTCAACCATCACTTCAACTTTTTGGAATATCGTTTGTCTCAGCACTGTTGTATTTTTAGTGGTATACAGCCATAATGAAACGTGGTACGCTTTTAATATTTAGCATTAGGAACGCCGCGTTGCTCTCAACCAGAATTACATGCCGTGTCCTTTAATAAATCTGAGCTGTCCAATGTTTGTACGCATTTTTTTTCTATCCAAATATTCTGCCATACAGATTACTTACTATATATTACTGGGTAGGACATTGTAGGAAATAAATATTTGTTAATTCTGTCATTTATGGATCAAACGTTACGCTGATTCCCCTTTCATAAGCATTTAGTCAACTTTTATACTATTGTATTGTTGCCAGAGTATTTATCCGATCGCGAGAGCCATTTAATTTCACCAAATCATAATAAACTATACATTTATTCTTGCATTTTCAATTCTAAAATATTTGGCAACTAAAGAAAAAACATCATTTTGGGTATCAAAACTGATAGTGGATATTACGTCATGATGAATATTTTGGAGCAAATGCAACACTGTCCCTGAAATGTTTGGCGCCACAAGCATATTTAAAGAGGCAAGGCGCCCTGGATTTACGTACCCTGATCAAGATGGTTTCCAGTATATTCGTTTCGAGTTTATCATTTCAACATTCCATTCTCCTGTGGTAACTGGTTTTACGATGATGCCCATTCAAGCTTAGATGACAATCTTGACCCGATGGCGTCACTACAGTGTGTATGTGAGTGGGGTGTGCATGGGGGGGGGGCATGTGGAGTCTACTGATCGCACTGTGAGAAGCCATCATAGGAGAGACACAAATTGACTGTCTATGGAATGTGAGTGCTCAGTCTCAGCCAAACTGTAAAGTAAAAATGTATTTATTGATTTTCTGGCTAGCTGCCACCGATCATATGCGTAATCCCTTTGATTCTTGGGAAATTGAATAGTTAATGCATTATTTCCAGTCGCTATAATTATGCCTCGTGCGTGTAATCTTAATTCAAGAAGAGGAAAACAGAGCGGCAGGTAAGCAATGCTAGACTGATTCTGTATGAAGAAATAAGATTGTGATCTTGATCGCATTGATAGCTTTCAGTTTGAACTCCAGATCAGAATTTTTAAAAACCCACCAAGGACGTAGCCGTCATGTTTGAGGCTGTTTAAGTGAAGTGTCTCATATCTATCACAAAGGAAGTAGCAGCCATATGTTTGAGGCTGTTTAAGTGAAGCTTCTAATATCTATCACCAAGGAGGTAGCAGCCATGTTAGGCTGTAAAGCGTTCATATCTACCCCCGAAGAGGAATCAAAGATATCCTTTTCAGAATTGACCATTTTCTGTATTTAGGAATCCGAAAGTGAGCTATTAATAGAAATGAAAAGGATGAACAACCAATTTAAAGCGAGCATAGATAAGTCTGGGAAATGGAGTGCTTGGGCAAACTTGTTATGTTCTCATATACAAAGTTGAATAGGACTTCGTGGAATCTCTTTCAGGACTTCGTGGAATCTCTTTCAGGACTTCGTGGAATCTCTTTCAGGACTTCGTGGAATCCCTTTCAGAACTTCGTGGAATCTTTTTCAGGACTTCGTGGAATCTCTTTCAGGACTTCGTGGAATCTCTTTCAGGACTTCGTGGAATCTCTTTCAGGACTTCGTGGAATCTCTTTCAGGACTTCGTGGAATCTCTTTCAGGACTTCGTGGAAGCTCTCTCAACACCTTTCACTAATCCTACAAATGATTTCTGACGATGTGTGTGTAATGGCTTTATGTGACAGGAACTTTTCAATTGGTACTTCATGGAATCTCCTTAAACACCTTTCATTCTGTTCAAACTATTCGGCTAAAGTACATATACTAATCATTACTGCAGAAATGATTAAATGATTAGCAACATAACAAGTCAATGTCAGCAGATTGTATTCCTTACAGATACAATGTCAGATCTGCTAGCTATCAAAAATGATAAACTGCCAGAGCTTAAGAAAGCCTTTGGCGAACTAAAAGCCGAAAAAGGGTAGTTCTACAGTGGATACCATCCCACTGTGGCATACTAGGAAATGAGACAGTAGACAGGTTGGCAAAGGAGGGAACAACACAAGAATAAAACGAGCAAACAATCACATTCCAAGAAAAGAAGACACTTATCCAAGCAATAAAAAAAGTTGACCAAACTAAAGCTATCACTGTCTTGATTGAGCTGAACAAGTGATCCTGTTCCACTTGAGAATCAGACATAACAGATTGCATAGCCATTTGCACCTAATAAAATTGGCTCCATCGCGAATGTGTATGTGCGGGCAGGCAGCACAAACATCCGAACGTATCCTGCAACACTTTTATATGCTTAGCCAATTGCCTACTGAGTACTGGCCCACGGAGACGAATCTCCACACAAAGCTGTTTGGAAGCCCTGAAGAACTTTCCACTACGGCAGCCTTTATCCAGAGAACTGAGCTTCACGTGTAGATGTACTTACTTACTTAGTCGCTATTCTTCTACTATGAGGTGTAGAGGTTTGCCAAAGAGAACGCCACACTGCTCTATCCGCCGTCTTTTTCCTGGCCTCTTTCCAATCCAGCCATCTATCACTTAGGGACTGTCGTATGTTGTCTTCCCAACGTACTTTGGGACGTCCTCGGGGTCTTGACTTTTGATCTCCCATGACCGCTTTGGTATCAGATCTTCTTCCATTCTACAGACATGGCCAAACCACTGTAGTTGGGACTGCTAAACTCGTGTCCGCAGGGGTCGAACTTCAAGATCGTTACGTATTGTCTGGTTACGGATCTTGTCCCTTTTCATCACCTGAACCGCCTTTCGTAGGTACCTCATTTATGAAGTACGTGTAGATGTAACAGGAAAAAACATGGCGAACGAGAAGAATAAGAAGAAGAAGAAAACAATCTTTCATTAATTCAACATATGATTTCTGGCGATGTGTGTGTGTCAGTAGCTATGCATGACAGGTACTTTTTAAAGTACAAACTTATAAAGAACTATTCACGACCTACAAGGGAGCAGTAGAGGTTTACCGATCATGGAAAATCAGAAATACGACAATAAACAAGTCCCTTTTTGCAGATGATCAGTGTATCTTTCATTCAGATGAACATAACCTCCAAGAACATCTTAAGACACACACAAATTTAAAAAGAGACAAAAAGATAGCTGATATCCGTATTTGTATACCAACTCTCTGCTAACCGTGTCAGACCAGGACTCTTGGCATCGCACTAGAATGACGAATCATGGTATGTGAAATGAGGTGTTTGAGAACGGCTCTCGGGGTCACAAGGCTGGACAACGTAGGAAATGAGAAACCAGAAAGAAGGTGAATGCAACACTGTGCATGGAATACAAGGACATGGAGCGAATAACATGGTTCGGACACCTGACAAGAATGCAGACACAGTTATCAGCTTCTGTATCTACATTACCAGAGTTTGTCTTGTGTCAGAGACTATTATAGTTCCACCAATCATCTGTAGCGTCAGATGTTATTATAGTTCCCCCAATCTTATACAGCGTTAGAGGATATTACAGTTCCTCCAATCGTAGGTCATTATTTTTTGCATCAGTTATGTTCGTGTCAGAGGTTATTGTAGTTTGCATCAGTTATATTCGGTGTCAGAGCGTATTGTAGTTTGCATCAGTTATGTTTGGTGTCAGAAACCAATGCGTAGTACTACTGCCCCAATCACATCCGATGTCAGAGGTCAAGAAGTATTATAATTTGCCCCACTCATGTTATGTGTGAGAAATTATTGTAGCTGTGACAAAGCGTAATGTGTTGTTGCTAAATTATTTAGTTTTGTGCACTACCGATCTCTAAATTATACACTCAGCCCATTTCACCCGTTTAGACATGACTTCAGATACAACGAGAGGATATCCCTTAAAATAAGACGAAATCTTAGAGTTCGCTAATGTTTTTGTGATTACTACAGAAAATGGAAGATCAGATGTCAACAAACTATGCCCAGAATGAAGGATTATAACAATTATGATTCTTAAAGGCCGTAATCAATAGTTGATGTTTTAGTAACAAGAGATGACGGAGAGCAAGTGAATCCCAATGTCTAAAGATGTGTCTAGGGTCGTATTTGTTTTTATTGTATTAATACCGAACTGGACCCACGCAGAAGTATTTTCATCTGTTGCCCAAATGGTCTCATTGGTCGGCCTGGAGAGTAAACTGATTGACCACCTAGAAAACATCCTGAATGTGTCCAGACGAGAAGGAGAGAGCGGGCATTGGATCGACACAATTCAAAGGTAGGAAACTGGTGTATAATGTGTGTTCATTTACAAATAAAGCAGGTCGATGCATGACAGCATCTGCTTAGGGATAATAACTCACTGTAGAAGGTCTCGGCATTTGGAGAGTGACGACTCTTTCATGTTGTCTTTCCTTCTCTATCTCGTTGGCTTACCTTCTCTATCTCGTTGGCTTGGTTTCTCTTTCTCGTTGGCTTACCTTCTCTATCTCGTTGGCTTGCTTTCTCTTTCTCGTTGGCTTGCTTTCTGTATCTCGTTGGCTTGATTTCTCTTTCTCGTTGGCTTGCCTTCTCTTTCTCGTTGGCTTAGCTTCTCTTTCTCGTTGGCTTGCTTTCTCTTTCTCGTTGGCCTGCCTTCTGTATCTCGTTGGCCTGCTTTCTCTTTCTCGTTGGCTTGCCTTATCTTTCTCGTTGGCTTGCCTTCTGTATCTCGTTGGCTTGCTTTCTCTTTGTCGTTGGCTTGCCTTCTCTTTCTCGTTGGCATTGCTCTCCCTTTCTCGCTACATTGCCCTATCTTTCTCGCTACATTGCTCTCCCTTTCTCACTACATTGCCCTCCATTTATCTCTACATTGCCTTCCCTATCTCTCTCATTTCCCTCGCTTTCTCGCTACATTGCCCTCCCTTTCTCGCTGTCTCACCTTACATTTCATGCTCAGGCACCTTCCATCTCTCGTTGCCTCACCTTATATTTCAGGCTTCGTCACCTTCCATCTCTTGTTGCCTCACCTTACATTTCCTGCTCCGTCACCTTCCATCTCTCACTGCTTCACCTCCCATTTCTCGCCACCTAATCTCCGATCTCTCGTTGCCTCACCTTCCATCTCTCGTTGCCTCACCTTCCATCTCTCGACTCCGTCACTTCCATTTCTCGTCTCTGTCACCTTCCGTTTCTCGCCTCCGTCACCTTACATTTCTCGTCCTCCTCACCTTCCATTTCTCGACTCCATCACCTTCCATCTCTCGTTGCCTCACCTTCCATCTCTCGCCCCCGTCACCTTCCATTTCTCGCCTCCGTCATCTTACATTTCTCGTTCTCCGTCACCTTCCGTTTCTCGACTCCGACACCTTCCGTTTCTCGCCTCCGTCACCTTCTATTTCTCGCCTTCGTCACCTTCCATCGTTCGTTGCCTCACCTTCTCTGATTGAATCAGTGAGATAAAACAATCTGTGTCAGCAATCGCAAAGAAAGGTGTATTTTACACACTCGACACACGTACACACCAGACAATAAACACACCAAGCAACAGTAAACAAACACACCATACAAAATGCAACATACACATCATACAAAATTTAACATACACCATGGAAATTACAACATACACATCATACAAGATACAACATACACACAATTCAAAATACAACATACACGCTATTCAAAATACAGCATACACGCCTTACAAAATACAACATACACACCACACAAATTACAACATACACACCTGATAAGATATAACAAACACACCGTACAAAATACAACATACACACCATACAAAATACAATATACCCACTTGGCAGCAGACACACCAGACAACTAACAACAAACACACCATACAAAGTACTACATAAACACCATACAAAATACAACATACACACTTGACAGCAGACACACCAGACAACTAACAACAAACACACCATACAAAATACTACATACACACCTGACATCAAACACACCAGGCAACAGAAAAGCAAGTGCAAGAATCGGTAATACAGATTTCGACCACTAATTTCCAGGTGACCAAATCTCATTGCTGCGATGAAAACCATGTGCTCACTGGTCAAATGGACACCCAAAAAAGGTGTGATTATAACCTAACTTTTCTACTGTCAGTCTATAGCAACTATGGAATAAAGATCCAAGTCGACCCAGACAAATATATTTACACTATTACGTATTAGTTTTCATATTATCAAGCAAAGACCGCATTCCCATACATCTTAACGCTTGTTCTGAAAACGAATAACACCGGATAGTGATAAAATCGTTCACATCCACACAGACAGGGAATAATGCAGCACCTGATAAACATACACTGTCAGTTTTAAGGTCCGATGGATGACCTCTAACAACATATGGGATCTGTAAAGGTAATATACAACATACAAGCTTTTGAGTAATGCATCGGTATCAGACTTCATTTATGTTCTATATGGATATTGTCAAGGGTGTTTGTTTTGAAATTATGTTGTCATGTTACGTGTTATGTAAAAACCTGTCATTTTGTGAGTAATGTAAATATGTTGTCATTATATATGTGTGTGTGTGTATGTTGTGTAAGTATGTTGTGAGGGTATGTGTTATAAATTAACTTAACTTAACGTCTATATACTGGTTTAGAAGACTGCAGTCTGTATACAACCAGTTTATTTTACATTTTCTTTCTCTAAAAGCTATGTGCATCCAATCTATTTTTAAATGCATTAATTGTACCTACCACCACTACTTCCTTTGGCAATACATTCCAAGCATTCACCACTTTTAGACTATAAAACTCTTTCCTAATATCTGATCTGGACCTTTCGTTAGTTAATTTGTAACTATGCCCTCTTGTTCTTGAATGTAGTTGTATTTTGAAGAAAAAAACTTGTTAAAGTCTAATTTATCCGTTCCTGTGATTATCTTATGAACCTGAATTAAGTCACCTCGAATTTTATGTTTTTTCCAGACACTGTAGGCATGTTTTTCTGATCCTTTCCTCCTTACTGTAATTCTGGAATCCCACTATCAGCTTTGTCGCTCTTCTTTGTATACTTTCCATCTTGTTTATATCCCCTCTACGATAAGGACTTTTATACACTACTCCAATCTAGGTCTAACTAATGCTTTATACAGTTTGATTATCACTTCCATGCTTCTATGTTTAAGATTTCTTTGTGTCATACCTAACATTGCATTTTCTTTTTTCAGTGCTACCTGAATCTGCTCACTCACCTTACCTGTATGATCTACTATAACCCCAAGGTCCCTTTCCCTTTATATCATTCTAATATTGTTCTCACCAATTCTATGTTTATGTTCCATATCGGATCTACCCATGTGGATGACTGTACATTAATCTACATTAAGCTCCATTTGCCAGTTCGCAGACCATTCTCGAGTATTATCTAAATTCGACCTCAATATATCCACTTCTGATTTTGAAAAGACACTACTGCATGTTTTTTGTCCTTGGTGAATTTTGCAATCATGGATCCGATATCAATGTCCAAATCGTTTATATATCAAGAACAAAATTGGTCTCAAAACCTAGCCCTGTGGCACTCCACCTTTTACTTCACCCCACTCAGAGTACTTCTTATTTATACCCACTCTCAGCCTTCTTTCCCTTTAAAGAAAGTTCAATCCATTTGGAAACTTTCCCAACTATTCTTAATGATTTTAACTTTCTAAATAATATTTCATAATGGCTCCATCAAAGGCCGTTACAAAACCTAGATAAATAGCATCCACTGACTCCCACTTATCTATCATGTTAGTAGCCTCCTCCATGAATTCTAATATATTTGTTAAGCATGATCTCCCTCTAGTAAACCCATGCTGATTATTTCTGATTATATTAAACTTATCTAAATGCATGAGAATGTTTTCTTTGATTATTGACTCTAACAATTTACAGACTATGCTCGTTAAACTCAATGGTCAATAATTTGCAGGATTTGTTTTTATGTCATTTTTGAATAAAGGGGGTCACTCCTGCATCTTACCAATCCCATGAAACAATCCATTTTGCAAGTTACTGCGAACATAATATAGCCTATGGTTTTGCTAGTTGGTCTCTAATTTCAAATATCAAGTTTGGATTTACCTTTACATTTATCCACTTTCAACACCTCCAATTAAGAAAACAAAACTATTTCCTCTGTAATACTGATTCATCTTAATCCCTCTGTATCCATGTCTCTTTGAAAAATATCTAAAGACTCTGGGATCTTGAAGCCGTCCTCTTTTGTATAGACTGTGTCAAAGTACTAATTGAGTAGATTAGCTTCCCCCCTATTCTCACTTATTATTTTTCCAGTGCTATCTATGAGAGGGCATACTTTGTCCTTTGTTTATTTCTAACAAAACAAAATAAGCTTTTACTATTAGTTTTCATCATATGAACAAGTTTTTTTTCGAAGTATTTTTGCTGCTTTATTCACTTTCTGAGCTATGTTTTGCTTGTCCAAATATAAAAAAAAAATTCTTATGATTTACCTGCCTCTATATATTTTTCCGTGCTTTATTTTGTAGGTCTTCTACATTTAACTACAAATCTAGTTATCTACTTTTTACGCTTGGGGCTTACCTCCCTACATGGAACACATTCCTGTTTTAGTTTTTCTAAAAGTGTTTTGAAACTCTCCCACTCTTGTTCAACATTTGTTCCTCTCACAATATCTTTCCAGATTATTTGAATCGCTGCCTCTTTCATCTTCTTAACATCTGCCTTAGAATAGTCATATTTTTGCGTGTGTATATTTACTTCTTCCCTTGCTATAAGATCCCAGCAGATGATCTGATATTCACTTTAGCAGAACAGTTCCCCAACAGTAATGTTTTCAATCACATTTTCCTCTGTAGTAAAAACTAAGTTGAGTACGTTTTTACCTCTGGTAGCTGCTACAATATGTGGATTAAAAAAATTGTCAGTTATGCACTTAACAAAATGTTTTGACTCTACAAGTGCTTCTGCGATATCCCATTTTATTTCTGGAAAGTTGAAATCCCCCATTAATAATAATTTCCCTGCACTTGCCTTTTCTATGCTACCAATCAGCTCTTCATCTCCCTCTTTTTGACTTGATGGACATCTGTAGCATACTCCAACCACTGTTTTTTGACGACCACTTTCTATTTCTCGCCATGTATGTAAGTATGTTATCATTGTATGTGTTATGGTAATAGGTTGTCATGGTCTGTGCTATGGTAATATGTTGTCATGGTATGTGTTATGGTAATATGTTATTATGGTATGCATTAAAGCAATAGGTTGTCATGGTATGTGTAATGGTATTATGTTGTGATGGTATGTGCTATGGTAATATGTTGTCATGGTTTATGTTATAGTAATATATGTCGTTATGGTATGTGCTATATAAATGCGTTGTCAAGGTATGCATAATGGTAATAGGTTGTCAGAGTATGTTTATATAATTTATTGTCATATTAAGAATTATGGTAGTATGTTGTCATGATATGTATTATAGCAGTATGTTGTCATGGTGTGCATTATGGTAATATGCTGTTACGGTATTTTTTATTATATGTTTTCATGATACGCGATATGTAAGTATTGTCATGTCATGCATTGTGGTAATAGATCTGCCATATGTGCCTTAGCAATATTTTATCATGGAATGTGTTATATACGTATCTTGTCAAGCTGTCTATTATGTTATGATGCTGCGATGGTATCTTTTATTCTGACATATCTCTGACGTCAACAAGAACTCTATATGGACCATACATTATTTGCGTGTTTTAGAAATTAGGTAAATTCTTTTTTTGACGTTCGAACATCCCATGGTTTTCCCATATACTTCTCAGTTCAATTGTGCTTGAATTTAGTTCATTCCACTTTTGGCACCTACCTATGTTATCAGCGACAGACGGCGCCTGTGTGAAAACAGCTACATAGTTTCCCAGGACTTTATCGACTGCCGCTTTCATTCTGGCGAGTACCAATCGGCTTAAAATTATTCATAGAACGGCGAGGCCTGTATTGTCATTTCTTGCCATTCTTTCATTCACCTTGTTATAGGCCTTCCTGTATGAAAGTTAACTAGACACTTTTGCAGTGTGGTGAATACGTGCTAAATCTCGATTTACTCGTTAGTACACAATTGCATATTTACATAAAGGAAAGGAGCGAAGAGTAGCAACAGCGGCAAGGGATGCATGCTGATCAAGGTGGGAGAGAGGAGCAAAATCAGGGTCAGGTAAAACGTACTGATCAAGGTGAGAGTGAGGAGTAGGATCAGGGTCAGGTGAAATGTACTGATCAAGGTGGGAGAGAGGAGCAAAATCAGGGTCAGGTGAAACGTACTGATCAAGGTGGGAGAGAGGAGCAAAATCAGGGTCAGGTGAAACGTACTGATCAAGGTGGGAGAGAGGAGCAAAATCAGGGTCAGGGGAAACGTACTGATCAAGGTGGGAGAGAGGAGCAAAATCAGGGTCAGGTGAAACGTACTGATCAAGGTGGGAAAGAGGAGCAAAATCAGGGTCAGGTGAAACGTACTGATCAAGGTGGGAGAGAGGAGCAAAATCAGGGTCAGGTGAAACGTACTGATCAAGGTGGGAGAGAGGAGCAAAATCAGGTCAGGTGAAACATACTGATCAAGGTGGGAGAGAGGACCAAAATCAGGGTCAGGTGAAACGTACTGATCAAGGTGGGAGAGAGGAGCAAAATCAGGGTCAGGTGAAACGTACTGATCAAGGTGGGAGAGAGGAGCAAAATCAGGGTCAGGTGAAACGTACTGATCAAGGTGAGAGTGAGGAGTAACATCAGGGTCAGGTGAAATGTACTCATCAAGGTGAGAGTGAGGAGTAGGATCAGGTTAAACGTACTGATCAAGGTGAGAGTGAGGAGTAGGATCAGGTTAAACGTACTGATCAAGGTGAGAGTGAGGAGTAGGATCAGGTTAAACGTACTGATCAAGGTGAGAGTGAGGAGTAGGATCAGGTTAAACGTACTGATCAAGGTGAGAGTGAGGAGTAGGATCAGGTTAAACGTACTGATCAAGGTAATAGTGAGGAGTAGGATCAGGTTAAACGTACTGATCAAGGTGATAGTGAGGAGTAGGATCAGGTTAAACGTACTGATCAAGGTGATAGTGAGGAGTAGGATCAGGTTAAACGTACTGATCAAGGTGATAGTGAGGAGTAGGATCAGGTTAAACGTACTGATCAAGGTGATAGTGAGGAGTAGGATCAGGTTAAACGTACTGATCAAGGTGATAGTGAGGAGTAGGATCAGGTTAAACGTACTGATCAAGGTGATATTGAGGAGTAGGAACAGGTTAAACGTACTGATCAAGGTAATAGTGAGGAGTAGGATCAGGTTAAACGTACTGATCAAGGTGATAGTGAGGAGTAGGATCAGGTTAAACGTACTGATCAAGGTGATAGTGAGGAGTAGGATCAGGTTAAACGTACTGATCAAGGTGATAGTGAGGAGTAGGATCAGGTTAAACGTACTGATCAAGGTGATAGTGAGGAGTAGGATCAGGTTAAACGTACTGATCAAGGTGATAGTGAGGAGTAGGATCAGGTTAAACGTACTGATCAAGGTGATATTGAGGAGTAGGAACAGGTTAAACGTACTGATCAAGGTGGGAATGAGGATTAGAATCAGGGTCAGGTGAAACGTACTGATCAAGATAGGAGAGAGGAGCAAAATCAGGGTCAGGTGAAACGTACGGATCAAGATAGGAGAGAGGAGCAAAATCAGGGTCAGGTGAAACGTACTGATCAAGATAGGAGAGAGGAGAAACATCAGGGTCAGGTGAAACGTACTGATCAAGATAGGAGAGAGGAGCAAAATCAGGGTCAGGTGAAACGTACTGATCAAGATAGGAGAGAGGAGTAGGATCAGGGTCAGGTGAAACGTACTGATCAAGATAGGAGAGAGGAGTAGGATCAGGGTCAGGTGAAACGTACTGATCAAGATAGGAGAGAGGAGTAGGATCAGGTGAAACATACTGATCAAGGTGAGAATGAGGAGTAGGATCAAGTGAAACGTACTGATCAAGGTGAGAGTGAGGAGTAACATCAGGGTCAGGTGAAACGTACTGATCGAGGTGAGATTGAAGAGTAGGTTCAAGTGAAACGTACTGATCAAGGTGAGAGTGAGGAGTAACATCATTGTCAGGGGAAACGTACTGATCAAGGTGAGAATGAGGAGTAGGATCAGGGTCAGGTTAAACGTACTGATCAAGGTGAGAGTGAGGAGTAACATCATGGTCAGGTGAAACGTACTGATCAAGGTGAGAGTGAGGAGTAGGATCAGGTTAAACGTACTGATCAAGGTGAGAGTGAGGAGTAACATCAGATTAGTGAGCTCACTGAGAGCATTCTTTTGCAATACAGCCATAGGTCGGCTTTTTTAGGTACAATTTGAGATCTAAGAATAACCACTGGAACCCACCATGAAATAGCTTTGTCATAAATTAAAGCAGTACGAATGACTTCAGCAACTTATAGAAATGAAAATAGAGAGATACGAAGGAAAATAAAAAGGCGAGAAGGAGGAAGACGATGGTAAAAACTGGTTAAACAAAATCATTGTTGTTTGATGCAGTTAAAAACAGATCTTAGTTATAGCATACAAAAACCAGCATCTCACATTTCGTGTTAGACCACAGGAGGAGTCGGTAAACTACAATTTTATGGCAGGATCAGTGTCACCACCCAACAATGCCAGGCTCGGAGTCCCATATCTAAATATCCTACCTCTCCAAATGCGGTGGTTACCAAAAATTACTAGTTTTTTGCTTTCAGGCGTAGTATAGAAAATCAACGTAACTAGGAGAGATAGAATGTGCAATTAAGATGTGCGAAATATAGTTAAAGCAGGACCCTGCACTGAATATATTAATGAGGTAAGAATCAAGTGGTCCGGCCACCTAATGAGAATGGAAACTGACCAACTGCCCCTGCGCGACTATAACGTACGGCGATCGGGTTTTCGCAACCGTGGCAGACCGAGAACTAGGTGGATTGAAAATGTTGCAGATATTCTAAATCGTCATTGGATGATTTCTTCAGCGACATGTTTGGCCTTGGACAGAAAACTACGCCTACCCATAAAGCGTCACGCACAAGTGGAAAGGGCAAGCCAAGACAAAACTTAATATAGAAAAGCACATATACATGTCTGTGTGTCTGTGTGTGTGCATGCATGTATTCTTGGCCGGATTCATTGCATCTCCATGTCTAAGCACAGTCTGGTGCCTCCCCCCCCCCCCCACCTACCCCCTTCAGCTCTCACTCTCAATCACAATCCATGGGGTTTACAAACACAAGGACAAGCTATGACCCAAACACAACAGAGTAGACATGAACAAGCTAATTCCCAAACGTAGTACATCGGTCAGTAACACGATGCTACCAAAAGAATACAGTTGGCAGTGACAAGATACTTCTAAAAAACAGTACAGTTGGCAATGACACGATACTACTCAAACACAGTTCAGTTGGCAGTGACAAGATACTACTACTAAAACACAGTACAGTTGGCAGTGACAAGATACTACTACTCAAATACAGTACAGTTGGCAGTGACAAGATACTACCACTCAAACACAGTACATTTGGCAGTAACAAGATACTACTACTTAACAGAGTACAGTTGGCAGTGACACGATACAACTCAAACACAGTACAGTTGGCAGTGAAAGGATACTACTCAAACAGTACAGTTGGCAGTGACACGATACAACTCAAACACAGTACAGTTGACAGTGACAAGATACTACTCTAACACAGTACAGTTGACAGTGACAAGATACTACTCTAACACATTACAGTTGGTAGTGACAAGATACTACTCACAGTACAGTTGGCCGTGACACGATACTACTCACAGTACAGTTGGCAGTGACAAGATACTACTCACAGTACAGTTGGCAGTGACAAGAAACTACTCACAGTACAGTTGACAGTGACAAGATACTACTCACAGTACAATTGGCAGTGACAAGATACTACTCACAGTACAGTTGACAGTGACAAGATACTACTCACAGTACAGTTGGCCGTGACAAGATACTACTCACAGTACAGTTGGCAGGGACAAGATACTGCTCACAGTACAGTTGACCGTGACACGATACTACTCAAACACAGTACAGTTGGCAGTGACAAGATGCTATTACAACACAGTACAGTTGACAGTGACAAGATACTACTCAAACACAGTACAGTTGACAGTGACAAAATAGTACTCAAGCACAGTACAGTTGGCAGTGACACGATACTACTCAAACACAGTACAGTTGGCAGAGACCAGATAAGAATGCAAAGAACGGAGTTATTTGAATGTGCTAATCAGAGATCTAGACTCTGGAGACAGAGTTACAGAACTAAAACAAAATGCAGATCACCATGTGCAGCCTTATAAGTCCAAAGTATATTTGTAATTTTACAAATAGTTTGTATTATTATTATTAGTTGTTATTGCTTAGTGTCTCTTTTCTATTGGTGCCATAAGCATGTGCTTATATTTTGATTAATTAATGGTCAATCTGGCCCGGGTTCTAATCTCACCGTGTCAAGCTCCGCAGACACGGGTGTTTTTTTTGGTGCCATCGCTCCTCCGCGTACGAAAAGTAATGGCCACCGACCGTACTGCTTATCTGCCAAGAAACACACACACACACACACACATACACACACACACACACACGCACACACACACACACACACATTGTAGTGTATAAGTTCGTGTGTTTGTGTGTGTTCTTTGGGGTAATGTGGGAAAAGGTTTGGTAATAAAAATTCGGACATTTATAATTTGTTTATTAAGTCTGCCGTAGACAAGGTCATGCAAGCCGAAAATACCCACTGGTGGATTGATTTCCGGTTTAAGCTAACTGCTTTATCCGGCCGTTAATTGGTTTTGTCAATCGGTGAACGCTCGCAATGCTTGGTCTGCACCCGAGTAGGAACTCGGGAACTATATACTTGGTTTTGTCAATCGGTGAACGCTCGCAATGCTTGGTCTGCACCCGAGTAGGAACTCGGAAACTATATAATTGGTTTTGTCAATCGGTGAACGCTCGCAATGCTTGGTCTGCACCCGAGTAGGAACTCGGAAACTATATAATTTGTTTTGTCAATCGGTGAACGCTCGCAATGCTTGGTCTGCACCCGAGTAGGAACTCGGGAACTATATAATTGTTTTTTTCAATCGGTGAACGCTCGCAATGCTTGGTCTGCACCCGAGTAGGAACTCGGGAACTATATAATTGGTTTTGTCAATCGGTGAACGCTCGCAATGCTTGGTCTGCACCCGAGTAGGAACTCGGGAACTATATAATTGGTTTTGTCAATCGGTGAACGCTCGCAATGCTTGGTCTGCACCCGAGTAGGAACTCGGGAACTATATAATTGGTTTTGTCAATCGGTGAACGCTCGCAATGCTTGGTCTCCACCCGAGTAGGAACTCGGGAACTATATAATTGGTTTTGTCAATCGGTAAACGTTCGCAATGCTTGGTCTGCACCCGAGTAGGAACTCGGGAACTATATAATTGGTTTTGTCAATCGGTGAACGCTCGCAATGCTTGGTCTGCACCCGAGTAGGAACTCGGGAACTATATAATTGGTTTTGTCAATCGGTGAACGCTCGCAATGCTTGGTCTGCACCCGAGTAGGAACTCGGGAACTATATAATTTTTTTTGTCAATCGGTAAACGCTCGCAATGCTTGGTCTGCACCCGAGTAGGAACTCGGGAACTATATAATTGGTTTTGTCAATCGGTGAACGCTCGCAATGCTTGGTCTGCACCCGAGTAGGAACTCGGGAACTATATAATTGGTTTTGTCAATCGGTGAACGCTCGCAATGCTTGGTCTGCACCCGAGGAGTAGGAACTCGGGAACTATATAATTGGTTTTGTCAATCGGTGAACGCTCGCAATGCTTGGTCTGCACCCGAGTAGGAACTCGGGAACTATATAATTGGTTTTGTCAATCGGTGAACGCTCGCAATGCTTGGTCTGCACCCGAGTAGGAACTCGGGAACTATATAATTGGTTTTGTCAATCGGTGAACGCTCGCAATGCTTGGTCTGCACCCGAGTAGGAACTCGGGAACTATATAATTGGTTTTGTCAATCGGTGAACGCTCGCAATGCTTGGTCTGCACCCGAGTAGGAACTCGGGAACTATATAATTGGTTTTGTCAATCGGTGAACGCTCGCAATGCTTGGTCTGCACCCGAGTAGGAACTCGGGAACTATATAATTGGTTTTGTCAATCGGTGAACGCTCGCAATGCTTGGTCTGCACCCGAGTAGGAACTCGGGAACAATATAATTGGTTTTGTCAATCGGTGAACGCTCGCAATGCTTGGTCTGCACCCGAGTAGGAACTCGGGAACTATATAATTGGTTTTGTCAATCGGTGAACGTTCGCAATGCTTGGTCTGCACCCGAGTAGGAACTCGGGAACTATATAATTGGTTTTCCTTACCCTCGACAACAATAAGCATAGTAGATGCTTGTGAAGCCAGGATGTCCGATCTTTCGTTTTTTCAACACAGTGTCCACGAGCTGAAAATGTAAGCACAAACAATGATTGAGGAGAAATATAATACCAAAGAATTGACATAGGTATACACAGATGGTTCGCACAGGGGGCAGGCCGAAACGGGGGAGGAGACATATTCATAAGACATAAAAGAGGAAATATAACGGAAGAGGCCCTCCCAACAGGAAAGTTGTTCACAAACCTTAGAGCAGAATCGATGACCCTCCTGCGAGCACTGAGAATACTTCAAACAGAAAGGCAACCTCTAACAAAAATAGCTTCATTCACGGACTGCAGAGAACTATTAGAGACAATACAAAAAACAAGCAACGAACGAACCACTGTTATCGGAGATCAGATCAAAACTGGGAAAACTCCAGAGTTCGTCAACAATAGCACTCCAGTGGCTACCCTCCCATTGCGGAATCACGGGAAATGAGAGAGCTGATGCTCTGGAAAAAGATGGCAGCAAAAAGGCACAATTTAATCATCGAGGACCATAAAGAGAAATCAAGAACATCATCAGAAATAAGTATACACACCAATGGAGAGAAGACAGAAACATAAGCAGTACACCAGACCCAATTCACTATCTCAAAACAAATGAACAAACTACCTTATTTAGCCTGAGAACTGGACACTGCAGACTACTAGAACATCTATAGCAACTGAAGATCTCACACACCGATGAGTGCCCATGTGGAACAGGATGCCAGAACCCTGAGCATATTCTACAAGAATGCCCAATCTATAGGGAAAGGAGATGCCAGACCTGGCCAGAGGCTGCGGAGCTGAGACAAAAGCTGTGGGGCAGCCGCTCCGACCTTTATGAAGACTACAGACTTCATTTTTTTGCGACTGGCCTGCAGATATAGCATGACCAAAAGATCCTGAACGCAAAGAAGAGGAAAGAAGATCTTTCGTTGTCATGAGCTTCAGCATGGCCAGGGCAGTAGATCCATACCAGCTTCTGCAGATTTGTTGCCTTTACGGCGGCCGGATCTTGTTTTTTAACCCCCCCCCTCCCCCCCACCATAGTTCCACGGGATCCATTTGTACGTATTTGACAGCTGATGACTTTAACGGGACATTTCATTTCGGGTTAAGGGGAGGACAGGTCGACATAATTTTATTTTAAAATACATAAGTAAAGGCTTATAAAAAGATATGTATAGAAAAGAGGCTAACCCCAATTCAAACCCTACCCTAACCATGACCTAACCTAACTCTAACCTAACATTACCCTAACCCAAAACATAAAAACATAACTCTAAGTCTAAGAAATAAATTGCCAAAACGGCGATAGCAGAAGAGGAATCTGCAGTTCTTGTCTATTCTCACAGAATGTTTGGCACCTCCAACAGTTAAAAAGTGAATTATTTTGTGACGTCACTACCTCAAACCCAGTGCTAAAAATTTGTATTTCTTTTATTTGGGGGAAATTTAGGCCCAACTTACCATCTGCCATAAAATCCTGCCTTAGCCAGTCCTCCTGTACCTTCCAAAGTAAAGATTTGAAGTTTACCACGATAACTATCTCTGTTAAAGAGGCCTCAAGCTGTAGTCACTGTTTTCTCTCCATTCTAGCACTGCAGATTGCTGTTTTTTATGCCCCGCTTTGCTCAACTGACCTCTCACCCAAGCAAAGATATCTCAATGCGTAGCACCGATCCAACATCACTATTCTGAATGTTATGATTTATCAGCTGAACTCTACCCTCCCGTTGCACCACTCTATGCATTCCCTGCCAAGAGTTCTGCTGATTCTGTGATAGTTTGTACTTCTATAGCAAGTGCGGCTTCATTTTCTCCCTTAACTATTGTCTAAACTGTGGTCACCTGTGCAGTTGTTGGCTCTGCAGAACGTGTCTGTGTAGAATTATTAGTGTTTGTTACCATAAACATATATTTTGAAAACATAGCTGTATGAACAGAACGTGTCTGCATATGAATATTAAAGTAAGTAATGATGAAGAATTATTTTGGAATATTCAATTGTAAAAATTATACAATTGATTTTGGAATATTCAATTGTAAAAATAATACGATTCATTTTGGAACAGTCAAGTGTATAATAATGTTTATTTTTGTTCAACATTTTGCTAATCAAACTGAACGTATCTCCATAGAAACATTCAGCTGTGGAAACATAAAGATGTTTTTAAAAAGTTACCTATTACTTATAAACAGAAGGCTGGAAAAGTATTATGAGAACCGAATATATTTGTGAATATTTGTCCACACTTACAGAAAGGTGTATTTTGGAACATTTAAATGTTTAAACAGAATTAATCTTTATAGGAACATTCAGTTATAATAACATAAAGATTTATTTTCAAATATTTATCTTCATAATCAGAAAGTTCTGTTTAAGGAGAATGTTCAACCGTTTAAACGGATTATTTTGTTAATGTGTTATTATCTCGAGGTTGTAGTAAGTCGCCATTATCGTATAGAAAACGAATACATGTTCGTTTACTTTAGTTCTTTGTTATAGACGTTTTAATCGAATTTGAAAAAGATGAAGTTCCAGACAAACAATATGGCTGCACATCGCAGACATAGAAACGTGGTAGTCAAGTGGGGATGTTTTCTGAGAATTCTATTAGCAACAAGCACCCAACCTCAACCAAGGCTGCTTATCGAAGACTGATCGACACTGACGTCCATTTGTGTGTGGCATGATCTTTCTATACATGATCTTCGCTGAAACGATAACATTTCTGATTGAGCGCAGGAATACATTAATGAACGGAAACCTTTTCTGTGTTCATGCTAGCACAAAGATTTTTTCCATTTTTCATTTCTCGACAGGCTGGCATTTTTTGCGCTGATGAGAGAGTTGTTATGATCACACAGCGAGGACGCACCTATTCAGTCAATAATGTTAAGTTTACAAGCTATTGAACACACACACGCGTGTATGAAAACTATATTTATTTTAAAATTTAAACGCAACTGAAAACGCTTGAGATTTCATTGCTGATTCAAAACTAAGCTCATTGGGTCAGACGGACCTGTTACGGATAATGACTGCAGGCAGTATACGTTGCTTTCCATCGAACTCTTTTTATTAAAGAAATCTCAGAAAAAGTATTAAGTATACACGGGAGCCCAGTAGAGCGACCGGGATTCGGTCCCCAGTTGGTGCGGGATTTTTCCAATCGCAAACCCGCCCCGTCGACTCAGCCTAAAAAAATGGGTACCAGGATAATCTGGAAAAATAAAGGCGACCAGCGTGACCACATCACCCATAGTGTACTGTTCGTCAAGGAAAATGTAGGTTTAACACAATATTCCCAATATGCAACGCATGTGTGTTAACACGATCTTTACTGTACATATATACAATTATTGAAATGAATTTGCATCAACACGGAATACAAGAAATTGACTTTATTCCCAAAAACACCATTGGAACCGCGCTGAATTAAAATTAGTTTAATGGCAGTGGCAAATTCGCATTCAAATAGGAAAGACTAAATCGTATACTGAAAATGAAAGTTTACTTGGTTTTTATAGAGAACATGTTAGATAAAACCGTACTTTTAAAGAAAAAGATATTTGATAAAACTCTATTGTTTTAGGAAGTATATTAGATACAAGTATTATCGTCAACATTAGTTTTATAGAGAAGATGTTTGATACGACTAATGTTATGGGAATATATTAGGAAAACGTATTATATTCAACCATGGTATTATAGAAAAGATGTTTGATAAGATTCTATTGTTATAGAAAATGTATTAGATAAACATGTTATATTCAACACTAGTTTTATAGAGAAGATGTCTGATAAGATTCTATTGTTATATGAACTATTTTAGAAAAATGTGTTATATTCAACATTAGTTTTATAGATAATACATTAAAAAACAATGTAATAAAATAAATTATTATTTTATAGAAAATTAAACCTAGATAGAACAGTAGCTATTTGGTCAATATTTCAGTTCGACAACGTTTTTAAAGTATACATTTGTGACATCACATGGTGTTATTTAAAAAAATACAGTTAGACCAATATTTTGTAGATAGAATTACAATTGTATAGATATTATTTTACATAAAATAACGTTTTTCCCGCGAAAATTTTAGAATTAGCAATAGTTTGACAGAAAATATTTTTATAGATAAAAATCAAATTAAAGAATAGAAAATATTGTAGGCTTAATAAATTTTACATAGAATATCTCAAATATATACGTTTCATAGAAAACATTTAAGATATAAGTTTTGATCTGCAAAGATAATGTGCTGGATATATCATCAATGGGGCCGAGGTGGCAACACAGTAAATGAACTGACTGCAATAGTGACTCATATCAGCCTGCTCGCATCAGAGTCAGCGAACAGTAACTGACCGAGACCGATTTCAGCGTCCAAATGGTGGCTCTGGATACAAGCTGTTGTTGTGCAGCCTGGCTGAGAGACTAGGGGTCGTTGTGGGAAGGCAAACCAGGTACCAGAAGGGATGTCGTGTTCAAATTCGATGTGTCCGAGCAAAAAGCGCATATACCGAACATTTAAAACAGAACAATCTTTTTATTATATACTATATTTTAGGTTAAGGGTACGTTTAAAAAAAAGTCTTTCTGTTTTAAATAGAATGACAAAATTAAAAAAAATAATTTATAAGGAAAAACGTATTTTAAAGAATCTATTTTAAATAAAATTCTAGCTTTGTAGATATCATTTTATTAATAATAATGGTGTTAAATATTATATATATATATATATATAAACATATATACAATTACATACACACACAGACGCACACACACACACACATAACACACACACATTCATTTGTGTGTCCAGCTGTCTATCTATCTGCCTTCTATCTATCTATCTATCTATCTATATATATATATATATATATATATATATATATCTGCCTGACTGCCTGTCTGTCGGTCTGTCTGTCTATCTGCATGTCTGTTTGTCTGCATCTCTGTCTATTTGTCTGTCTGTCTGCTTGCTTGCCTGCTTGCTTGTCTGCCTATATGTCTGCATGTCTATCAGTAGTCATGTCTGTCTGTCTTATTTATATGTTCCTCAATCCATCTGCTTGTCTACTTATTCATCAATCTGTCCATCCTTGCGTATGCCTATCTTGAATATATATCTATTTCTCTCTTTCTCTCTCACTCCCTCTATCTCTCTCTCACTCCTCTCTTTATCTCTCTCTCACTCCCTCTTTCGTTATCTTTCTCACTCCCTCTTTCTGTCTCTCTCTCTCTCTCTCTCTCTCCCTCTCTCCAACTATCTCTCAACCTGCACGACTATGTTACCTTTATTTCGCACACAACTAGATGCAGAGTCACGTAGAAGCTATCTTGTTTTATTGATTAACTGTTTTAATGAGTTGTTTGTTTTGCATATTTTTACTCCTCTTTAAAAAAAAAAAAAAAAAAAAAAAAATCTAACCGTGAGAAAACATTCCCTTCATCGATTTAAGTATTACCGGAAAGGTTCAGATCCCCAGGGGCGCCCGATGCTGTTGAGTATTACCGGAAAGGTTCAGATCCCCAGGGTCGCCCGATGTTGTTGAGTATTACCAGAAAGGTTCAGATCTCAAGGGGCGCCCGATGTTGTTAAGTATTACCAGAAAGGTTCAGATCCGCAGGGGCCCCCGATGTTGTTGAGTATTACCAGAAAGGTTAAGATCCCAAGGGGCGCCCGATGATGTCAAACTATCTGTTAAGGCTGAGAGATGCGACAATTTAGTACAGGGCACCTTTTTTAAAATGTTGTGAATGAGTTCAGATAATACTGTCCACAACGAAGCAGACAGAGGAGATGGTTGGTTTGTTGGTTAGTTGGTTGCTAGTCCCCACAATGGATTGGTAACCATTTTGTGCTCCCTGAAAAGGACGGAACTTGTAGCAGAATGTAGTAGCTTTCCTGATATCTCACGCGTGCTGATGAAGTGGGCCCCGGTCCTCCGGGTGGTTGTAAATGCTTGGCTTCATCTTCGTGTCACTCACTACTACGGGGATCACAATCGAACCTCATCTTATTAGCCAGACTTTTGTTCTCGACAACAGCCCGTTTCCCCCTCGACAACTTGACAAGGAGGTCAAGTGAGAGTCTTGGCCAGTATATTTCTCCTGAAACTGGCTAACATTGTTTGATCAGTGTGTTTTGTCTGACCAGACGTTAGCCTCATCGTCCCAGACAGAGAGGATAAGGAGGAAGAGGGAGAAATGAAAGAGAGATGAAAGTAATGATGTATCAGCGCAACTAACTCCATGACCTCTGTCACACTCTTTTTTAAACAGATGTGAAGTGTTTTAAATAATCTATATATTGTCAAAGACTGTTATATATTGCGTTATTTGAAGTACTATTAGCTCATAATGATAATCTGCAGAAGATAGAATATACATCCGCATTTGATAACCCTGCTCTGGAAGACATTCTCCAAATTATGATATGAAAGTAAAATAGTCAACCATTTGTTTTCCTGAAAAACGGAATAATATAATAATAATTATGATGATAATATAATTGTTATTACAGACAGCAAACCAAATGGTTTGGTCATGTGATGCATCGTCAAACAGCAGATAGTATCCTTCAGAAAGCATTGCAGTAAAGTTACCCGTGTACTATGCACATACCTGGGCCCGGTCAATAAACCTCTTCATAAACTGACGCTGAAAAGACACAAGCAGAATACAAACGACAAGAAGAAGAGGAAGAATTAGAATAATATTTAAAATAATAATAATATTTATGTTGATGAAAATAATAATAATAAAATTGATAATAATAATAATAAAAATAATGTTCTTAAACACTGAATATGAAATTGGAATAATGGCAGATACAAGAAATCAAATTCCGAAACATACAATGAAATATAATACATACAATGAAATATAAAGAGAACTGACTGTCCCGTGGAGTCATTGGTTCTATAGTCTGCGATTATGATATCTTCTATTACAGAACTCTGGTTTGTCTGAAGCAGAGGTACTCAAGTGTCCACCAGTCACCAAACCTGATACACAACCCAGTTGCTGGATTCAGGTTCCTCAGGCGTTTAGCACATGACTGGAATCACTTGACGCAAACATTTTCCAAGAAAACTGATAACAGCACTATGATTTTAGTTGGTAAGTGTGTTTATATTTAGGCTGTTATGTTGGTGCCTGGGCCGTATAAGCGTATGGGCAATGTGTGTTTTGTGTGTGTGTGCAATGGTGTGTATTTGCCATGTGCTAATATGGGAGCCGCGTAGCGCAGTGGTTAGCCCTGAAAACTTCGTATCTAAGTGGTCCTGGGTTTATTACCTAGTTGTAGCTGAAATGGTTCAGGCTACATAGCGTGACTAGATCTTTCTTTTTTTTTATTACTCACAACACACTCTGCAGACGTTACACACTCACTGTCTTACTTCACGACATATAGAAATGTTCATATTTGAAATAGTTTAACTATATAAATTTGGAGTTTATACATTCATTTTCTAAAATGTTTTTTATTTTCTAATATATTGTAAGGTAACATCGGAGCGTTGAAGTCTGCACTTTCCGAGTGGAACAAATGGCCTGGAAAATTGGACACAGAGGGAGCTGCTTTAGGTCTGATTACAATAGGTCAAGTGTACGACCTTTTTCCCTTTCCGGCATGGTTACACACAAACCTGACCAGCAGTGCTTGCTTTGAGACGATGTATGCCCACAACATTTTGGCAACGTCTTTCGAGTGCTTACATCGTCTTCTCGTGGATCACAGAGAAGATCAGCCGGCCAGACGGCCATATTTGACACAAGAAGGGCAGAAAGGAATCAACAGGTCATGTGATTACTCGTACCGGACGCTCTCGGGGAGGGAATATTTGCTTCTTAGCAGAGTTGCCTTGAAGTATCAACTGAACAGCCAAGCCAGGCTCTGGTTTGTGTTGGCATCCTCATACATGGACCTCACCGATTTGTCAGACAGGAAACTTTCGTCACAGGTAGAGGCCATCAAGAAGCAGCTGTTACCTCGCCAGGACCCTTCATTGCTAACAGGTGAGACAAAGAATGTTCCAGAATTGTTCCGGAAGTGCCGACAATCAGCAAAGTGTAAATTTCTATACCTGTTGCACAAGACAGCTGAATCAGATTGTCTATAGGGCTAATATCCTTATATGTGTATCATCATCAGTATCATCATCATCATCTTAACCATCATCATCATGTCCCGTGACCTACTTACTTACTTTCCGTGTCCAAGCACCAGGTTATATATCTTGCTTCCAGTATTCAGCGACATGGATTGCCTTGTCATTTGCCTCCAGCATGTCACGCCTATTGCATGTTTCCTGCAGGTTGGGGCAGGTCATCAGGTGGTCTGGGTTCTGTATTGCGCTGCAATCACATGTGTCATCATATGTATATCCACATCACTTCATATTTCTCTTGCGCCGTGATACACCAGTTCGGAGTCTGTTCAGCGACTTCCATGTTGTGTATTGAAGATGATGTCCAGGAGCAGGTTCCTCCCGCAGTTCCATCTCTGGTGCCTGCACCAATTCTGGGGGCCTGTCGATACGGCTACCATCAGGGTTTGTATGTATGGGGTTTGTTGTTTTTAGAAAGCTATGTCTGGATTTGAGTCTTGTGTTTTGAACCTGATGTCCAAACATTTGGTGACCTGGGTCGTGCTCCCGTTTTTCTCGTTCCATTTCTGCTGCAACGCTTCTTCGGATCTCGGAGGAGGGGAGGGGGGGGGTGCTATGCCAATTATGGGGTATATTTTATCAATGGGGGTGGATTTTAGGCACCCTGATACTATCCGACACGCCTCATTTATTCCTGTATCAACTAGTTCCGCATGAGCAGAGTTTTCCCGACTGGTGCAGCGTATTCAGCTACGGAGAAACACAAGGCAGGTGTAGATGTTGGCAGGACTGATGGCTGTGCCCCCCCCCCCCCCCACCCCCCACCCCATGCTGTGCCGGTCAGTTTTATGATTATATTATTTCTTGTGTGTATCTTACGCTTTATGTCTTGGCGGTGCGTTATGTAAGGCAGTGTGCGATCTAATTTCACGCCTAGATATTTGAGAGCCGTGCAGTGTTCAAGCTCTTGTCATTGCCACATAATCTGACGTTTTCCTTTTGCTTCTCTGTTTCTGAGATGGTAGGCACATACCTGGGTTTTACGGGAATTTGGTTTAAGGTTGGTTCTTGTAGTAGTATTCTGCAAGGGCATTCAGAGAAATTGACAGTTTGCTTTCCACTTCTTGAAACCCTTTTCCCTGAGCAGCAACTGTGATGTCATCAGCATAGATGAATTTCATTGTGTCTGCGTCCCTGGGTAGGTCATTAGTACATAACCTGAATATGTCCTGAAAGGATAGATTGTTGGATCAGTTCCTGCCACTCGACTCGGTTTTGTGTAAGGATATCGAATCTTCCGTCTGGACGAGTTAACCTCAGTTGTGTGATTATCATTGTTGTGTGTTGAGACGGCTGGCGCATTTCTGATTCTTCTCACTGTTTTCTGCAATATCGGTGTGTCCTGGGAACTCTGTTATGGGTGAACAAAGACGCAAGATCCAATACATCTTACATCTATTATGCTCTGGTCTCGTGAAATGTTTTCAACTAAACGTCTCGCCATTTGTTTTCTAGATAGCCGTTCCACGCATGACGTCACACAGGCCGAGTATCTAAGGCTTTGTCGCAGATCCATCGAGGTATGTCAACCACAAGGGGTCATTCATTGAATGTGTTGAGAGATACGCATTTTTACTATTAAGTTGTAAATACATATTGGGTATTTGCTTCTTAATTCACTACAAACAGAGTCATGGCACATTCCATTTCGGATTAAGGGGAGGACTTTTCGATATAATTTCATTTTAAGTAAATAAGTAAAAACTTAGACGAAGAGAGAAGTGTAGAAAATGTGGTTATATTCAGTTGTGTGACAGGGTTATGGTTAGGTTTAGGGATAGGGTTAAGTTAGGATTAGGTTTAGGGTTATGGTTAGGTTTAGGGACAGGGTTACGTTCAGTGTTAGATTAGGGTTAGGTTTACGGTTATGGTTATGTTTAGGGTTATGGTTAAGTTAGGATTAGGTTTATGGTTATGGTTAGGTTAAGGGATATGGTTAGGTTTAGGGTTAGGGTTAGGGATAGGGTTAAGTTAGGATTAGGTTTAGGGTTATGGTTAGGTTTATGGATAGGGTTAAGTTAGGATTATGTTTAGGGTTATGGTTATGTTTAAGGATAGGGTTAAGTTAGGATTAGGTTTAGGGTTATGGTTAGGTTTATGGATAGGGTTAAGTTAGGATTAGGTTTATGGTTATGGTTAGTTTAAGGGATAGGGTTAAGTTAGGATTAGGGTTATGGTTATGATTAGGGATAGGGTTAAGTTAGGATTAGGTTTAGGGTTATGGTTAGGTTTAGAGACAAGGTTACATCCAGGGTTAGGTTTTGGTTTACGGTTATGGTTATGTTTAGGTTTATGGTTAAGTTAGGATTAGGTTTATGGTTATGGTTAGGTTAAGGGATAGGGTTAGGTTTAGGGTTAGGGTTGGGTTTACGGTTATGGTTATGTTTAGGGTTATGGTTAAGTTAGGATTAGGTTTATGGTTATGGTTAGGTTTAAGGATAGGGTTAGGTTTAGGGATAGATTTACGTTCAGGGTTAGGTTAGGGTTAGGTTTACGCTTATAGTTATGTTTAGGGTTATGGTTAAGTTAGGATTAGGTTTATGGTTATGGTTAGGTTTAGAATAGATTTACGTTCAGGGTTAGGTTAGGGTTAGGTTTACGGTTATGGTTAGTTTTAGGGTTATGGTTATGTTTAGGGTTAGTGTTATGGTTAGGTTTAGGGTTACGATTAGGTAACATTGTTGTAACATGCTGCTGTAGAAACTGGATATAACTTTCCTTATCAGGGACCAACTTTGACAGATTTAAGAAATGCATTGCTAAGACTAAGCGATAGCAAAATGCATAAAGTATACTTTATTCTTGCAGAATGCTTTATACCTTAAACAATTATAAAATGGACTATTCTATGACGTCCATACCTCACATTCGCTGCTAACAAAATCAATATTTCTTTTGTTTTCGGTGAATTAAGACGCAAGTACCACATATTGTTAAGGTTATGCTCACCTACCCAAACATGAAATAGACGTATATATTCCATTAAGAGTTATACATATCGTATTAAGGATATGCTCACCTACCCAAACATGTAATATACGTATATATTCCATTAAGAGTTATATACGTCGTGTTATGAATATGCTCACCTACCCAAACATGTAATAAACGTATATATTCCATTAAGAGTTATGCACGTCATGTTAAGGATATGCTCACCTACCCAAACATGTAATATACGTATATATTCCATTAAGAGTTATATACGTCGTGTTATGGATATGCTCACCTACCCGAATAAGTAGAATGTAGGTAATGCGTGTGAATACACTGACCTTTAATATTTAAATGTGTATATGGAAATATACTCAAATGTAAGATCACAGATTCCTCTGGTATTCCCTCCTCTCTAGACTTCCCGATTACGCGTCTATCCTAGGGTACCTGAACACGGATGGTCTGGATGATTTCAAGGTTATGACCGCACTCCTTCAGGTTGAACGATTTGAACCACTTTTCCCCAGCGGGTGATATCTGTTTAACAGCACTTAAAGAACTCCTTCAGGTTGAACGATTTGAACCACTTTTCCCCAGCGGGTGATATCTGTTTAACAGCACTTAAAGAACTCCTTCAGGTTGAACGATTTGAACCACTTTTCCCCAGCGGGTGATATCTGTTTAACAGCACTTAAAGAACTCCTTCAGGTTGAACGATTTGAACCACTTTTCCCCTGCGGGTGATATCTGTTTAACAGCACTTAAAGAACTCCTTCAGGTTGAACGATTTGAACCACTTTTCCCCAGCGGGTGATATCTGTTTAACAGCACTTAAAGAACTCCTTCAGGTTGAACGATTTGAACCACTTTTCCCCAGCGGGTGATATCTGTTTAACAGCACTTAAAGAACTCCTTCAGGTTGAACGATTTGAACCACTTTTCCCCAGCGGGTGATATCTGTTTAACAGCACTTAAAGAACTCCTTCAGGTTGAACGATTTGAACCACTTTTCCCCAGCGGGTGATATCTGTTTAACAGCACTTAAAGAACTCCTTCAGGTTGAACGATTGAACCACTTTTCCCCAGCGGGGGAATATCTGTTTAACAGCACTTAAAGAACTCCTTCAGGTTGAACGATTTGAACCACTTTTCCCCAGATATCTGTTTAACAGCACTTAACAAACCCCTTCAGACAGTTCTTGAAAGGCCTTTTTTGAACTTTCCTGTGATCGTTCTGCTTCTCTAAATTCCCAATCAAGCTGATCGATACATTCATGTTTACAATTAATAGAATGTCTTTACGGTTTACAATTACGATTTGTAGGAATTAAATGTGTTTTTAGAGACATTCACCGGCAAGATTTCTATGATGTGTTTATAGATATCCTTGGCTTTATCCTTTATATAAAGTGTTTATAGATATACTCATCGATAAGATTTATATGATCTGTTTATACTCACATGCATGATTTAAATAGTGTGTTGATAGATAAACTCACCTGTAAGATTTACATGATGTGTTAAAGATTTACTCACCTCTTGTAAGACGTAGTTAAAATTACTGTGGATATACTTCTTGCAGGTTGTTACTGTTTTGTACTGTGTCTCCCTGAACCGTTTAGCCAAATGCCTCCGACTTCAACACACATTAACAAATGGATTTACTTCCCACAGAGCGCAATTATCCTGAATCCGAACATAAAAATGTTTTGGTGTGAAGCGGTGCCACTAACTACTTCGCTTCCCACCAAAAGAAATTTAAAATAGTTCAGCATAATTATCAGCTGATCAAGTCCAGCAACAAAGAAGTCTTTGGGCTGCTGTCACATTTGCACTTCAACATCTTCGGCTTTCGCGAAATGTCTCCCACCAAGTTGGGATTATGCATTTTGCTGTAGACTAATCAATGCAAACACCATATTGGAGTTGCTGTACTGTCTATCGTTACTCGTCTGTCAACTCAAATCATTTCCCCCATCAAACCCACATATGCTTCTATTGCAATTTGAATAAGACGGCGAGGGTCGGCTTCATCAATAATTGTTTAGCTTTCTTGATAAAATGTTTCTGCCCCGTTATGCACCGATTTACGCGACACACACTTCTCACCTTAAACAGGAAACCCCTTCCTTATGATTAACCTTTGCAGAAAGTCCTCCCTCACCTCCACCCCCCCCCCCCGCCACCCCACCCAAAAACGCGACATCACATTATCCTCTGATCGTCTACACAGTGGCCCCTGAAGCCATTTTGTTTCTTAGCTGCGCACGTGCATGCGCCACGTAGCTTCACCTACCTACAGTAATCACAAAGCTGAATGTTGCTGCCACCTAATGACACCTTTAGAAACTATCACCTGCATTTTTAAGTTATCCCATATAATTGTGTGACCTACTGACCTACCCTCATATGTGAACAACCATATAATTAATAAATTATAAAGTATTGCCCTGTCGCAAGTAATAATGGCCCCAACATCAGACGGTTTTGTCTTAAATAATGTTACGTGCGCTGAATTAAATTAAAGCGTAAAAGAAAATGCGCTGATCATCAGACTCTCTCTTATCCCGAGTTACCTTGGACCAGAGCAAGTCTATTGGTTCAGACGACTGGAGATAACTCAGGATGCAGGCACTTTGGTCTTACCTAGATACAAACATACACACATACATGCAGACATACATACATACACACACACATATGTATGTATGTATATGTGTATGTGTGTGTTGGTGTATGTATGTGTGTATGTGTGTATGTGTGGGTATGTTTATGGACGGCACTGACCTGTATCGACCAATAGGAGAAGTAGCAATGTTTTTGCCAAACAATGTATTTTGTGTTTTTGCAAGCTATGTGTTCATAAAGATAAACTGAAACACTTGTGGCTTTCTCTACGTCTTCTTTATACGCAGTCTAGACCACCAGCACGTGTGCCCACCGACCAACCTGGTCCAGCTCTCACGTGTTTCTGGCACTCCCGTCTGCATTATGACGTGTACAAAGCAGAAACTCTTCACTTGTCTCCGGTGGTCATGCAGTTTTATGACGTCATTTCTGACAGAGAAATCGAACACGTAAAAGACGAAGCTAGAGTAAGAGTAAGTTTCATTTCGAATCCTGACTGCAAATTGTCAGTTAGAAGACGTTTGTGAATTAATAGACATTTGAAAAAGCGTAGACATTTGCGAGTAGACATTTGTAAATGAGTAGACATCTGTGATTAGACATTTTTGTTAGTGAGTAGATATTTGTGTAGACAATTGTTTGTGAGTAGAAATTTGAGAATGGGCATTTTTGAATGAGTAGACATTTGTGATTGCGAATTTGTGAGTGAAGACACCTTTGAGAGTGGGAATTTGTGAGTGAGTAGACATTTGTTGGTTAGTATACATTTTTGAGTGAGTATACACTTGTGAGTCCGTAAAAATGTTTAAGAGAATATATATTTGTTATCGAATATTCATTAATGAGTGAATATATATATTTTTTAGTGAACATACATTAATGAGTGTATATATTTTTTGTTAGGTAATATACATTAATGAGTGAATATATATTTATAAGTGAATATACATTTATGGATGAATATAAATTTGTTAGTGACATTTGTGAGTGAAAACGTTTGTGTTAGGAAGTAGATATGTATGAGTATATATTTATTTTGTGAGTAGACGTGTAAACGAATAGTCAAGTGTGAGTGAACAGAGGCTGTTAGTCAGTAGACATTTGTGAGTGAGTAGACATTTGTGAATGAGTAAAAATTTGAGAGTGAGTAAAATTTGTTAGTTAGTAGACATTAGGGAGTGAATAAAATTTATTAGTTAGACATTTAAGAGTCAGTACACATGTATGAGAGAGTAGACATTTGAGAGTAAGTAGAATCTATTAGTTCCCCATGCAAGCATATTACCCATCCACATGAAAGAATATTGCCCCTTCCTACTAAAGGATCTTATCACTCCCCATGAAAGACTGTTACCCCTCCCAATGAAAGAATGTTATCCGTCCTCATGAAAGAATGTCGTCATTTTCTATAAAATGATGTTTAGCACTCTCCATGAATGAATATTACCCCTCCCAATAATGTGTAACGACATACATAGACAATGAGTTCGTATTGGGGACTGTTTCGAAGTTATACAAGTTAGAACACATTTGAAAAAAGGTGATATTTGCTGAATAGTTTGACAGACCAAGACAATCTAAGACAGTTTAGCAGTATGTCATTAGATAAAGCTGGGGATGGCGTGGGCTAGTGGTTAAGTGACACCGCTCACAACCAGAGAAGCTTCCCGGGGAAGCAATCTCTTAGAAAATTCAGGACGAAGCAGACCCTTACGTAAAATGCATGCTGAAGTCGCATGGAATGGGCCGACCGGCGAAAAATAAAAACCACAGTGCCATGCACAAGGCCGTGTAGATTAGAGAAATAAGGCGAAAGCAAAAAAAATAAATAAATAAATTAGAAAAGTTAAAAATAAACAATACCAAATAACACAAAAGGCAGGAATTTATGGGCATCATACAATTCCACAGGCCATATAGACGTAGAAAAGGGATTTGGGGAAACAAAGAAGAATTTTAATCTTTTAAATAAATTCTAATTTTTCCATTTTTTATTTGTTGATCTTGCAGAATGGTTTTATATTTTCTTTATTTTTGTGAATTTCAACCCGATCTTCTGGCCATCAGTATTTTAATGTTCTTGTTATGTCTCCCAGTGGTTTACTCATTGTACACAGTTTTAGTCTCAGTTATGTCTTCCAATACTTTGCTCATGGGCCATATTTCTAGCATCTCATTTATGTCTTCTATTGGTTTGTTCAATGCCAACATTTCCATAACTGAATGTCTTCCAATCGTTTGCTTTGAGGTACATATTTCTAGCGTGTTAGTGAAATCTTCCAATCGTTTGCTTGAGGTACATATTTCTAGCGTGTTAGTGAAATCTTCCAATCGTTTGCTTGAGGTACATATTTCTAGCGTGTTAGTGAAATCTTCTAATCGTTTACTTGAGGTACATATTTCTAGCGTGTTAGTGAAATCTTCCAATCGTTTGCTTGAGGTACATATTTCTAGCGTGTTAGTGAAATCTTCCAATCGTTTGCTTGAGGTACATATTTCTAGCGTGTTAGTGAAATCTTCTAATCGTTTACTTGAGGTACATATTTCTAGCGTGTTAGTGAAATCTTCTAATCGTTTGCTTGGATCTAATCTGCAGTTGTCTCCTTATTATCTGCATCTGTCTCCTTCTAATATACAGTTGTCTGCCTCTAATGTTCAGTTATCTCCTTTTAATCTTCAGAAGTTCTATTTTAATCTGCAGCTGTCACCTTCTGATCTGCATGTTAACTCGAGAACCAACAACAGGACACGACTTTTAAGAGTTAGTCAGACGTGAGTACCCCATACCTTTCACTAATACGTTCCCTACTATGCTCTAACATAACATACCACAACATAACATAGCACAACATAAACAACCCTAGCTTCTGCGTATATGCGCAGCAAAGTGGTACATCGCTCGCTTCTAACGTCAAAGATACCGGTTTCAATTCCCATATCTACACTCTACAATTAACAGCTGTAAATGAGAACCTGCCTTACTGTAAGGAAGGAAAGGCATCAACAATCTGTGACCTAGCACACTGTACTGACTAACACTTACTCTACAACAGCAGTGTCTGCTATTGGATTACACTGCGTTCTACCTTGCACCAGATTTCCGAGAAGGATCTGACAAATTGTTCAACTGACATACTGAGACCTTATCGTACCAGACAACTAATAGTGGGGTCAATTCCTCAAGGTTGAAGATTCTCAGAGTGGGGCAAACCGTGTCAACACGAGTCAAATGTTTGCTGAGCAATGAGTAATTTTTCATGTTTGAAAGAAAGCTCTAGAATCAATACTTATTACATGAAATATGAATAAAATAGTTACTAGATCGCTTTCCAGGTGAATGGAACAAGATAAACTTACGTACATCTTTTGTAAAATACCTTTTCCTATCTTTAAAATATCATGTGTAGTCTGCTCTTTCCAACCCTACCTTAAAATATCATATCATTCCCCCCCCCCCCCCTGCCCTCAAGCCAAATCTGTCCTATCCCAACACATTATACCAACCCCCTCCCCCTTACTAGACATTCATACATACAATAACTTAAGATATCCTACCACCCCTCCATACAATAATAACCTACCTTAACATTTCCTACGATTTCACAGATCAACGATCCCTACGCTATCCTAAGATACCATACTAACCGCCAGACAATCATACCCTATCATACCTCAGACAAGCACACCTTACCATAACCTACCCTACTAAACAAAAACATACCTCACAATAACCTACCATACCTCCGACAAGAAAACTATATCATAACCTACCATACCCAAGACAAACATAGCTTTCAATAACCTACCATACCCCAGACAAACATAGCTTTCAATAACCTACCATACCACAGACAAACATAGCTTTCAATAACCTACCATACCCCAGACAAACATAGCTTTCAATAACCTACCATACCCCAGACAAACATAGCTTTCAATAACCTACCATACAACAGACAAACATACCTTTCAATAACCTACCATACCCCAGACAAACATACCTTTCAATATCCTACCATACCGCAGACACACATATCTTATAATAACTTACCGTACCCCAGTAAAACAGACCTTACAATAACCTGCCATACCCCAGATAAACATATCCTTCCACAATCTACCATATCCCAGACAAACACACTTTACAATAACCTACCATACCCCTATATGTACTAGAAATACTTCTATCATGATAGACCTCATTCACTTAACCCATGATATACTAAATATACTTATGGCATCAATCAATTAATAGTACGCTTAGGCGACCAGAGCCGGTTGAATCGAATGATCAAGACCATGACCACGTCTGATGGCCGTGTCCCAGGCGGCCTGCAGTTCTGTTGGGGTGGTGGCGATCTGTTTTAGCCAGGTGTTGCAAGGGCGGCCCCGAGGACATCTCCAATGTGAGCAAGGCTTCTTCCCGTAACTCGCACTCACAGCCTGTCGAAGCATCTAGTAAGTTGGGACTTCCAGGGAAAGGCGAGAAACGTGACCGAAGATGGAGAGACGACGGCAATCAATCGTTGAGACAATGCCTGCAAGTTTTAGTACGTCGAACTACTTCACTGTTGAAAATCATGTCATGCCAGACGATCCCGAGGATTCGCCCCTGGTTGCGCAGGTGGAAGGCCTCAAAACGATGTCAGTCCTGCTATAGTAGTGTCTAGGACTCAGAGCCGTACAGGAGAATACGGACAATACAGGAGGAGTAAATGCGAAACCTGATCTCCAGGGAGAGCCTTCGCTGGGACCAGACTCTGCAAAGCGAGTGCATGGATGAAGCCGCTAAGCCCATCCTACTGGCGATGTCGTTGCTGCTGCGTGCGTTAGAGGACAGTGTGCTGCCAAGGTAGACGAAGTCTTCGGTGGCTGCAACAGGGTTGTCGTTCACAGTGATGCTCAGCGTGTCATGAAATACTATATATTTTACTTTCCTGATATACTAAAGATATTTTTTATTATGTATACTAGATATACTTCTATCATGTATGCTAGATATACTTCTATCATGTATGCTAGATATACTTCTACCATGTATATTAGATATACTTCTATCATATTTTCTAGATGTACTTCTACCATGATTTTCTAGAAATGCCACTCTCATGCTATGCAAGATATATTACTATCATAATAAACTAGATACAATACTACCATGATATACTAGAAAGAAGTCTATGTGTTGAAAATCACCGTGTTCTAGAAGTAGGTTTTTGTTACCACAATCATCATGTGCTAAGTATGTGTAAGCTCAATAACATCTTTAAATGACAGTTTGCCAATAATGTCTCCTTAACGAGATATAACTTCGAACTGCCACCTTAGTCTAGCTTTTTGTTCTCTAAATAAATCAACAGAGCCTGGTTACCAGATAGTACAGCCGTGATTGACAGGCTTACCAAACGTGTTGGTTACGTGACTGGGTTAGAGACCAGGCAGCAGACAGTGGACACGCCATCAGAGCCATTCCAGGTGGTGAACTACGGTCTCGGTGGATTGTATGTTCCTCACGAAGACTCGGTGGTGAGTTATATGCGTCGCTGGTCTCCTTATCCGTGGTACACATAGAAGATTCTGTGGAGAGGTATGTCCGTTGCTGGTCTCCTTATCCGTGGTATACCCAGAAGGTTCTGTGGAGAGGTGTGTCCGTTGCTGGTCACCTTATCCGTAGTAGACTCAGAAGGTTCTGTGGAGAGGTTTTCATAGAGATCTGGTAGCGACAATGAGGCGTTCAGAAGGTCTTGTGGTTAATTCAGGTCTGTGATCTGGTCATCTCATTTTTGGTACATTTCGGTAGTATGGTTGTGAGATGTGATCTGTGATCTGGTCTTATCAGTTGTACATTCAGAAGTTGAGGTGGCGAGTTGTCATCTGGTCACCTCATCCTTGATATATTCCGAAGATCTTGTGGTAAGTTGTGGTCCGTCTTCTAGTATTATCAGTTGTACATTTATAAGGTTAGGTGGTAAGTTTTGGTCCATGATCTGGTATTATCAGTTGTACATTCATAAGGTTAGGTGGTGAGTTGTGGTCTATTATCTAGTCTATCAGTTGTACATTCATAAGGTTAGGTGGTAAGTTTTGGTCCGTGCTCTGGTATAATCGGTTGTACATTCAGAAGGTTAGGTGATGAGTTGTGGCCAGCGATCTGGTCCTATCGGTTGTACATTGAAAAGGTTAGGTGGTGAGTTGTGGTTCTAATCCTTGATACAATCCAAATGTCTTGTGATGAATTGTAGCCCGTTTGACAGTCTATCCTTAATCTAGACATTTCATTTTTTCAGCTGTAACTTGTAGCCTGGTCTCTTTAGCCTTAGCACATCCATAATTTACTGTTTGATCGTCACATTATATTTCGACACACTGCGTGCCATGGACAGCACTTTTAGTCATTTGTGTTGAGGTACAACCTTTCTTTATCCAATTTGCTACTTCTAAGTGTTTATATTAGTCATCTATTTAGTTTAGTCGAAAAATTAACGTCATTGCGCACGGTTTAACCCCTAAGTTCCTCTCCATATTTTTGAGAATCACGGCACATTGCACGTTCTCCGTAGCACCGGCGAGGAACCCGTAATAGATTGAGTATATTTTTAACTTATTTTTGAGTTTTATCCGGACATTAGCCTATAAACCTACTCTTTCCGATTTCCAACTGCTGAGGGATTTTTAACGTGTGCGACATTGAACACGGGCGTCCGATCTCTACTACCAAGAGATCAGGGCAAATATCAGTAAGTCTACGTGAACAAAATCCCGGTCTTCATCACGATTTGAACCCGCGATGTTCAGCACTGTAGGACGACGTCTTAACTCGAAACTACTAAGTCGTCTGTGTCGAGGCATAACCTCTCTATTTATCAAATTTGCTACTTCTCAGTGTTTATTTTAGTTATCTCCCTTACCAGGTAAATTACTTTAACTCAATCAATGCGAAATACATTGGACCTCTGAACACGTGATTTATTCTTGCAATGTTTAACTGTTACTAGTAAGTACAGGTATATTTGTAGATTGATGAATGCTTGATATAGATAAACGTCTATGTATGAATATAACAACTGTTCAACTGAGTATATCAGCTATACGGTATTGCAAGGAAGTTTAGGAGCATATACCGGCATAGTGAGCGTCACACAGATGAAGCCACCCGCCTCACGCAGATGAAGCCACGCACGTCACGCAGATGAAGCCACCCACGTCACGCAGATGAAGCCACCCACGCCACGCAGATGAAGCCACGCACGTCACGCAGATTAAGCCAAGCATAGCACAACTGTCTGGAGGACTACGGTCCACATTCATTCGTACGCTCGGAATGTGAGGAAAGCTACTACAACCTGGCACTTAACGGCCTTTTTAGGGCGCACAAAACAGTATACATACTCTTTGTTTGCCAAATGGCAATAACAATGTCTCCATGTCACAGTGCCTTGCCCAGTAACAGGGTTAGTATCTACACACTGACCAAACCCCCCACCTGTCGTTCTAGTTGTGCACTTTGATACAGTGAATGTTACAGTTGCCGGTCCAGCCAGGTGGTGATTGATACTATGATCTATTTAATGATTAGTACTCTGAAAAGTTTTGCACTGCATCACAGTGATGACTAGCCAGATCGTATGTTCTGCAGTACTCCAACCATGTTCTGCAATACTCCACCCATGTTCTGCAGTACTCTACACATGTTCTGCAGTACTCCACCCATGTTCTGCAGTACTCCACCCATGCTCCCCTACGCCTCCTGCCCCAGTACGAAAGAAGAGCCACCGTAAACCTTATACCAGAGAACTAATCACATAGTGGTGAGTTTGTTGAGAAGCCGGACATTACACTACAGTCAGGAAGACCCTGTTCCACCTCCTCAAGTTCGCCTTGGAATGTGAAGGGAGCCATTGTAACCCGCCACAAAGAAAGTCGTCAAGAGCAGCTAACTCAAATACGAGTCGCATTGGCAACAACAACAACAACAACAACATACCACAGAATACTTGTCAAGAGGGAAGAACTCAGTACGAGTAACTTCAAGAAGAAACAAATGAAACATACATATACAAAAACAAACAAACAAACCAACAAACAGACACGGAACTGTTACAGTAATTGCCTCAGATATCTGGTAAGTATTCAATTGTTTGTTGAGCTCTATATATAATCAGATAAAAAGGTATACAATCTCAGGTAAGAACCCAGAACTTACTTGAACTCCATTATAAATCACAATTGGCCCCAAGATACACACAACTTGTGTTTTTTATTTCGTCCTTCACATAATTTGATAGGTCACTGGTTCATTACATCTCACCTATTTATTAATTTTTTCCTTCAATAATCGCTGTCTGTTCATCTACAATTTGTTTCGTTCAAGATTTTCTTCGTCCATGTTGTCCTTTTTAACCCGAGCGACAACCCATCCAGTATGAAGCCATGTGTATATTTGTTTTTGTCATATTGTGGGCATGATAGATATATCGTGGTGTATTTTGTAATGTGGCGAAGCCCTGCTATATTTAGGCAAGCATTCCGTTGTTGGTATGGATCAGCACGGTTCCAGTTTCCAGTCTGCACCACAGAGGGGAATTAGATGGTTAATGCGAGTAATCGTCAGGTTACTAATTGTAATTCTTAACTCTTGTAGAGAAGAGCTATCCGATTATGTCAGTTCTGATTGCAGTCCTAGGCAGGATTGCACATTTTAAACTATTTTTTTGTTGAGATGTACATATTTCAATAAAGATCTAAATTTACGAGCAGCGAGAAATTCTTGCAAATTGGTTTAATGCTGTTGTTAATTCATAAATTGTAAAGATAGCGGCACAATGTCAAGAAATTTCACATAAAAGCTATAACATTCAACACTGACATGTGTAGATGCAGTGGGAATATGGAAATAATACAACATCCAACATTGACTCATGTCGAGTAGCTAAGAATATAGAAATATACAATATCAAAAATTATACTATGTATCCAATGATCAGAACAAAGACATACAGAACATCCAACATTGGTATTTGTATAGATATTGACAACATCAAACATTGGTATTTGTATAGATATTGACAACATCAAACATTGGTATTTGTATAGATATTGACAACATCAAACATTGGTATTTGTATAGATATTGACAACATCTAACATTGGTATTTGTATAGATATTGACAACATCCAACATTGGTATTTGTATAGATATTGACAACATCCAACATTGGTATTTGTATAGATATTGACAACATCCAACATTGGTATTTGTATAGATATTGACAACATCCAACATTGGTATTTGTATAGATATTGACAACATCCAACATTGGTATTTGTATAGATATTGGCAACATCCAACATTGACGTGTGTAGGAATATATATACAGTATAGAAATACACACGATCTCTTTGTCCTGTGTTTAAAGGTAAGCTTCAACTTCACTTCCCCTTTTTGCTCCATGAAAGCATAAGTAGAGAGTGTGTTACCATCGCCAGAAAGACTAGCAAAGAATAATAATAACACCTTAACCAACAGTAAAGAGCGTGTATACAAACTTACAATCAGAGAACAAAGAAGGAAACACAGCGGAGAATAAACGCTAAATGGGAACGTATAAAAACCAGTATCCAAGAAGCAAATAAATCGTTTCCAGATAAAGAACTTAGGAATAACCAAGAATGGATAACATATGACATCTTAACTAAAATGTCAAATTAAAAGTAGGCTAAAAACACTCCTGCATATTCATCATTAAACAAAGAGAAACATACAAAGTACAGGCTGGACAAATAACAGGGGTTTTACGAAAAATGAAAAATAATAGAAGATATGGGACTAATGTACAATACCAGAGACATGCATATGAAAATAAAGAAAACAACAAACAAGACACAGGTAACCCAAAATATGGGGGATGCATCCTAGATAAGAATGATAACATTGTGATATATGAGAATGACATATCAAACAGAATGACGGAATACACAAGGGAGTTTTTTGAGGACAGTGACGGAGCCAAACCATCAACATATGATAATGAAGGACCCATCATCCTAAGATCAGAGGTGGTAAATGTGATTAAAAACTTGGAGAAAAGGGAAAGCAACTGGGCCGGACTCTATAAACATAGAAATGATTGAGGCCATTGAGGAATTTGGTATAGATATACTAACTGATCTGTGTAATGACATATACAATACTGGATGCATACCAACGGACTTGAAAACATCTACGTTTATAACACTCCCAAAAAAAACTTCATGCAACAGAATGTCTCGACCTTAGAACAATAAATCGAATGAGTCACACAATTAAAATACTACTCAAGATCATACAAGAGAGAATAACAGGTCAATTAGAGAGGGAAGTTTCAGACTAGAAATCCGGCCATACCAACGGGTTGCAAGAATGCGCATGTGGAATGCTTCAGTGTTCATCTAATCGTCCTACAGAATAGTCCATGTTTCCGATTCGTACAGCAGGATGGGGGCGACAAAGTTTTTGTAGATTCGTAGCTTTGTTTTCAGTTTAAGATCTGCTGGTTCCAGACTTGATGCAGGAGATTCATAAACGCGGCAACCAAATCGACTCTTCAAGTGATTTCTGGATGGCTATGGGAATAGAAATGTTTGCTGCCTAGGTAAAATACATCATCTGTGGAGTTAACATAGTTGCCATCTACGCATACCTGCCATACGCTGGATCGACACATTCCTTCCGGACATAGCATCATCACATCCCTACCGGACGCCAGTTTGGCATATCCCTACTGGACGCCGCATTGACACATCCCTACCGAACGCGGCATCGACACATCCCTAACGGACGATACATCGACACATCCCTAACGGACGATACATCGACACATCCCTAACGGACGATATATCGACACATCCCTAACGGACGCTGGGTGATCTAGAGAACATGTAATAGTGGTGACTAAACCGAATCATTGAGCATAAGGTAACAAAGGCAGTCAAAGTCTGTAGAAAAACAGTTGATATTATTGTACACTGCTCGATTTACATTACATTATGAGGTCTCTAACCGCTTACATTGAAAGAGGCTCACCCTGGGGGCCACTCTTCCCCTTCTCTCTTCTCTCACCTCACTCTGTTTCATTTGACTCTATCCTACAGTCACACCCTTGCACAACTTTCACACGTACCCTCGTGGTAAAGCCCTTCCATTGCACTTTGGTTGGGCTATCTATTGAGGGCGCACAAACCTAGCATAGGTACATACAGATGCACACATGCATCCAAGCACTGGTTTATGCGTCCTGATATCGCCCAATTGACTACGGTCTGGGGTTGAAAATGGCGCGCCTCCGCCAGTAGAAACTAGTGAGGCAAACATCTAAGCAAAAAAAAAAAAAAAAAACCGCATACATTGTACAAATATTGAGAATATAGATACAAACATTTAATATGAACTTGCAGAGAATTGCTCGGAACCTGGGTCAAGAGGATGTGCCACAGTTAAGAGGCGCAGGGGACAGACTGGCAACCTGGATGTTTTATGTAGGTATCTCGGCAAACCAGCATGCCAGCGTTTGCCATGTGTGGCATGTCTCATTAATCTTGCCCTTTGTTAAACTGTTTCTAATTTATGTCCGGGATTAATTTGCTGTTTCGGGTTGAGGTTAAGGCTAATGTTAGTCCTAGTTAATATGTCCTATTTTTTAGATTTTTGTTCAAATTTGATCCTATTTAGTCTGTCTGTTTTGAATTGTTTTATGTTAATCTGTTATGTCTTGGAATAGTTTTTATGGTTGGGAGTAGATTACAGTACGTCTTACTAAGTCTGTTATGTTTTAAAACACTTTCAATGGTTTTGGGTAATTTTAATGAGTTCACTTGATAAACTTTGGACATTCACAAACATAAATACAAAATATAAATTATATCTGTACATTTCCACAGACAAAATGTGTACATTAACAAGAACAATACTTGTACATTCACCTACAATTAAACATTAAGGCGGAGCTGAGGATGTACTGTAAGCTAAAGTAAAAAGCAAATATACATTGATAGATATGGTAGAAAACCGTTCTCAGGCAAAAACAGAAACTAAATCAACGTTTCGACCTAAAGATCTTTATCAGAGACAAGAACAACAAAAAGCTGTTAAATCATATTAGCTCATATGTTTGTTGTTATTGATAAAGATCTTTAGTTCGTAACGTAGGTTTTGTTTATGTTCTCGTCTTAGTAAGGTATATGACTTTACTTATCAATGGGATTGTTTTACACAACATTCACATAACCTGTTCTTGTGTATTCATATAACCATTACTTGTGTATTCACATAACCATTACTTGTGTATTCACATAACTATTACTTGTGTATTCATTTAACCATTACTTATTCATGGACACAGACAACACTTTAACATTTACTAATTTTACACTAAGTGTACTCTGGTTGTACACTGACACAGACACTACTTGTACACTAACACAGCCATTACTTGTACACTAACACAGACAATAATTGTACACTGACACAGACATTATATGTACACTTTTTGGATACAATACATGACAATCTCAAGCACAAACATGATTATTTGTGCAACAACAACTGTTAATTGAGTGATTAAACAAACAGTATTCTTTGATGAAAGCATGTACACTATCTGACACAAAACATGCAGTTTTTGATACAAACATGCATATTTTGTGACACAAAACATGCAGTTTTTGATACAAATATGCACATTATCTGGCACAAAACATGCAGATTTTAATACAAAATATGCACATTATCTGACACAAAACATGCAGATTTTAATACAAATATGCACATTATCTGACACAAATGCAGTTTTTTATACAAATATGCACATTATCTGACACAAAACATGCAGTTTTTTTAAACATACATTTACATTATATGGTACAAAATATGAAGTATTTGGTATAAATATATGCATTATGTAATACAAAAACAACACATTCCCTGCTTCAAAACATGTACATCCTATTGTACAAAACAAGCATAATTTCTGGTACATAATATGTACATGCACTAGAGAAAAGGTGTACATTGACTAGCACAGCACATGTACGTACAATGACCCAGAAAGACCCAACAAGTTCAGGACGTTTACCTGAGACCAATACAAAAAATCGAGATACATGAATTTCTACAGTTGAGTGACGTACAATTGGGTGGAGCTACAGTCTTCCCTACACTCAAGATCACCGTTAAGCCAGTAAAAGTAAGTTATCATCCAAATATAATGAATGTTACAGTTGATCGATCAGTCAATCGCTTCCTGACTTACTGCGTGGAAAAGGCAACGAGAATCGGCCTCGCCACTATACCTTATGATTCAAAATGGCGCCTGGCACAGCGAAGTCTCTACCACCTTATTCTTTGACACCTGAGATTTCTATGGGATTAAGTGTAGCGCAATATGTTTTTTATCCCTTTTTATAATTGATGTTTCTGTTTACGGGTTTGCTTAATTTTTCGTGGCACGTCACTCACATTCAGAGAGAGTACTTTTGGATATAACTTAACTTAACGGTTTTATACTGGTTTAGAAGACTCTGCAGTCTGTAAACAACCAATTTCATTTACATGTCTTGCTCTAAAAGCTATGCGCATCCATTCTATTCTTAAATGCATTAATTGTTCATGCCTCCACTACTTCATGTGACAATTCATTCCAAGCATTCACCACTCTCTGACTAAAAAAGTATTTCCTAATATTTCTTATCTGGACCTTTCTTTAGTTAATTTGTACCTATGCCCTCTTGTTCTTGTAGGTGGTTGTATTTTGAAAAAAAAACAACTTGTTATAGTCTAATTTATTCGTTCCTTTGATTATATTATAAACCTGTATTAGGGCACCTTGAATTCTACTCTTTTCTAAGCACTGTAGGCCGGTTTTTCCTCTGTCCTCATAACTGTTTCTTGAATCCCACTATCAGCTTTGTAGCTCTTTTTTGAATTCTTTACAGGATGTTTATATCCCCTCTACGATAAGGACGCCACACCTGTACGCAGTAATCCAATCTAGGTCTAACTAATGCTTTACACAGTTTGACTATCACGTCTTTGCTCCTATGTTTAATATCTCCTGTTATCTTACCTAACATTGCATTTGCCTTTTTCTGCTACTTGGAATTGCTCACTCACTTTACATGTATGATCTATTATAACCTAGATATCTTTCTACTTCTTTAATTCTAGTAATGTTCTCGTCTCTTTTGTAATTATATTCCATATTTGATCCACACATGTGAGTGACTGTACATTTATCTACATTAAACTCCATTTGCCATCTCACAGACCAGCCTCGAATTTTATCTAAATCTAAATCCGACCTCAAGATATCCCCTTCTGCTTTAGATGAGACACTACTGCGTAGTTTTGTATCGTCCACAAATTTTGCATCATGGGTCTGATATTAATGTCCAAATCGTTTTTATATATATATATATATATAAAGAACAAAATTGGTAAAAAAATCGAGCCCTGTGGCACTCCATTCTTTACTTCACACCACTCATAGTACTCCTTATTTATGCCCACTCTCTGCCTTCTTCCCGCTACCAGTTTTCAATCCAGTTGGCAACTTCCCCACCTATTGCATGTGATTTGAAATTAGTAAATAATCTTTAATGATGTACTCTATAAAAGGCCTTAGCAAAATATAGATAAATAGCATTCACTCGCTTACCTTTATCTATCATTTTAGTAACCTCATCCAGGAATTCTAATATATTTGTTAAGCACGATCTGCTTCTAGTAAACCCATGCTGACTATTTCTGATTAGATTAAAGTTGTCTAAATGCATTACAATGTTTTCTTGGATTATATATTACGATTTGCTTAACATGGTGACACTATGATAGTATCAGACTGTGCAGAGGAATTAGATCAGCTAATGGCAGCCGTAAACAGATGCAGCGAAGATAACAACCTCTTTGTAAGCATAAACAAAAACAAAGATAATGACCACCGACAAAACAAGAAGTCAATATAAATTCAAATGCGGGGGTGTTGAAATAGAACAGGTCTATAACTTCCACTATCTGGGCACTAGAATTGACAGCAATGGCGACGACTTAAAGAAAATGAGAATGATTTTGGCGACGGCAATTCATTAAGCTATGCAGTCTTAGGAAACTAAGGCAGAATACCAGCAAACCAACAACAGTGAACATTTTGAGAAACTGTGTTTTTCCTGTGGCGGCCTATAGCAGCGAAATATGGATAGTTACCCAAATTTCAAAGAGGAGAATGAAGTCCGAGTCAAAATGTTCTAGACAGGTCCTCAGTATACATGGACCCGAAAGATGAAGAATACAGACTAGTTCACAAATTACATCATTAACAGAAAATCAAAATACACTGGCCATATCTAAAGATACAAAGTCTTCAGATAACAGTAATATAATATATAGTGCCGTGAAAGAGAGGGACCGGTAGACCGAAAAGGCGATGACAGCAAGCTGTCAATGAATGCTTGGGCATGACTCTGGAGCAGGTTGGGGATTTGGAAAGAGATCGAGTTTCTGTCAGACGAGCTGTGATGGGAGCAACGTTCTGCAAAGTACATGCTTCAAGATGATTCTAACATGGCTGGTGGGGCGTTGCTGCGAGTCTTGAATCATGGCAGATAAGGTTTTATTTATATGTAGGGTGATTAACAAAATGTTAACTCTTATATGTAACTTCATCCTATTGTTTCATAGGGTCTCTACATTTTCGACATCGCTAAAATACATTTCTGGAACTTGCCCCATGCCCCATGTTCTCTGCAGAGTCAGAATGCACATTTCAGGTGGTATTTTTGCATGCCATGTGCAATACTTATTCGGAAATTTTGAATACCTCGTGACATAAACACGATCTTTTGCCATATAAGTGTTAATAATTAGAAAAAAACACACCCTGCATTTTGAAATTTTGCGTACCTCTCAAATAGCTGATACAAAACATTGTTATATTTTATGTTATGTTTTATATTAAGATCAAAACAGGGGCACACACACAAACACACAAATACACGCACACACCACACACACTTGTCCAGGTGGGCTGATGCATGCATACGCAAACGTCTATCCACAGAACGTCTATTTTCTCGTAACTTCTGGTTCACAGCTTCAACACGATCTCGCAACTTCTAGTTGTCCCTATCTGCTCCATTTTAACTGCTGGCCCCTGTCTCTTCATTTTAGTTGTTGTTTTTGTTAAAGGTTTGCCTCTCTGTATTCTACTGGCGGAGGCACGGCCCTTTCCATCCTGGACCGTAGTCTTTTAGGCGATAACTGGACGTACTAACCAGTGCATGGATGCGTGTGTGTGTCTGTATGTACCTATGATAGTTATAGCAATCTCAATGGTCAACCCCAACCAAAGTGCAATGAAAGGACATCAGCCTGAGTGTATACGAAAGAGTTATAAGCCCACTTCTGCCCTCTGTTTCTTTACCTTATTGCATGTTGTTTTCTTTATTTCTACTGTTTTGTAAATTTGTGTTCATCGTTTCCTTCCCTTTTTCTTTCATGCTGTTCTCTACTTCTCAAAGGTCTTTAAACTGAGATTATCTTCAATCTTATAACATGTCGTTCTCTACTTTCTTGTATGTTCTGGCTGTCTAATTTCTTGTAACTGGTAGTTGTCTAACTTCATGTATCTAGAGCTGCTATAAATTTTCGTAACTAATGGTTCTCTACCTTCATGTAATTGATGGTTGTGCACCTTCTTGTAACTAGTAATTGCCTACCTTCTTGTAACTGGTGGTTGTCTTTATTCTTGTAACTAGTTGTTGTCTACCTTCTTGTAACTAGTAGTTGCCTTCCTTCTTGTAATCAGTAGTTGCCTACCTTCTTGTAACTGGTGGTTGTCTTCCTTCTTGTAACTAGTAGTTGCCTACCTTCTTGTAAATGGTGGTTGTCTACCTTCTTGTAACTGCTGGTTTTCTGCCTTTTTGTAACTGCTGGTTGACTACCTTCATTAAACTAGTAATTATATACCTTTTCGTGACTGATGGTTATCTACCTTCCTCTAGTTGATGGCTGTCTACCTTCTTGTAATTGGTGGTTGTCAACGTTCTTGTAACTGGTGGTTATCTACATTCTTGTAGTTGATAGTTATGTAGCTTCCTGTAGTTGATAGTTGTCTACCTTCTTGTAGTTGGCGGTTGTCTACCGTCTTGTAACTGATGATTGTCTACCTTCCTGTAATTGCTGGTTGTTTACCTTCTTGTCACTAGTAGTTGTCTAACGTCTTGTAACTGGTGGTTGACTACCTTCGTTAAACTAGTGGTTATATACCTTTTCGTTACTGATGGTTGTCTACCTTCCTCTAGTTGATGGCTGTCTACCGTTTTGTAATTGGTGGTTACATGCATTATTGTAACTCGTATTTGTCTACCAACCGGTAATTGGGGGTTCTATACCTTATTGTGGCTAGTGGTTGTCTACCATTTGGTAGCCGACTGCTGCTCACCTTCTTGTATCTGGAGGAGATCTACCTTCTTGTAACTAATAATTTCCTTCTGTCTTCCAAATCGTGGGTTTCTACTCACTGGTAGTTCCAAACCTTCTTATAAATGATTCTTCAATTTTCACATGTGGTCTTTTTAGACTGCTTCATTATTTAAAAACAATGACCGACATATTGCATTTAATTACAATATATGTTTCAGTTAGGATGTTCTCGTTCTGTTTGTCTGCAGAGCAGCGCCATTTTATGGTACAACCTCAAACGGAACGGGGAGGCGGACCCCCGCATGGTCCACGCAGGTTGCCCTGTCCTGCTTGGAGATAAATGGGGTAGGACTCGCATTTTTGTTTCATTAAGAACCAGTTACTTCATTACCAGCTATAGGGGGTGTAGAGTAATCAGGATCAGGCGATACACGCTGATAAAAACAGCATCGTACGTTTTCGTTGGTGCTGCTGGAAATATACTGTATCATAGATGTTTGACCACCGAGGTGGGGATCAACACTGGCAGATATACAGTTGTGAGCTTAATGCAGAAAACCACATTCCACTATATGCATTACTATCTCGGTCCACCGCCTTAACGGAATGATGAGGATTACGTCTGGTCAGGCAAAACACACTGATTAGACAATGTTAGCCTTGGTCAGGAGAAATATACTGGCCAAGACCCTCACCTGACGGGACGATGAGGCTAAGTTCTGGTCAGGCAAAATACACTGATCAGACAATGTTAGCCTTGGTCAGGAGAAATATACTGGCCAAGACCCTCGCCTGACCTCCTCGTTGGTAGTCTTGGAAACGGGCTGTTGTCTGGCTAACAAGGTGAGGTTCGACGAGATCCCCGTAGTAGTGAGTGACATGCAGATGAAGCCAAGCATTGCACAACCGTCTGGAGGACCCCGGACCACTTCATCAGCACGATCGGGATGTCAAGAAAGCTACTGCAATTTGCCATAAGTTCCGTCCTTTTCAGGGCGACAAAAGGGTTACCAACCTATTGTGGGCATTAGCAACCAACCACTTCAAACAACAACAACAACAACAACAACAAGTTATTTCGTGTCAGGTTTATTTTATTAATGTTGTATTTTTTGAGAATGTAATTTTTTTGTTGCAAGAGAGGTCCACCGGGGTCTTTGTCTATGACAATGACAAGAATAGCACAACTGCCTCACAGAAAGCATGTCGTAAAAGGCGACTAACTGTCTGACATGGCACAACACCGGCCATGGTTAGGTGGTTTGTTTAGAGCAGCATAGATGGCGCCTAACAGGCTGCGGGTCTTCTTTGCTCTAGTTATTGAGTCTATTAAGATGAACTCACACATCGGTTAACCACCCAACGCAGCGGAGTATTAAGCTACTCAATCCTTGGCCGCTAAGCAGGAAATCCTTATCCCGGTTATATTCAGTAGACGCCAGAGTTGGGACCTGCACATGGGCATCTGCCCCTGTAGAAGTACAGGTCGACTAAGAACTGATGTTTATGTTTGACGATTGTGGTACATGTTTATGTTTCTGATGATTCTGTTTGGTGGTTATGTTTCTGGTGATTGTGTTGGGTGATTATGTTTCTGATGATATTGTTTGATGATTATGATTGATGATTATGTTTCTGATGATTACGTTTGGTGATTATGTTTCTGATGATAGTGTTTGATGACTATGTTTCTACTGATTAGGTTTCTGATGATAATGTTTTTGATAATAATGTTTCAAGTGATTCATTTTCGGAGAATTCTCTTTCCGATGATTGTGTATCTGATTATGTTTCTGATGATTATGTGTCTAATTGTGGTTCTGATAATTCTTTTTCCGATTGTTTCTGAAGAAAATTTTGCTGATGATTATGTGTAGTGTTATGATTTTGTTTCTGACGATTATGTTTATGATGATTCTTTTTCTGTTATTCGGTTTCTGATGATTCATTTTCCGATGATTCTTTTTCTGATGAATCTATTCCTTAAGATTACGTTTATTTCGATTTTTATCTGGCGATTATGTTTATGATGATTGCGTTTCTGATGATTGTGTTTCTAATGAATGTGTTGCTGATGATTGTGTTTCTACTTTTTGTCTTTCTGCTCTATTGAATCTGTTTCTGATGATTATAATTTTGATGACTATGTTTGTGAACATTCTGTTTTTGATGATTGTGTTTCTGATGATTATGTTTTTGCGGATTATATTTCTGATGATTTTATTTCTGATGGTTGTGTTTTCTGATTGTGTTTTTCGTGATTGTGTTTCTGATGCAGTGGCCAACAAGTGGATTCGAGAAAGGGCCCAGATATTTCGTTATGCCTGTTCTACAGACCCTAAAGAGTGACGCCGAACGTTGCTGACCAAAAAAACATGAAAGTCGCATCACATAGGAACAGCCTATAATCGGAATCAAGCTGACACGTCATTAATTCTCTTATCACACAATCACATCAAGATGCTAGTCTTTGAGAGAGGAAGAGAGAGGTTTGGAACAAAGAGAGAGAGAGAGAGAGAGAGAGATAGAGAGGTTTGGAATAAAGAGAGAGAGAGAAAGGATACAGAGGGATTGGGGAATACAGCGAGAGAGTTGGGGGAAATCTAGAAAAAGGAAGTTAGAGAGAGAAGTGAGTGGAGAGAGAAGGAGGTAGACAGAGATGGCGATAGAGAGTGATGATCACCACCAAACTTACAACCACCACAAAACTTACAACCACCTTTAAACTTACCACCACCACCAAACTTACCATCACCACCAAACTTACAGCCACCACCAAACTAACCACCGCCACCAAACCTACCACCACCACCAAACTAACCACCACCACCAAACTAACCACCACCACCAAACTAACCACCACTACCAAACTTACCACCACCACCAAACTAACCACCACTACCAAACCTACCACCAGCACCAAACTAACCATCACCACCAAACTAACCACCAACACCAAACTTACCACCACCAAAAAACTTACCATCACCACCTAACTTACAACCACCACCAAACTAACCATCACCATCAAACTAACCACCACCACCAAACTTACCACCACCACCAAACTAACCACCACCACGAAACTAACCACCACAACTAAACTAACCACCACCACCAAACTTACCACCACCACCAAACTAACGATCACTACCAAACTTACCATCACCACCTAACTTACAACCACCACCAAACTAACCATCACCATCAAACTAACCACCACCACCAAACTTACCACCACCACCAAACTAACCACCACCACGAAACTAACCACCACAACTAAACTAACCACCACCACCAAACTTACCACCACCACCAAACTAACGATCACTACCAAACTTACCATCACCACCAAACTTACCACCAAACTGATCACCACCAAACTAATCACCACATCACCAAACTGACCACCACCACCAAACTAACCACCACCACAAAACTAACCACCACCACCAAACTAACCACCACCACCAAACTAACCACCCCCACCAAACTGATCACCACCAAACTAACCACCACATCACCAAACTGACCACCACCACCAAACTAAACACCACTACCAAACTAACCACCACCACAAAACTTACAACCACCTTCAAACTTACCACCACCACCAAACTTACCATCACCACTAAACTTACAGCCACCACCAAACTAACCACCGCCACCAAACCTACCACCACCACCAAACTAACCACCACCACCAAACTAACCACCACCACCAAACTAACCACCACTACCAAACTTACCACCACCACCAAACTAACCACCACTACCAAACCTACCACCACCACCAAACTAACCATCACCACCAAACTAACCACCAACACCAAACTTACCACCACCAACAAACTTACCATCACCACCTAACTTACAACCACCACCAAACTAACCATCACCATCAAACTAACCACCACCACCAAACTTACCACCACCACCAAACTAACCACCACCACGAAATTAACCACCACAACTAAACTAACCACCACCACCAAACTTACCACCACCACCAAACTAACGATCACTACCAAACTTACCATCACCACCAAACTTACCACCAAACTGATCACCACCAAACTAACCACCACATCACCAAACTGACCACCACCACCAAACTAACCACCACCACAAAACTAACCACCACCACCAAACTAACCACCACCACCAAACTAACCACCCCCACCAAACTGATCACCACCAAACTAACCACCACATCACCAAACTGACCACCACCACCAAACTAAACACCACTACCAAACTAACCACCACCACCAAACTTACCACCACCACCAAACTTACCACCACCACCAAACTAACCACCACCACCAAACTAACCACCACCACCAAACTAACCACCATCACCAAACTTACCACCACCACCAAACTAACGATCACTACCAAACTTACCATCACCACTAAACTTACCACCACCACCAAACTGATCACCATCAAACTAACCACCACATCAGCAAACTGACCACCACCACCAAATTAACCACCACCACCAAACTAACCACCACCACCAAACTAACCATCACCACCAAACTAACCACTACCACCAAACTAACCACCCCCACCAAACTGATCACCACCAAACTAACCACCACATCACCAAACTGACCACCACCACCAAACTAACCACCACCACTAAACTAACCACCACCACCAAACTGACCACCACCACCAAACTAACCACCACCACCAAACTAACCACCACCACCAAACTGACCGCCACCACCAAACTAACCACCACCACCAAACTGACCACCACCACCAAACTGACCACCACCACCAAACTGACCACCACCAAATTGACCATCACCACCAAACTAACCATCACTACCAAACTAACCATCACCACCAAACTGACCACGACCAAACTGACCACCACCAAAGACATCTGGAGGCGCAGATTTGATGCATATGGTTTATGGAAAACATCTGAAAAAGAGGTTCACGCTTTTGTGACTTGTACAATTATACTGAATCTTTTGTTTGTTTTTGTTTTTGTAATAACAGAGCACTTAGGAAAATGATGAATTAATTACAACAATGTTTATGTTGTTGTTGAAGTACGTAAATGAGTAAAAGTGCGAAGATGGCACCCAAAAAAAAAAAAAAAAATAAAAAATAAACCGAATAAATTTAAAAGAATTCGCGAAAAGAAACATGCTAGTACTCATTCAAAGCCAGCACCTTCTGGATGGGGAAAAACATGGACAGAGTCATGAGTCAGGTGTAGGAGGAGAGACTGGTGGGTTAAAAGGGGTTTCATTGGTTATTGGGTTAATTACAATCTACCTGGGAGTTCCGGTGTTCCATTCATGTTTCGGTTCTGTACTTGCGAGGTGTCTGAGCTAAACCTGTTTATATTTTTATACATTTTCCAGCACAGATGTAAAACGACTTCTTTAAACACAGCTTTAAACTTTCCGACTTAGGTGTGACCAAGTTTCACCTATGGAAGTCCATATTCTTTTTAAACTTGTGTTTGTCAGCTTAGGCTTTGTCAACTTTATTTTTTCGTCTATAATATTGTCACGTGTGTTGCTACGAAAGTCTGTTATCCCCTGATAGACTCAGCAAAGTTCAGTTTGAGTGGACTAGTTAGCATAAAACGCAAGCTTATATCTAATTAGCAGCAAGAGGCATCTGTCACCTGACGGTAATTGGTTCGAATCCAATTGTCTATTATTTCATGTTCTTTTATGTTGTCTGATGTATTTGTTTTATGATGTCTGATGAAGATATTTACCGTTGTTTAATGTATCTGTTTTCTGTTGTCTGATGAAAATATTTATCGTTGTCTGGTGCATCTGTTTTCTATTGTCTGGTGTATGTTGTTGTTGTTTCGGATGCCCACAATGAGCAGGTTACTCTTATGTGCGCCCTGAAAAGGGCGTTAAGTGACGGGTTGCAGTAGCTTTCCTCACATCTTGAGCGTGCTGATGAAGGTGGACTGGTGTGCTCCAGGTGGCTATGCTATGCTTGGCTTCATCTGCGTGTCGCTCACTACTACGAAGATCACGATCACCTTGGTAGCTGGACTGTTGTCCTCGACAACAGCCCGTTTCCAGGACGACCACTGAGGAGGTCAGGTGAGGGTCTTTTCCAGTATATTTCTCCTGACCTTGGCTAACATTCTTTGATCAGTGTGTTTTGTCTGACCAGGCGTTAGCTTCATCGTCCCGTCTGGTGTATGTGTTTCCTGTAGTCTGATGAAAATGTTTATGATTACCTGATGTATCTGTTTTCTGTTGTCTGGTGAAAATGTTTACCGTTGTCTGATGTAAGTGTTTTCTGTTGTCTTGTGTACATATTTTCTGTTTTCTAGTGTGGATGTTTTCTGTTGTCTAGTGTAGATGTTTTCTTTTGTCTGGTGTATATGCCCTCTATTGTCTGGTGTATATGGCTTATGTTGTCTGGTGTATATGTTTTATTTGTCTAGTGCACATGTTTTCTCTTGTCTGGTGCATTGTTTTCTTGAGCGTATTGTATATGTTTTCTGTTGTCATGTGTATATGTTTTTTTGTTATATGGTCTATATGATTTATGATGTTTGTTGTATTTGTTTTCTGTTGTCATGTGTATATGTTTTCTGTTGTCAGGTGTATATGTTTGATGCTGTTTGGTATATTTGTTTTCTGTTGTGTATATGTTTTTGTTGTCGGGTGTATGTTTTCCTAGTGTTATAACATATTTGTTTTTTAATATGTTGTTGTCGAATTAAATTAATTGTTTGTTTACCAACCTCGTTTTTAAATTTAATTATTCTATATTTCTTTGTAATTTGCAATATTTTCAATAATCGTGTTTTAGCATGTTCCGTTTTGTGTACCTTAGAGTGACGGTTAAACAACCCTACATACAAGAACAAAGGATTTTAGTCAATGACAGGAAGATCTTAATGATTCACACATTGACTAAAGTCCAAATAAATATTCTCAAAAACCTTTATTTTACCAGTTGTGAACATACATTAACAAAATAAAACCTGGCACACAACGAGCGTGAATACGGTAAGAGTTGAAAAGTCTGAACTTCAGAAATCCTAAAAATCAGAGAACCCGGACTCTAAAATATACCACACACATGTTCTGTAATTTAAAAAAAAAAAAAAATTACAAATGTGTTATTTGACATGAAAATAAAATAATTCCAATTTGAACAACAACAGAAAGCAGATTTAAAAGTTTAGATAATGTATTATATTTCGTAATACATAATTTATACATTTGCTATTTGTCAAACATTTTGTGAAATTTGTCTAAAGACTTTACTTTTTGGACAGATTTCAAGAATGTGTGTTTCTTATAAAACACATAATTGTAATCCTGTACTTGTAATATTATTTAATTTACAAGCCATACATTCCACAAATTCGGAACTTCCCTTTATCCTGTCAGTTAAGATTTGAATTTTTATGTTGCATTGTTGCCACGTGATCGACTTTGAGCGGCGCAGGACTCATTTAGGCGTTCTGTGTTTGTGTAACTATTTTGCATGTCTCAAAGTGGTGTGTCCTGACATCAAAACATATGCTACATCATAATCTTCTTCTCTTTCTTCTTCTTCTTATTCCTCTTCTTCGTCTTCTTTTAATTCCTCTTCCTCTTCTTCTTCTTCTTCTTCTTCTTCGTCTTCTTTTAATCCATCTTCTTTTTCTTCTTCTTTTTCTTCTTCTTCTTCTTCGTCTTCTTCTTCTTCGTCTTCTTTTAATTCCTCCTCTTCTTCTTCTTCTTCTTCTTCTTCTTCTTCTTCTTCTTCTTCCTCTTCTTCTTCTTCTTCGCCCTTTTTTAATTCCTGTTCTTCTTCTTCGTCTTCTTCTTCTTCGTCTTCTTTTAATCCATCTTTTTCTTATCCATCTTCTTCTTCTTCTTCTTCTTCTTCTTCTTCATCTTCTTCTTCTTCTTCTTCGCCTTCTTTTAATTCCTCTTCTTCTTCTTCCACTTCTTCTTCTTCTTCGTCGTTTTTTAATTCCTGATCTTCTTCTTCGTCTTCTTCTTCTTCTTCTTCTTCTTCTTCTTCTTCTTCTTCTTCTTTTTTTTCTTCTTCTAATTCCTCTTCTTCCTCTTCAGTGCTCGTCCTGAAAAAGACGTTGTGACATTGTATCGTAGCTATAGAGACTGCTATATCTGCGTCTGTCTGATATCTGGTTTCTGCTGTCATTTTTGCATTTCCACTGCGATCCCTATTGTCTTAGCCAGCCTACGTTACAGCAGTCTGTGTCCAGGTTAGCTGATCCTGATACAAGCAGCCAGCTATGAGGCGCTTCCTACTGTCAGCTCATTCAGTGTGCTGATACGCCGTTCTCATTGTGTAATATAACATCGGGCAAACGTATATGCTTTGCATCAAGGTGAATACACACGATTTGCGTTCAAAGCTTGCTAATCACACAGGCATACTGTGACATTGTTGTATTTTTTAGAATGTATGAGGACGTTGTCATGGTGATGTTTTTCAATTTTATTTAGAATTCGTTACAGTTGTTTTTATTGATCTATGACCGATGCTGACGGTATCTGCATACAAGTAGCCTGGCTATAATACCATGGCAGCACTTTCACGCACGTGCGAGTAGGCTCCTACACACACACACACATACACGCGCGCGCACACATGCACATACATAAATGCATAAAGACACATAAGTAGATATAAACCATTATCGTATTTATTTACACACAAAAATAACAGCACACACACAAATAAATAAATACACAGTTGGATGCACATTTACGTGAAGATACTTTTTTTTCTTGTTCATCTTCGCTATTGTCACATTTGAGGTGGGTAGGCGATCAACTAGAACTCTCACTTTCCTTTTATCACCTTGAGGTGCGCAGGACATCAACTAACACTGTCACTTTGCCCTTCTCACCTTCAGGTGAGTAGGCCATCAGCTAATACTCTAACTTCGCTCTTATTATCTTGCGGTACGTAAATCACTAATTAATAGTCTCACTTTGGTCTTATCACCTTGAGGTGCGTAGACCACCAGCTACTAGTCTAACTTCGCCCTTATCAATTTGCGGTGCGTATGCCATCAACTAATAGTCTCACTTCACCCTTATCACCTTGAGGTGCGTAGGCCATCAACTAATAGTCTCACTTCGCCCTTATCACCTTGAGGTGCGTAGGCCATCAACTAATAGTCTCACTTCGTTCGTATCAGCTCGTTGCGCATAGACCATCAACAAACCCGTTCTCATCTGTCCCATCTGCTTGAAGACCATCAACCAACTCCCACACCCTTTCTTCGTTACTATCACATTTGCGTGCATAGGTCACCAATAGACCATCTATCTTCGCCTATATCAAGTTGGAATGCATCCAACCCTTTCTCTTCGCTCTCATCATTTTGGGTTGCATCCAACCCCCTATCTTATGCTTTAGTGGCAACAATCTAACTATGGTAAACCATGGAACCAGAGAAAAGATAGATAAGCTCGCAAAATAAGAAAAGAATTTGAACAAAAAGACGCTGAAATAATATAATTTAAGAAAAGAGAGCTATCCAGGCTGTCAAAAGAGTAAATAACACCCAAACAAACAACGATACTCACACACTTGACCGGCAGGGGGAGATAACCATTCTTCGCCTAAAGACACATCACAACATATTGAACAGACATAAATACAAGCTTCGACTCCCTACTTCACGACTATGCGAAACAGACTGCTTACGTCAATTACATGACTGTCCTCTGTACGGCCAGTTTAAGAAAATTACTCTCGCCCAACGATTTAACACTGAACTCAAAGCTGTACTGAGCTAACGTTGAACTGTCAACAACGGTCGAGTTCATCGCAGGATCTCGTCTGGTGGTGTAGAAACCAAATTTACGTTTGCGAGAAGAAGAACAAGAAGATGAAGAAGAAGAGGAGGAAAAACATTATGATGACGAAGAAGATGAAGATCATGATGGTGATGATGAAGAAGAGGAAAAAGAAGAAATTGAGGAGTTTGTTCCATGGCGTGGCAACTTTGGAGTCTCAGCTTTGCTTTATTATTATGGTTTGGCTTCTATGATTCATCGTCAACATGTCTTAATTGTGCATCTTATTTGTCCTCATGAAGGCGTCCATATCATGACACCCCTGTTGGGATATCAGGTCCTATTTTGATGACGTAACAATAGATCTTGTTCTGCGTGAGAAGAACGGTACATAACGGTGTGAATGGAAACTTACACAGGTAATAAGTTAGCTCCATCGAAGATGTGTGCGTGCGGACAAGATGCACATACATATGAACACATTTTCCAAGACTACTGTTTCATGCCTAGTCTCTTCCCCACAGGGACACAAATACACACAAAGCTGTTGGGAACCCTTACTCTTCACTACAGCTACTTTTATTCACAAAACTGTACTTCACGTGTAGACGTAATAAAATAACATGCAAACGAGTCGAACAGGAAGAAGATGAAAAAGAAGAAGAAGAAGAAGAAGAAGAAGAAAAATACATAATTGAAGCAATTATGCCGTCGACTGATTTCATTACGTGGTCGCCCTCATGTCGCCTGGCTTAACACATGTGGATGAGTGTGTATGTGTAGGTGTGTGTTTGTGTGTATGTGTGTGCGTTTGTGTGTATGTGTTTGTGTGTATTTGTGTGTATATGTATATGTTTGTGTTTATTTGTATGTGTGTATGTGTGTGTCTGTGTTTATGTGTGTGTTTGTGTGTGTGTGTTTGTGTATGTGTGTGTGTATGTGTGTGTCTGTTTATGTATATGTGTGTGTATGTGTATGTGTGTTTGTGTGTATGTGTGTGTGTTTGTGTAGGTGGGTGTGTTTGTGTGTATGTGTAGGTGTGCGTGATTGTGTGTATGTATAGGTGTGTGCGTTTGTGTGTATGTGTAGCTGTGTGTGTTTGTGTGTATGTGTAAGTGTATGTATATGTGTATGTATAAGTACGTGTGTATGTGTAGGTTTGTGTGTATGTGTAGGTGTGTGTGTATGTATGTATATGTATATGTAGATGGTGATTTATGAGGAATTCATTCTTGAGTTCTTCCCCCCTAATCTGTTTGTACGGAACTTCACATCACACATAACATAATCAAGTTAACATTAACAACACTAACCTCAGAAAACAGCATCTACCTAACATCAATGTAATCATTTCCACATCAACGTAACAGTCTTACAAACTACAAACTACAAACTTCTCAAACCAACATGAACACTTATTAATCCCCAAACATTATTTCAAAAATCGGACTTACAAATTTTGAGCAATAACAACCACCTCACAAGAGCTATGTAACAACAACAACAACAACAACAACAACAACAACAACAGCATTACAAACTAATCTAAACTGTGGATATACCGACATGCACTGTTTGAGCATCTGCACATGCGTAACTTCGAAACTGAACTTGAATTGTTAACAACAGAATATAATACGCCATGAGCAATTAGATAAGCGATGCTTATAATATCGAATATTATAGTCAAATGCTGTACAAGAAATAAGGCAAAGAAACATTACAAAACAAATAAGTAGCACATAAATGTAACATGTAAAACAGAACAGCAACAGCATTAGAAGAACGAAAAGGTGTAAGATCAAGAAACAATAACAACAGTAGTACAGTAATGAACAAAAAACAGTAGTACAGTAATGAACAATAAAAACAGTAGTATAGTAATGAACAACAACAACATTCGTGCAGTAATGAACAACACAAACAACAGTACAGTAATGAACAATCAAGAATGGTAGCACTGTAATAAACAATAAAAACAGTAGTACAGTAATGAACAATAAAAACAGTAGTACAGTAATGAACAACAACAACATTCGTGCAGTAATGAACAACAAAAACAACAGTACAGTAATGAACAATAAAGAATGGTAGCACAGTAATAAACAACAAAAACAGTAGTACATAATCAATCACAAAAACATTATTTCAGTAATGAACAACAAAAACAGTCGTGCAGTAATGAACAACAAAAACAACAGTTCAGTAATGAACAATAAAAAACAGCAGTACATAAATCAGCCACAAAAACGTTATTACAGTAATGAACAAAAAGAACATTATTACAGTAATAAACAACAAAAACAGTAGTACATAAATCAACCACAAAAACATTATTACAGTAATGAACAACACAAATTGCCGAAGAGTAATGAACAAAAAACAGTAGCGTAGTAATGAACAACAAGAACAATAAAACAGTAATGAACAATACAAAACTATAGTATAGAAATGTATCACAGATACTGTAGAACAGAAATGAATCACAAAAACTGTAGTACAGAAATGAGCCACAAAAACTGTAGTACAGAAATGAATCACAAAAACTGTAGCATAGAAATGAATCACAAAAACTGTAGCAGAATAATGAAAAATAAAAAAATTCTGCGATTTATCAACAGATACCAAAGACAGTAGTAGAGTAATGAACGACACACAACATTACAACAGTGTAACAAAACAAACAATAAAGACATCAATACTGTAAAACCTAAAGAACAATTGGTAACAGTAATTGAGCAGCAAAGACAGAACATCAGTTAACAGCTAAAGTAGTTACTCCAATGTACAATAAAAACAGTGTGGCATCAATGAGCAACAAAGACAGTAGTCCAGTAATGAACATCATGTCAGTGAAACAGCAACAAACATCAAAGACAAACATCAATGAACATCACTTGCTGTAGTCCCTACAGATGGAAACTAAGCCTACGGGCCCTCAACAATAACACATGACCAGAGAATAAAAAGCCACCAGTCAAGAGAAAAGAAGTACTATAGTGGATAACATCACATTGTGGCATACGATGAAATAAGACAGTAGACACGTTAGCAGAGGAATGAGCAACACGAGAGCACGAAGAATAAACAATAATCTTCCAAGATAAGAAGACCTTCATCCAAACCATAAGGAAAGTCAACCAAACGAGATACAACTATCACTGTCTCGACCGAGCAGAGCACGTGATCATGTTGCACATGAGATCGTGGCATGACATATTGATGATCCCTTTGTAGGCTGGTATTGGCTCCATCCCCCATGAATACGTGCGGGCAAGAACCGCGGACAGCAAACCATATCCTACAAGGCAGTTATATGCTTAGCCAATAACTTAATCAGTACTGGTGAATGGAGACGAACCTACATACAAAGTTGTTAGGAAAAACTCTCAAATTCAATAATATTTATACAAAGAATTGGACTTCACGCCCAACAAAAAATGTGACGGTTGAGAAGAAGAAGTAGATCAATGTCTCAGAGAGAACAACAAGAGACGAACAAGGGAATAATACCTACATTATTACAAAATAATTTCAATGGCTTAGAAACTTTGGCGATAAAATAAGGTGCAGAATACCAAATAATATATCTAAACATAACAATGAACAAAGTAACACAATAACATATACAATAACATAACTAGTATAACATTGAACAAAGTAGACAGCACATAATATAACAGAACTAGTATAGCATTGAACAAAGTAGGCATCACATATACTAACAGAACTAGTATAATTTTTAAAAAAAGACATCACTAATCCTAACATGACTAGTATAACAATGAACAAAGAAGACTTCACATATACTAACAGAACTAGTATAATAAAAAAAAAAGACATCACATATACTAACATGACTAGTATAACAATGAACAAAGTAGACTTCACATATAATAACAGAACTAGTATACATGCCCGAGTGGTCTGCCGGGGTCTTCCTGTATTACAAGGACAAGAATAGCACCACTGACTCACATGGAGCATATTGTAAGAGGCGTCTAACTGTATGACATGGAATTACACCGGCATGGTTAGACGGTTTCTTTACAGCAGCTTTGATGACGCTTAACGGACTGCGGGTCTACTTTGCGATAGTGTTTGAGTCTAAAAGGATGAACTAGCATATCTGTTAACCATCCTAAGTAAGCACTTGTCCCAACGCATCGGAGTATTAAGCTCATCAAACCTAGCCCGCTTAGCAGGAAACCTTTCTCCCGGCTACATCCAGCTCATACGAGAGCTGGTACCTACACTGGAGCATCTTCCTTGTAGAAGCACAGTTCGACTAAGAACTAGTTTAACAAAGTAAACCTCACATATAATAACATAACTAGTATAACAAGGAACAAGACACCACATATAATAACAGAACTAGTATAAAACTGAGCAAAGTAGACAACACATAAAACAACAGATCTAGTATTACAAGGAACAAAGTAGGGAGCATATAAAACAACAGATCTAGTATAACAAGGAAAAAGGAGACAACACATAAAACAACAGATCTAGTAAAACAAGGAACAAAGTAGACAACACATAAAACAACAGATCTAGTATAACAAGGAACAAAGTAGACAACACATAAAACAACAGATCTAGTATAACAAGGAACAAAGTAGGTAGTACATTTAATATCAGAACTAGTATAACAACGAACAAACTGGACAACACATAAAATACAGATCTAGTATAACAAGGAAGAAAGTATGTAGCACATATAATAACAGAACTAGTTTAACACGGAACAAAGTAGGTAGCACATATAGCAACATAACTAGTACAATAAGGAATATAGTAGTTGGGACATATACTAACAGAACTAGTATAGCAGGGAGCAAAGTAGGTAACATATAAAACAACAGAACTAGTATAACAAGGAATAAAGTAGGTAGCACATATAATAACATAACTAGTGTAACAAGGAGCACAGTAGACAACACATATAATAACATAACTAGTATAACAAGGAGCACAGTAGACAACACATATAATAACATAACTAGTATGACATAGACCTATGTAAAAAGATGGCAAATGCAACAACAAAACTAGTAAAAATTCACGAAAAAGCCACAGAATTACAACAGTAGTGCACAATGAAACCCTTTTTGTAATGAACAAAGTATTACATCAGCAACAAAACAACACACCAACAGCATACAATCTCTACAATAATTCATAAAGTAAAAAGAGCATTTTCAACAACAGCTTAAACAGGACTTAAACATGACAAACATTTAAACAGTGAGCACAGTATAGTATTATAAAACAGTAAAACAACAAAATCACGAAATGTAGAAATAAAACGGCACCATGCACAACAAAAAACAATAAAAGTATAACTATGCACAATTTAAAAAATACAGAATATGCAACAGAGAGAACATTTTCACTGTAAACAAAATGCAAAAGTTAAAGATAGTTAAATTAAAGTACATAACAGTAGCAACATTAACAAAAAGTAATCCAAAAATTAACAAATTTGTAATCGGTATCAAAACAATTAAATAAACGTATCAATAACAGTGGCAATTGAAAAACCAATGGCAAGGGAGTGCATGTCCAATTTGTGAGAAGTTTCGAAAAAAATGGGAAATTGTAAAAAGTGTTTCTTACATGTGATCAATCCCTTTCAAATGGGCACAATCAACGGTAGACAAGTGTTATTTGTACAATCTTTGGTCATTGATTACTGATTGTTGTAGGAGCGAGGCTAAATCTATCACTGGTTAATAGAGGAGCAAGAGTTAATCTATTCATGATTACTTGAAAAACAAGAGTAAATCAATCCATGTGTACTTGGAAAACAAGCGTTAATCTATCCATGTTTACTTGAAATACAATAGTTTATATTTCCATGTTTACATGAAGAAAAGAGTTAATCTATACATCTTTACTTGAAAAACAGGACTTAATCTATCCATGTTAACTTGAAAAACAAGTGTTAGTCTATAGTTGTTTAATAGAGAAATAGGGATCTACCCACGCCTGACCATGAGATTCATAAAGGGTTAAACTTTATGTGGATATTAGAAATATGGTCAATTTTTATTTGGTTAATGATTGATTCTATAATTGGTTACGAGGTGAAAGTGCGTTTATCTGTGACACGCCATTGTAGAATGCTGGCCATAAGAGGAACAAGAGTTAATCTATCACTGATCATAAGAGGAACAAGAGTTAATCTATCACTGATCATAAGAGGAACAATGGTTAATCTATCACTGATCATAAGAGGAACAAGAGTTAGTCTATCACTGATCATAAGAGGAACAAGAGTTAATCTATCACTGATCATAAGAGGAACAAGAGTTAATCTATCACTGATCATAAGAGGAACAAGAGTTAGTCTATCACTGATCATAAGAGGAACAATGGTTAATTTATCACTGGTCATAAGAGGAACAATGGTTAATCTATCACTGATCATAAGAGGAACAATGGTTAATTTATCACTGATCATAAGAGGAACAATGGTTAATCTATTACTGGTCATAAGAGGAACAATGGTTAATTTATCACTGGTCATAAGAGGAACAATGGTTAATTTATCACTTGGCATAAGAGGAACAATGGTTAAATGGCTTTTGTAGGAATACATTTTAATCTATCAATGAAAAAGGCTAGCCTATACTTAGCTGCTATATGAACAAGAGTTAATTTATCACAGATCATACGGGATAATACGATCATAACAAGGGATAATCTATACTAAGAGGATTAAGGGTTAATGTATAAATGTCTGTTACAGGAATATGGGATAATCTATAATTAGTGGATTGAGGAATACGTGTGTATCTGCATGTGGTTAGTTGAGAGACAAGATATACGCATTAGTTGTTTATTTGTGGAATAGGCTACATGTGGTTAATAGGGATGCAGGGAATTTTAGATTTGTATTCGATTGGTGTCGAATACTCAATGAACTATGAAATGTCGCTAAATATGTTGAAATCAACACCTTAAATAGCAAAAAATGTGTACTAACATATTCGTATCCGGTTAAGTAGTTAAAGGCTTATATTCGTATCGGGCCAAAAGTAGTTAAAGGTTTAAATTCGTATTGGACCAAGTAGTTAAACATTTATATTCGTTTCAAGCCAAGTAGTTAAAGGCTTATATCCGTTTTGGACCAAGTAGTTAAAGGCTTATATCCGTTTTGGACCAAGTAGTAAAAGGATTATATTCGTTTTGGACCAAGTAGTTACATTTTTATATTCGTTTTGGACCAAGTAGTTAAAGGCTTATATTCGTTTTGGACCAAGTAGTTAAATTTTTATATCCGTTTTGAACCAAGTGGTTAAAGGATTATATTCGTTTTGGACCAAGTAGTTAAAGGTTTATTTTCGTATCAGGCCAAATAGTTAAAAGTCTATATTCGTATTCGGCCAAATAGTTAAATTTTTATATTCGTATACATATAATCATTAATTTCTAAATAATTGAACAAGTTCAGGTAAATTCAGGAAAACCATTACAGAAGATTCCCGCAATGAGACGGAAAATAAGACAAGGATTACGTTGGCATAAAAGGTTTAAGATAAAAAAATAAATAAATATATTTTGACTGAAAGTATATAGGATAGAACTGAGGAAAAGAATAATCACCATTCATATATGACCAATTGTATTGTGAAAGAAGGATAAAAAAAGCTTGGAAATATTGTAAATGTGGTGCTACCGTGGAGTGGAAAGAGTGAGTTGGACAGAAAAAAAATCCAATGACAATGTACTCACTAACATAAATGCACAAAAATAAATATTGAAGATTTTACAAAAACCAAGATTGAGTTCGCTGGACCATATAATGAGAGATAAAAGTCTTCATCTGAAGATATTAGAGGGCAAGATTCAGGGGCAAAGAGGAAAGAGGTGATCAAGACTCACCTTTTCATCTCAGCCATGCAGAGATAGTACAAACCTACACTGAAATAAAAAGAGCTGCAGAGGATAAGGTAAAATGGAAAGACATACTCAGACAACCTTACAACCAGTCTCAGGACTGTTCGACAAGATGATGATGATAATTCGTATTCGGCTGAGTAGTGAAAATCCCTATTAAGTAAATATAAAAGTACAAATTCATAATTTTATGGCTTCTTCTTTTTCTTTTCGCTTATCCTGTGTTGCCTTTCAGGGTCAGGTTATGAAGAGATCCATAGAACGAGCCCGGCTGTGTAACTCATACACAGTGGCGTTCACCGCATCATATATTTTCTTAAGCCACATTTTTCGTGATCGGCCTTTGCTCTTGAATCCGCTGTATTGAAATAGCATTGCTTGTTGTGTGCTGATGTGTAGTGGCAGTGTTGCTACGTGGATAAAAACATTTTAGTCGCTGTCTTTTGTTGTAGTATAATGCTGGTGTTGTTCAAAATGGTCACCTGATGACATCGTTTCCGATCCTGTCTCTCCTTGTTACACTTTATATTTTTAGCAGGCGTTAAATTTCTGCTGTTACGAAGTGTCGTTTTTCAATTGAAAGTATCCAGATTTGACATTGGTAGCATAGTGTTGTGACGAATATCATGTTGCATACATCTCTATCTGTAGTCATTATCACGTTGTGTGCAATTAGGTATTGGAGTTAATTGATCTGATTTGTCTTATTGCATCTTTGTTGGATCTCCGCTATGATTCTTCCGTCTGCTCTTATCGTGTTTATGTTTTATTCTTTATTTATTATATTTAATTTGACATGTTGCAATGACTGCTTGATCGTCTACGAGAAGAAGTTCGTCTAAGAGTTCACAATGTTGTTTCCTTCATTTAGGTTGGCTGTTTTGGATAAGCGGTTTACTTACTCGACGAACAACAAAAGGGATAGCACACATCCTTGCCGAACTCAACATTTCATATGAAATGTTGCCGAGAGTCCGGTTATTGTTAAAACAGAGCACTGGCTATCAATGTCAAGATTTTTGCATAGGTTGATTATGTGATCGTGTACTCCACAGTGAGCCAATATTTTCCATAGATGTCTATCTACCTGGTCGAAAGCGTTCTTTTTATCTACAAACGCAACATATAGTTCATGATTGTATTAAATTGTTGACTTCACCAATTGTCTGAGAGTAAAATTGAATTCGTACAGCTTCTATGTATAGCAACTAGAGAAAAGAGGGTTGGTATACAACTGAATATTTGACAAACGCGGTTTAATGTGTAACAAACAATGTGAGTAACAAGGGATAATCTACTCATGTCTACTAGAAAAGTTAGGGTTAGCGCTAAACTCTTTAAGTTAATCAATACATAATTACAAGATGAAATACTTGTTAACCTATTACACATAACGTAATTGTTAAATTAATGAATAGTGAAACTCATAATGCATAGCTTTTAAATGACAGGGTTAGGGACCTTGACATTCACTAACCAATGCATCCGGCAAATGATTCTCGATGATGTGTTTTCGAATACAATTATTTTTAAAGTGGTCTGCTCCTCACTTCTGAAACATTCCAACCAATTCATATCAGTTTTGTAGGGGTCTTCTAAGGCACAGTTCTGACACCTTCCAACCAGTTCATACCAGTTTTGAGGGGAGGGGGACTAACGTCTGGTCAGCCAAAATATACTGATCAGACATGTTAGTCAGGGTCCGGCAAAACATACTGGCCAAGATCCTCACCTTGGCTTCCTTGTAGTCCTCCACAGAAACGGGCTATTTTCATGCATCCTGGCCAACGAGGTGAGGAAACGACGTAATCACTTTAGTAGTGAACGACACGAAAATGAAGCCAAGCATATAATGACCGTTTGCAGGACCCAGGTCCACCTTTACCAGCACGCTCACAATGTGAGGAAAGCTACTGAAAACCACCACTTAACGTCCTTTTTAGGGCTCATAAAAGAGGTAACATACTCATTATGGGAATTCGAAACAACAGCAACAATTTCAGTTTTGAAAGAGTTTTCTACCATTCAACATGCTCACTCTCATTTTAGAGATACCTGCTGCCGCTCAGTTCTAACATTTGTCAATTAGTTCCTACAAGTTTGTAATGGGTCTACTTTAGCTTAGCTGTGAAACCATTCAAGTAGCTATCTAGTTCTAGAACATTGGACGTAGCTAATCTCAGTTTTATGGGAGCTTGCTATCTAATTTTATGACAAGGCTCAACTAACTTAAGTTCTATGGGAGCTTGCTATCTAATTTAAGGACATAAGGCTCAACTAACTTTAGTGTTATGGGAGCTTGCTATCTAGTTTTAGGATATAAGGCTCAACTAACTAAAACACAAGGCAAGTGCAGATGTCTGAAGGATTGATGGCTGTGTTCTCTTATAATGTGTCGGTCAGTTTTCGGATGATATTATTTCTTGTGTGTATCTTAAGCTTTGTTTCTTGGCAGTGCCTTATGTAGGATAATGTACGATTTCGCTTCAAGCCTAGATATTTGGGTGCCGTGCAACAACATTAATAATGTGACAAGGCTCAGCTAGCCTTAGTTTTCTCGGGAATTTCTTTCTATTTCTGGGACAAATCACCCAGCTAACAACATTTATAACGTCACGGGACTCAGACAGCCTTAATTTAAGCGGACCTTGCATTCACGTTCACAGTATCTCGCCCAGATAGTTCTAGTTTTACTGCAACCTGCTTTCAAGCTCTGCGCATTTTGCCTACTAGTCTCAGTTATAACGGAACATGCTTTCAAGTTCTGAGGCATCCCACTCATATTTCTTAGTTGTACCAGGACTTGCTACCAAGTTCTGAGGCATCCCACTCATATTCCTTAGTTGTACCAGGACTTGCTACCAAGTTCTGAGGCATCCCACTCATATTCCTTAGTTAGACCGGGACTTGCTTCCAAGTTCTGAGGCATCAAGCTCATATTCCTTAGTTGCACCAGGAACTGTTACCAAGTTCTGAGTTATCACTCATATTCCTTAGTCGTACCGGGACTTGTTACCAAGTTCAGACCAATCTTACTTAATTATTCTCACTTGATCGTATGTCTTGGACTATATAACTGACACAAATCTTAGACTCACAGATACACATCTTAGATAATCTACAGCAAACAAATTCACACATAAATAAACGGCATGGAAGTCACGTGATGAGACGTAACATAACTTTCGCGTGAATGGAAATGGCACAGCTCTTAAGTGGAATCACGTGACATTACTAGTAAAAAGACATTTCAATGGCCTAGTGGTTTCACGAACACAACAATGGCCATCAGTAGTTCTATTACAATTGGCCATGACACAACAGTATTATTATATTTTCACTGCTAACTTATTGGTTGCACGCTTCAGCAGCGTTTCGTCTGAGGTGCGCATGCACGCGCGCATGAGCGTCGGTGTTTATTGCTCGTATATTTGATTTCACCGTTGCTGATGTACTATCAAAGAGGGGATTAACAGGAACGGAGTCACTGCTAATTTGACCAGGTTTAGATTCACGATTGGTAGGGGAACACTTGTAGCTCACTTGAACATCTTTGCAATCCTGACTCTCCTGACCATCTCCAATGGATGGAGGTGTAGTTGATGATTCTCTTCCTTCACACGCAGGATTTGGATGAGGTCTTCGCTTGGCTTCATCTTTCTTCCATTTCATACGTCGATTCTGGAACCAGATCTTGATATGTCGTTCTGTTAGATTGAGCATGGCTGCCAGTTCTATTCGTCGTGGTCGTGAGATGTACTTGTTGAAGTGAAATTCTTTCTCGAGCTCTAGGAGTTGCCCCCGTGTATAGGCGGTCCTTGTTCTCTTATTCTCATCCTCCAGAGACAGCTGACCACCTGTGGATGAGAGAGCCTAGGTCAGTGCACCAGAAATACACGGAGAAAATGGAAGCAGCGAATTGATATTTAACTTAACAGAAAGTCATCATGCATATGTTTGTGTGTATACGTGCGTGCTTGCTTGTTTGCGTGCGTACGTGCTTGCGTGCGTGCGTGCGTACGTACGTACATGTATGTATGTACATACGTATGCACGTATGTATGTATGTATGTATGTGTATATGTATGAGTATATGTATGTGCATATGTATGCGCGTGTATGTGTTTGTTATTGAGTATTTTAATGTATGCCAGTATGAATATATGCAATCGTTTTCACTCGAGCTATTTGCGTAGGCTGCCCGGGGTTAGGTGGCAAGACAAAGGGCCTAATTATGACATTCTTAGCAATACAAACATGTTGAGCATCCTTACACTTTTGAAATGGACTCAGCTGCGATGGACAGGCCATGTTGTTTGAATGCCATATAAGCGCATCCCCAACCAGCTGTTATATGGTGAGCTCAAAACAGCCAGACTTTTACCAGAAGGCAGAAGAAAGGCTACAACGTGTCTCACTATGCACACTACTTTGGCAGCGAAGACTGCGATCAGTTGGCCATATTCGTCGCATCGTAGACGTTCGCATACCTTCATTATGCTCTATGGACAGCTGGCGTGTGGTAAAAGAAAAGTTAGACGACCACAGCTGAGGCTCAAAGACGCGTGTAAGCGGGATTTGAAGGCACTGGAAAGAAGATCTGCCATCTTAAGAAAACGCAGCTGCATACCGATTCAAATGGAGATGCAACCTAAACAGCCACGCAAGGTTGGGCGAATATAAACTCTTGCAACAAAAAAAAAAAGTGAAAAACAACTCCACAAGGAAAAGAAAAACCAAAACTCGTTAGAGAGTTGCTATAACAAGGTCGCCTCATCCTATAGTCAGCCTTGACTGAAAAGGGGCTACTAAAACCCGTTTATACGATGTCCATTTGATAGCCAAACTTTTAATAGCGAGAAGACAAACTCGTTAAAACACACGGGATGCTAGTTTGACCATTTTTTGTGTGCTTTATTTGAATGTTTTGTGAATTAAATTCGTTTTAAATGATTTTCATTGATCAGGTATTTGACTTTCATTATAGCATTTACTGAATAGTTTAACTGAGTGTTGTTATAAATTTTCCTCTGCTGCTTGTATTACTGCTTTTCCAAATTGTATGCAACAGGCATGCAACGTTTCATCCATTCTACCTTTGCTATTGTTACAGACATATCGTATCGTGTGGGCTTTTGCTAACTCAACCATTTGATGCCCACAGTTACGAATTATGCTTCTTACCTTCTTCTATTTTCTCTCTCGGTCTATCGTCTATCATTTGTTGTATAGCTTGTATAATGCACTTGACATTTAATTAAACTTCGTCTTGATTCGGCTGCCTTGATTAGTTTTTTGCAATCTCTGCTGTTCCTAACCTACTTTGAGTCTGCCTGGTCTGTTTGTTCAGTTCGCATAGCGAGATCTTATTAAGCCTGCTGCTCACGTTGAACTGTCTCCTCGCTGTTAGAAGTTTTAAGGTTTCGTCATTGATTGGATTGTATTGTAATGTATTATATATTTTTGTCACAGTGATACAATTATTAAGCTTTTCTATCAACTGTCCCAGGCGACAGGCAGATTATCCTGCGTACTGTCAGTCCTGTCGCGTAATGTGTTAGTCAGCCTAGCAGTATCAAGTAATGTAAGTATATAAAGTAAAGATCCAGTTTCACGCAAATGTGGCGTACGGGAAATATGGTGTTAGACCCATATTATTTGGTGACCCACGTCACTTAATGTGTGGTGTGGTCAGTATCACGCTGGCCGCCTTTACTTACCAGAATGCTCTGGTACCCAATTTATGAGGCTTTGTCGACTACCGGTTCCAGATTGCGATCGGAAAATCCCGCACCAACTGGTGATTGAACCCTAATCGATCGCTTGGTAGTGCACTAACCACTGCGCTAGCACAGCAATCGCCTTTTATGAGGAAGATATGTTGATATGTAATGTTCCTTTAGCTGATCTGTGGTCGCTGTTTGTATTTAGCGAATGTAATACTTCTACTTCAAAAATACATTTCATATCCTTACTGAGCTGTGAAAGAGAATAGGTATGGTCCAAGATTGTATTTAGCAACATGCTACACATACTGACATCCAAACAAAGAATTCATTGAAACTGAAAGTTGTCAAGAGTTACGAATAATCGCAACTACTTTATGGCGCAGAAACATGGACAATGAAATCAAAGTTATAAATGGAAGAACAACATTAGGATGTTGAGGTTCATTGTAGCTGACCTTCGATGTGCAGATGGCAGCTGATCTGATCTATACTGGCAATCCATTTGAAGATGACAACTGATCTGATCTCATATTTGATGTGGAGATGACATCTGATCAGATTTATACTGGCAAACCATTTGGAGATGACAACTGATCTGATCTGGCATTTGATGTGGAGATGACTTCTGATCAGACTTATACTGGCCTTCCATTTTGGAGACAAGCACTGATCTGTACTGGCCTTCGATGTGGATATAAGCACTGATCTGTACTGACCTTCGATGTGGAGATTGCAACTGATCTGTACTGGCCTTCGATGTGGAGATGGCAACTGATCTCATATACACTGAACTTCAATGTGAAGACAGCAATTGATCTGATTTACACTGATCTTCGATGTGAAGATAGCAATTGATCTGATTTACACTGATCTTCGATGTGAAGATAGCAATTAATCTGATTTACACTGATCTTTGATGTGAAGATAGCAATTGATCTGATTTACACTGATCTTCGATGTGAAGATAGCAATTAATCTAATTTACACTGATCTTCGATGTGAAGAAAGCAATTGATCTGATTTACACTGATCTTCGATGTTGCAGCTGACAGCTTATCTGAGCTACACTAAGCGTTTCACATTTAAATAATGACATCACAATGAAGGATGTATTCACTTGTTTGCTTGCTGACAAAGGGGCCAAATTTGTAAATAATTAAGACATTTTGAATTGTATCGTGAACCTGTTCATTACAGAACAATATTTCCTTGGGATGACTGGCTACAACGAGTATATTGATCAGCTTTTTTTTTTAATGCTGAACAACAATAAAGAAAAGAAGAAAAGCTGTTTCACCGAGTTAGTCGCTCCAAAAATAGGTTGCCTCTGCATTTCCGGGTGGTCCAGGTAGCAGCAAAAAGGCTAGTTCAATGTTAGGTATGATAAAAAGAAATATTAAACATAGGAGCAAGGAAGTGATAGTCACACTGTTTACAGCATTAGTTAGACCTAGATTGGAGTACTGTGTACAGGTGTGGAGCAATTTTCGTAAAGGGGATATAAACACGCTGGAAAGGATACAAAAAGGAGCGACAAAGCTGATAGAAAGATTCCAGAATTACAGTTATGAGGAAATAGTTAGAAAAACCGGCCTACAGTGTCTCGAAAAAAGAAGAATTTGAGGTGACAATACAGGTTCATAAGATAATCAAAGAAACGGATATATTACTATAATAAGTCTTTCAAAATACAACCACCTGTAAGAACAAGAGGGCATAGCTACAATTAATTAAAGAGAGGTCCGTATTAGATATTAGGAAACATTTTTTTAGTCAGAGAGCAGCGAATGCTTGAAATGCATTGCCACGGAAAGAAGTGGAGGCAGAGACAATTAATGCATTTAAGAATATTTTGGACGCACATAGCTTTTAGAGCAAAGAAATGTAAATAAAACTGGTTGTTACAGTTTTTGCAGAGTCTTCTAAACCAGTATGAAGACGTTAAGTTAAATTATCATAATTTCAATTAAATGTCACGCTCACACAAATCATGAGCCCTTGAACAATATAATTGCATAGACATTACTTTCTACCTTTAAAATTATTGTTATTTATTATTGTTATCAATGGTTCTTGTGCGTTAATTCACCCATTCTGAAATTGTATGCCAATCAATGACCACACGGGTTTCAGTACAAAAATAATTATACGTGTCTAGCTATCAGGGTGCAGTTTTGTTGGGTGCAGGTTTGTTGTTTTTTGTGGGCCCTAAAAAGGACCTTGATGCTGGTTTGTGTGTTTTGTGGGCCCCGAAAAGGGCCGCGAGGGGAAGAGATTACCAAGGATCGCTGAAGCTATACATTAGTGGATGTTGTTCATTAATGTTGTTGTTTTAATATTATTATACTAGTTGTAGTTACTAAAATTTGAAATTGATCGGTGTTGTAATTTTGTGACTTTGTGTTTCTTGTATTGTTCTTTTCATTCCATCTAAATGACATATATCTACCATTTGTAGGTCAACAACTATATAGTGACCCTAAAGTGGAGTTTTGCCTGGACGTTGTGTCTCTGACCAGTCGTAGCTCTAGCTCTAAGGTTAGTTGACCGTCGTAAGTGATGATGGGGACATCATTAGACATTTATGTCTTGATGATGAAGCTTGCGCTGTATTTGGATTATAGTAAGTAGGAAGCTGCGCTGGTCATCAGCTTCAAACTCTGGTCCCGAACTATCTTAAACCAATGGCAAGACTTAAGTCAAGACCTCTGGAGGTAGTTCAGGATGCAGGTTCAAGTTGGCTTGAAACCTGGGAGAAGGGGGTGGGGGGTGGTCGAACCCATACCGTTTCCTTTCATCGCTTTGAGCAGCGAGCCTTACCTCTCAACCACAGCTACTCCTAAGGACTGTAGTTGTGAATATCAAAGTTACTGACGCAGATGGTAATAATGACTCTTCGATCCGTGGGTGTTGTAGTTTATTAAGAAGACATAAAAGTTGGTAGCGAGGTGGTTGCTAGGATCTGATATCTCTGGTCATCTGACCCTTTCACCTTATGCTCTCATCCGGGGTCCGAAATGTGGCCAGGTCAAGTATACTGCGCGCGAGCAGTTCCAGCTGTGATGATGGCAATAAGAACACGGGAGATGATGGCTGCTCGGTGTTTACGACCTGACAGCAACATGTTGTTCGCTACCGCAGTAAAGAATGGGCACGGTCCATTTGATCAAGTTCACACCAGCAAGACACATGTCCGGTCTGTCACATGAGATCTTTCATTTCTCACAGGCATTCTCTTTAATTTCCTGAGTGAAGGGGGCGTGGGCGTCGCAGGGCGCTGGAGTACTGCATAGGGTGGCGAACATTGTTTGGACCGGCCGTCTGTCACACCAGTGGTGTTAGAGTTGAGCAGAACAGGACATCTGTAACCTTTTAAGCAACTCGTGAAAGGCTACTAAAGAAGTGTGTGCATGGGGCTAGCAATGTGATCATGTAAAACCATTGTTATTGAAACCGCCATTCCAGATGTTTGAATTTTAGCTTCATGTATTAAGGTTAGCTTTAGTGGGGTGGGGGGGGGGGGGGAAGAGCGTATGCTCCACTTAGAGCGATGAGATGAACTAGACCAGATCGCCTTTATTCTGTGAACCCGGAGCCTTTATTCTGTGACGCAGCCGCCCTTATTCTGTGAACCCGCTGCCGTTATTCTGTGAACCCGGAGTCTTTATTCTGTGAACCCGCCGCTTTTATTCTGTGAATCAGCACCTTTATTCTCTGAACCAGCCGCCTTTATTCCATGAACAAACCTCTTTATAATGTGAACCAGCACTCTCTAATCTGTGAATCAGTCCCCTTTTATTCTATGAACCCGACTCTTTTTTTTCTATGAACCAGTCGCCTTTTTATGAGAACAATCCGAGTTTATTTTGAGAACAATCCGCGTTTACTTTGAGAACAATCCGCGTTTATTTTGAGAACAATCCGCGTTTATTTTGAGAACAATCCGCTTTTATTCTGATAACCAGGAGCCTTGATCATGTGAACCAGACGTCTTTTTCGTTTTCGTTACTCCTTTCAAGGTCTCTTCCCATGGGCGGTGCCAAAGTTAGGGTCTGTCGGAATAACCTTTTTGACAACGAGATTGAGACAGAATGATCATAACAAAGAGGATAACGCAAAGGAAAATTGCCGTTGAGTCATCCGGTGGTTCCTTGATGCTACGAGCAGTGTGCTTGGCTCAAGGAAAATAATTCCACGGAGTACGAATTGTGATTGTAAACACCTCCATGGGAAAGGTGGTGGATTAATAAGTTATCTTTGTCTTTGTTTTTCTTTAAAGTACAGTAAAAGTGGGTCCTATCGCAACAATTGCCGTCGGGGAGGACATAACAATTCATGGACTATGCCCCAGCCTATTCGTTTGGGGTGGACAGCTCTTACTTGCTGTTTCAATCTTACCAAACCCATACGTTAGATGCTCATTTACAGCTGGGTTGAATGAAGTAGCGGTCGTACCAGAAACAATCTACGCTCTGACTTTTTTCTGTCCGTCTGTGATTTCGAACCTAGACGAGATGTATTACCAGTCTTGGCAAGTCAGCTCACTGTCGACTAGATTACACTTTACCTAACTGTAAGTCAGGTTTTAATTTAGTGCTCAGTATACTGAAACCTGTCGGGATCGGAGCTCAAACACAGTCTCTTCACAGTAGAAATCAAGCACTCTAATCTATCCGCGACTCAGACCATATTAAAGAACATTTTTCTACTTTGAGTTCAGGATCTTTGGTCATGCTATTTCTGCAGGTCAGTCGCCATGATGAAGTCTGTAGTCTTTACCAGGTCAGAGCGGCACCCTCTGGTCAGGTGTGGTATCTCATTTTCCTATAGAGTTGACATTCGTGCAGAATGTGTTCATGATTCTGTCTCCCTGTTCCATTTGGGCATTCATCCGTGTGTGAGATCGTCAGTAGGTATAGATGTTCAAGTAGTCTGCATTGACCAGTCCTTATGCTACATAAGGTAGTTTGTTGAAATCTTTTGGGTTGGTGAATTGGGTCGACTGATTATGTTCATGTCTTCACGACTTCCCTGTTGCGATTGCCTTTTCTGTTAAATTTCCACTTTTGTATCTAATGAATATACCGCTTGCTCTTCTTATTACAGTTTTACATTCAAAGAATGAGTGTAGTAAATAGTACAATAACAACTTTGAGTAATCTCTAATACAAATCATATAAACCATACAAATTGTAAACATACTTCCCAAAATAGTCCAAGGGTCACTTACCAAATATCCCCACTCCCGCCCCCCCCCCCACCACGGCTCCCTTCCCCCTGCCCCTCCGCAAAAAAAATGTTTAAAAGAAGAAGAGAAATAAGTAATATAGATTCACATTGTTCTAAACTCGTTTAGACATCATAGTTTTGACAGTTTCATGTACACAACAAACATGTATGGTAAACATTGCCGGTCAAATGGTGACGCTCTTCTTTTTTGAAATTCAGAAATAAATATGGCCAGTAATAAGCCTGACCACAGCGACCATTGATACAAGCAAGATACGGTTATCTCACGAATAAAATAAACTTTTTGTTGTCAATTAATTTCTTCATGTCACCATGATGAATTTGTAACATGCCACCAGCACTCGAATATGATGTCATCACTATTGCGTATCTCCGGGGCGCGCGTGGGAAGATCAGCTGGTGACCCCAACCAATTGTTTCATTCTCTGCAACAGAAGTGACAAGCTTTCATGCAGAGCGATAATGGGAGGTTGATTTTAACTTAACGTCTTTTATACTGGTTTAGAAGACTCTACAGAGTCTGTATACAACCAGTTTCTTGAAAGGTGGTTTTTTTAACGAATGTGCAAGTCCCTTTTAATATACAAACACTAGAGCCAAGTAGACCCGCAGCCAGCTAGGCGCCATCTATAGCTGCTCTTAACAACCAACCCTGGGGAAAGGCACAGATAAATAGATTATATTTTTTTTTTCAATTTTGTCGGAGCCGCGGACGGTAATCCTACTCTTTTCGATTTCCAACTGCCAAGACATTTTTAACCTGCTCTACACTGAACACATGCGTCCGATTTCACTACCCGGAGATCAGGGGGATTTGTAGCAGAAGATCCACGTGAAAAAAAATCGCTGTCTCCACCGTGATACGAACACGCGACCTCCAGCACCCGAGGCGGACACCTTACCGCGTCGCCTGTTTATATCAACACACATTTTGTTGGAGTCACACACGCTGCTGACCATCTACATTTCAGCACCCGGTATGTCTGCATTTAAGAAAGAAGGATGTCTTCAATTAACCAGCAATTGCTCTCTTGCAAGTTCGTTGTTTACAAGAAACTATCACACTCTGATGTCCAAATGAAAGTCGTACAATGTGATTAAATATGATTGGTTTCTCATCTGAGCAGTTTTAATATTATCAGATTTGCTAAATGGCCATTTAGTTATTTTGAGTGATGTTTGTTAAGTTAGATTGTCCTAAAAGCTTTTTTTAAAATTAAGTTGTACACCAGGATGAAAAGATGTCTACAACAACTTGTGCAGAAGTTATAAATGTTGGTTTTAGCGCGAATCGTTCAAGGCGCCACATAACGGCATTATGCGAAACAAACTGCTGCAAATACCACAACGACAAAAGCGCGCGTACTATCCTTGCCACAAAACCCGTGTTATTTATTATATGCCAACTAGAAAGTTACATTTGGCGCATACCTCAAAGTCGCGCAGAGTGTAGAGTGTTAAGATTGTGAGAGGCTAGAATTATGAGTTCAAATATGAGAAACGAAGTTACTTCATTGTTTTCAATACCAAAAGTACAACTAAACTGTTGAGGAATGAAAGCAAAATACAGGATAGTAAAGACATTTGAAATGAGGTGATGAAAGCCAAGGCGTTGTCCGAGCTCGTTTGTAAATTTTTAAATTGTATGCTTCCCAATTCTGATATTGTCCGGCTGACGTGTTTGAAGATTGTCGTCTCACCTCAGGCTGAAGTCAGAGGAGTATTTCCTTCTGTCCTGACACTAAACAAATGAGAAGGTGTTGGAGCATCGCTCTAAGTTACCTTGGTCAAGAAAGGGTTCTCTTCGCTCATTCCCTGCCATCAATTATCTACTGGCTAGGAGGAGTTCTCCAAGGCTCTAGGCATGGCACCAAATGTTCAAGACAATTGGTTCGTCACATCTTGGGCCGTTGTGCCTTTCCAACTTGGTAAAGATATTTCAAAAGGAAAAAGGCACGTTTTAGACGATTTACTCAAATGTAATGAAGCCTAGAATTATGCCAGAAATTGTTCACTTCAGGACTTGTGTTGCGCAATTTGACAAATTCAAGCCCACGCAAGTAACATTACATGTTTTTTGTATCTACATTCAAACAGACAATAAATCAACTTCTCATATCTACACCCGGACAGTAAACAATAGATGAACTTCTCATATCTACATCCGGACAGACAGTAGATCAACTTCTCATATCTACATCCGGACAATAAACAATAGATCAACTTCTCATATCTACACCTGGACAGTAAACAATAGATCAACTTCTCATATCCACACCCGGACAGTAAACAATAGATCAACTTCTCATATCTAAATCCGGACAATAAACAATAGATCAACCTCATATCTACACCCGGACAAAAAACAATAGATCAACTTCTCATATCTACACCCGGATAGTAAACAATAGATCAACTTCTCATATCTACATCCGGACAGACAATAGATCAACTTCTCATATCTACACCCGGACAGTAAACAATAGATCAATTTCTCATTTCCACACCCTGACAGTAAGCAATAGATCCACTTTTTTACACCCTCGAGGCGAACAAGACATTAACTTCTCATAGCTATACCCTGACAATAATCAATAGATTCTTCTACTTCGTCGTATGTTCTTAAAGTCCCGCTAGCAAGCCTTGAAAATAACTGTGCAAGTAGCAGGATTAGTCTGGTGAACGGAGTGCTTTGTGTCGTAGTTTACAGCTTGACTGCGATATTTGCATCTTTTGGTTCGACACATCCGACTTCACCTGGCATTTTTGGGTACCGGGTTAGACTTCCCTCTTGGTCCGTTCTCCTAAACCAGTCTGCCCTGTTGCAGTTTGTTATCCAGAATAACCACGTGCAAGTGGAGAAGAGTCTTGATAGTCCTGAGTTGCTGGCCCTGAAGTTAGCAATCAGCTATGGGTCGCTCAGCACTACAGCTCATGCATTGCTCAGCATTTGCATCCCAATCAATCGATGAACTTATCATATCTACACCCTTGCAGTAAAACATAGAATAATTTCTTCATTCCCAATACTTAACATAGCACACCTACACATCTACTTGCGTTTAATAATAACTGTCTTCAAGATGAAACATCTAAAGAATGTATGCCATTCGATAAGGACACAGTATATGTAGACAAGAAGATTACAAACGCCTATCCGAAAGCAGATACGTCTACATTCTATCTATTACAAGACAAGAAGACAAAACATACTCTCTCTTTTTGGATGCTCTGTATGTGAGAAGTCCAACGGTTGCCATCTTGGTAGGGTCAATGATCAAATTCATATTGTCCCACACGGTCAGGTGACTAAAGGAACGCAAGGTTAGAGCAGTACAACAGTGGCCATTAATTTGTTATTGTGACCTTTCGTGTCTGGTGCACGTGGTTATTTTTAGATCAACTTGCGTAGAAGAAATAAATTGAATACTGACTGTGTCGAGTCTTGCAAACCAGTATAAAGAAGTTCAGTTAATACTTTATCAGATTCTGGCATCGGGCATACTGTGTTAATGACGTCACTTACACAATCTCAGTTTCTCATTGTGTAAGGGTGGTCAGGTCACTTTCTCGCTGTAGTGCAATTCTGTCATAGTGATAGACTGTCAAAGGTCTGTGGGCGTGTTTTCATCTAGGCAGGGTCGATGGCAAACCCGGTCACGTGACAGTGCAAGGTTAGAGCAGTACACGAGCAGCCACTAATTTGTTGTTGTGACCTTTCTTGTCTGATGTGTCCTCTAGGGCAACCAGACTACATACCTCACGTGGCTTGTGACACACGTAGGTCCTAGCTGGATGACTCCACCAGAGGCAAAGTGACAGTTTTGAATGGTACATACATATTTTTGGGCGGGGGAGGGAGGATTTATATGGTTTTTGTTATTTACTGAAGTTTTAATCATTTACACACATATACACACACATACATACGTACACATATACACACACAACAATTGCCAGTTAACACCTACACTGGCGCAAACGTCAGAGGACCATGCCATCGTAACTAACACCGTCGCCACGTTTACATAAACATACGCACGCAATAGATATGAACACAAGTTAACAGTAGCCACATTTACATAAACATACGCACAAAATAGATATGAACACACGTTAACAGTGGCCACATTTACATAAACATACACACACAATAAATATGAACAGACGTTAACAGTAGCCACATTTACATAAACATACACACACAATAGATAGGAACACACATTGACGAACACGTCAGTGGAAACTAACATCAAAACCATTTACACACAGCATCCGCATACGCACATATACACAGACAAACACACACACACATACACTTTCTAAGTAAACCCAGGTGATGATGGACATACACACTTTCGCACACGTATACACCTTGCTTTACTACACGAAACTACATACACACAGAAGTCGCACACACAAACACACACACACGTTTGTTATTCTTCAACCTCTTCTTCACTGTTTCCTCTAAAAAAGCAACATATATTTTTTTAAATGAGTTTGGCGACCTGTCTTACCTTTTTCTTGTCACCATAAACGGATATGCCATCCTGCTGCTCTTCTCGTGGAACCGACATGCCCAAGAACAATGATCAACTGGCTGTCTGCTGTCAACACATAGACAGATGTCTGTGTGCCCAATTTAATTTTTTTAAATTTTTTAAACAGATTTCTCCGTCTGCTCCTGCCGGTTTGCAATTAATGCTCTCTGTCTCTCTCTCTCTCTCTCTCTCTCTCTCTCTCACTCACTCTGACACATATACACACTCCTGCACATGAGAGCAAACATTCACACACAGTAACGACGCACAAAGACACTAATCATATACAGTCTGTAGCCACACACACGATGTTAGCTGCCATATTCACACATAAACTGTTAGTGTCTCCACAAATTAACATACAAGACTTCTAAAAATCACCACAGAAGGTCCAGCCAATAACTCAAAATAACGTTATTTCCTTATTAGTAAAGCTAATTTCTTTAAAATATAACAAACGTAATGGTTTTTTTAATCTGCAAAACCAGGCTAATAAAGGCTGAAATATGATAATCTCTCCATGAGAATTTGGCTACAATCTGTAGCAGATGTGTATTCCTTGTATCAAAGTCAGGCAGTTTCAGAACGCAGTTGTCCACCGTTACAAGATTACAAGGTTTCAGAGCACAGCTGTTGAGTGTTTATAATCAATAAGTATTCAGAACATACCTGATATTTTGAACTTCATACTTCAAGAATTATTCACACCCCAGAATGTCCAAAGCTTTGGACTTCAGACTTCAAGAAACATACAGAACACAGAATGCCTGATATTTTAAACTTTAGACTTCAATATCTATTCAGAACTTGAATTGTCCAAAGATTTATACTTCAGATTTCAAGAATTATTCAGAACTTAAAATGTCCTGTGTTTTAGACTTCAGACTTAAAAAATCCTTCTTCTTTTTCTCCTTCTGTCCTCCTCCTACTCCTTCTTCTTCTTCTTCTTTTTTTTCTTTTTTTTCTTCTTCTTTTTCTTCTTCTTCTTCTTCTTCTTCTTCTGCTCTCAGACGTCCTTGAATATTTCTTAAGAAAGTAATGGTCCGCATGAGTTCATCGGTAGCTCCATAGAGCTTATCTTGGAGTGGAACGGGAGATGGCCAAATGTGCCTTATCGTATGTTGGACACTTCTGCAGCAGATGTTCAGCAGTCATTTTATCAATGCCGTAGAAACATTCTTCAGTTGAATAGATGGTATAATAACATGCCGTGGCCTGTGTGGAGGGAAAATCACCAACTATTCAGACCTGTTGAGCTTATGATGAACGTAATTTAGGACATCCTGGATGCTTCGCTAACTATTTGTTCATGTATTTCAACCTGATAAACCACCTGACCTATTCATAAGTTAAACATATGAGAGGTTGAGACTGCATACCTGCCTCCTCTTGCCAGTACGTCAGCCTCCTGAAGGCCAAGAATGTTGCAAAGAGAAGGATTCCACTGAATCAGGAAGATAGTTTAGGGAGTACCTCACAGAGTTCTTGCAGATAAGCATTTTCTGGCTTCCAAGAGCTGTCAGCATTGATAGTGAGTCTGTGATCGGCTTCCAAGAGCTGTCACCATAGATAGTGAGTCTGTGATCGGCTTCCAAGAGCTGTCAGCATAGATAGTGAGTCTGTGATCGGCTTCCAAGAGCTGTCACCATAGATAGTGAGTCTGTGATCGGCTTCCAAGAGCTGTCACCATAGATAGTGAGTTTGTGATCGGATTCCAAGAGCTGTCACCATAGTGAGTCTGTGATCGGCTTCCAAGAGCTGTCACCATAGATAGTGAGTATGTGATCGGCTTCGAGGAGCTGTCACCATAGATAGTGAGAATGTGATCGGCTTCCAAGAGCTGTCACCATAGTGAGTCTGTGATCGGCTTCCAAGAGCTGTCATCATAGATAATGAGTCTGTGATCGGCTTCCAAGAGCTGTCACCATAGATAGTGAGTCTGTGATCGGCTTCCAAGAGATGTCACCATAGATAGTGAGTCTGTGATCGGCGTCCAAGAGCTGTCATCATTGATAATGAGTCTGTGATCGGCTTCCAAGAGCTGTCACCATAGATAGTGAGTCTGTGATCGGCTTCCAAGAGCTGTCAGCATAGATAATGAGTCTGTGATCGGCTTCCAAGAGCTGTCACCATAGATAGTGAGTCTGTGATCGGCTTCCAAGAGCTGTCACCATAGATAGTGAGTCTGTGATCGGCTTCCAAGAGCTGTCAGCATAGATAGTGAGTCTGTGATCGGCTTCCAAGAGATGTCACCATAGATAATGAGTCTGTGATCGGCTTCCAAGAGCTGTCACCATAGATAATGAGTCTGTGATCGGCTTCCAAGAGCTGTCACCATATATAGTGAGTCTGTGATCGCCTTCCAAGAGCTGTCATCATAGATAATGAGTCTGTGATTGGTTTCCAAGAGCTGTCACCATAGATAGTGAGTCTGTGATCGGCTTCCAAGAGATGTCACCATAGATAGTGAGTCTGTGATCGGCGTCCAAGAGCTGTCACCATAGATAATGAGTCTGTGATCGGCTTCCAAGAGCTGTCACCATAGATAGTGAGTCTGTGATCGGCTTCCAAGAGCTGTCAGCATAGATAGTGAGTCTGTGATCGGCTTCCAAGAGCTGTCACCATAGATAGTGAGTCTGTGATCGGCTTCCAAGAGATGTCACCATAGATAATGAGTCTGTGATCGGCTTCCAAGAGCTGTCAGCATAGATAGTGAGCCTGTGATCGGCTTCCAAGAACTCTCAGCATAGATAGTGAGTCTGTGAAAAGTACCACACGTTTCTCTGTGTTTTCATTCAGCATAAATACTTTTGCTGCAGTTTTCAAGGTTTTACCCTCTGCTATTAAGCCACTTGGAAATTGTCCGGTTTCCAGTGAAAACAGTCTTTCGGTGTTTTAAATTAGGTACATAAAGATTCCTCCATCTCCATTGTCTGTTGCATTTATTGTTGAACCATCTGTAAAAACGTGAGTCTTATCTATTTCTGGAGCAGTGCATTTCTACGTATTTATCAATTATGGTTTCTTTTTCTGTGTCTGGCTGTTCTTATTCACAATTCCAGACAAGCTACTATCTATCAGATCTGGGAAACGCTGTTTTTTCAGGTGGAGGGTATATGAGTAATGTTGTATGGGTGATATTTGTACTGAGCCAGTCATAGAATCTATTCCCCCCTCCGTTCTTTGTAACTGATGCGCAAATTTGTTCTATTTTAGTCTTTTCTTTTCAAGTCCATTTATTCTCTGGTACATTGGAGGATAAACCAACCTTCTGAAATTCTCATCTTGATGTTGGGTTCTGCTGTCTCTTCTGTCCTCCATTGGTTGTAGGTTCGTAATCATTTCTAGTTCTTTAATGGTCGTGGACTTCAGAGCCCGTGTTATAATTCTCATTACTTGATTCGGGACTATTAATTATGTAGAAATATTCAGAACGCATAATATCTAATGTTTCAGACTTAAAACTTCAAGAATTAATCAGAACGATGTCCATTGTTTTAGCCTTGAAACCAAGAACTCTTCAGAACACGGATGTCAATTGGTTTAGCCTTGAAACCAAGAACTCTTCAGAACACGGATGTCAATTGGTTTAGCCTTTAGACCAAGAAGTACCCAGAACACAGATGTCTGTTGTTTTAGCCTTGAAACCAAGAACTCTTCAGAACACAGATGTCCATTGGTTTAGCCGTGAGACCAATAAGTATCGAGAACACAGATTTTCATTGGTTTAGCCTTGAGACCAAGAAGTACCCAGAACATAGATGTCCATTGTTTTAGTCTTGAAACCAAGAACTCTTTAGAACACAGATGTCCATTGGTTTAGCCGTGAGACCAATAAGTATTTAGAACACAGATGTTCATTGGTTTAGCCTTGAGACCAAGAAGTACCCAGAACACAGATGTCTATTGTTTCAGCCCTGAGACCAAGAAGTACCCAGAACACAGATGTCTATTGTTTCAGCCCTGAGACCAAGAAGTATCCAGAACACTGATGTCTATTGTTTCAGCCCTGAGACCAAGAAGTACCCAGAACACAGATGTCTATTGTTTCAGCCCTGAGACCAAGACGTACCCAGAACACAGATGTCTATTGTTTCAGCCCTGAGACCAAGACGTATTCAGAACACAAATGTCCAAGAATACAGACAGTTGTTCTATAGGATTTTGGTTCATAGTTCGATCGCCATATTCCTCATGAGTCCAGTACTGTTGCAAGCACGCTTGTCGCCAGTTACGAAATACGATATAAATAGATTAACGGATGTTGCAGCTCATTATATATTAAATAAAACACTGCTAGAAACAAATCTTTGTACTGTCACTTCCTGTATAATTATCAGTTTCTTTTCCACTATGAAGGACCACCGACGCAGGGAACGATAGGACTGCATTCAGCGTCTCTAATCTGAATTTTTGTGTCAGGGTCAGCAAACCAGAGCTGTCCAATTTCCTGTTACGCCTCAAAGTTGCTGCCCTGGAAATATACTGCATTTGTACAGTCTTGGTAGGAGAATAAGGATCAAACAGGGGAGGTAAGCCCTGCCCTAAAAATATGCCGTTCTGAAACAGGTCGTGTCGGCCCGAAAGCTGTAATAGGGCAGTCTTGATGTAAGCGACGGAACAACGTAACAAAAACGTTAGTAGTCATACGGTCGGGGTTCGATTTCGAATGGGGCTAACAATCTAATTATATAAAACAGCTACTATTCGAATGCGCTAATTTTTTGTCCGCAGATCCCTGAGTTCATCGCTGGAGCGGCAATAAAGTAGAGCCCTCGCCTATGACCTTCTAACAAAAACCTCTATTTCAGAGCGAAGAAGAAGACTCAGACAAGACGTCACAATGCACAATTGACACAACATGTATTTCGTCCTTGAACTGGCCGACTGTCATACGACATTTTTCCCATTGCTGGGGTAGTCGAGTGGTTTTGAAGGCTGAGGACTACAAACCGCTTCGCCACTGATGTCGCCACGTCGTGTGCTGGCTATGTTTGATTATTTCACCCCCAACAGAAAAACAACATATGCAGTGGCCGAATGGTTTCCAGGCCTGCCTGCCGACCAGGACAGCAGAGGTTCGAATCGTTGTTTTTCTGTTGGGGCTGAAATAAACAAACATAGCCAGCACACGACGTTGCGACAGCAGTGGCGAAGCGATCTGTAGTCCTCAGCCTTCAAAACCCAAGACTACCCCAGCAATGGGAAAAATGTCGTATGAGAATGACTGACCGACATATTTTTTACAAGCTAAGCAAACAATAAATTTACAGCTAATTGTAATGGGCCCTTTTATATTCTGCTTTTATACAAGTAAAAAGGTTGGGGGATGAGGGGGGTGGTAGTTGGGTCTAGCGGTTTGTGACCTGCATACAGTCTAAATTTGCCGCGTAAAACAATTAAGGTCAGTGTCCTTAAAATCAAAGTAACGAGGTTGTTTGTATAACCTGTCTCACGGATTATCACAGCCAAAAGATGTGCCATTACTGCAGCGGAATGTTCCCATCATAATAATCTCAAGGTCGCTATTTGATATTTTCTCTGTAGCTGGATGGAAGGTTAGGTACTCATTAATCGAAATATCTTGGAGGAAAAGTTTGAATATTTATTAATTCGGAGGTCACTCGGCGCGGTTGAAAAGAAAGTGAAAGTACCGTCTTCTAAGCATGCTGTAAAAGGCGTTAAAGAAGGTTACACATGGGGCTAGCAATTTCATTATGTAAGACTACTAATATTAAAACCGTCGGTGCAAATGCTGGGTAAAGGCTTCCAGTGAAGAGGTCTCTTAAGTTTGTGCAGGCCTAATTATACAGTGATTTTAAAATATTATTTAATTTTAAGACAGAATGAACATTCCGACGTCTGAAATATTATGGGAAAACAATCCTCATATGAAGACACGCATAGACAGAAGGTTATGTGGTTTGGTCATCATATGAAAATGAAACCAGATAGACTGCCATTAGAAACATACACCAGCAGGAGATCGGGGTTTCTAGCAAATGGAAGACTAAGAGGCAAATGGATAGACAACATCAAACACATCTCCTGTGCTAGCATGGGTTCACAACAACTACATCAACACATCTGGCCCAAGTGTAAGACTTACAGCTCCCCACTACGCTTGGCAGCATCAAGGAAATAATAAAATAAAGTTTAAACTTTAAGCTTTAAATACAATTTTAAATTAAAACAAATAATTACATATTATTCTGCAGGACTGCCCGACTTATACAGACCAAAGCGAGGCAGTGAAAAGCCGTCTCATTGGTGAACATCATCGGGCTAGAAGCATCAGTTGATCGAAGCAAAATAAAGAAGATCGGTTATACCAGGAAAGCCGGCAGTGTGAAGATGAATGCATTTTGGGACTTTTGTATCTAAAATTCAGATAAACACTGAGTTGTCAAAGCCTACACGGGAGTAATCGCAGATAAGATGCATCGCTGTACATTAACACTGATGGTTTCAAGGAAAAAATAATCTAGAGGAAGTGTTGTCTTAGATGGCACAGATGAAAGAGCCATTGGACAGGTGACAGTGATAGAGGCTAGGAAGGATGGGTCCAAGCTGGAGACGAAGGCTACTAACATGTTATCATAACCGTCGGATGGGCTTGCAGACAATACAGTAATGGGAAAGCGAGATTGGATGTTAAACAACTGATAGTGATGATTATCCGGATAATGACAAGGTTATACATCGATGGATCCGTACTGCGGTCTCAGAAATCAGGTTTAAAGCTACTCTACTAGAGTGAAAGACAAAGTCTTTTGTAAACAGAGCGGGACATCCAAGAGTGAACGACAATGTCGTTTGTAAACAGAGCGGGTCATCCAAGAGTGAGAGGCAAGCTCGTTGGTAAAAAGAGCGGGGCATACCGGAAGTAGATGTTGTTGGTGAACAGAGCGGGACATCCCAGAGTGAGAGGCAAGGTCGTTTGTAAACAGAGCGGGACATACCGGACAGTAGATGTTGTTGGTGAACATAGTGGGACATACACGAGACGAAAGGTTGTTGGTAAACAGATCGGGACATACACGAGAGGAAAGGTCGTTGGTAAACACATCGGAACATACAAGAGTGAGAGCCAGGTCGTTGGTGAAGAAGCAAGGTCGTTGATAAAGAAGCAAAGTCGTTAGTGAAAGAGCAAGGTCGTTGGTGAAGAAACAAAGTTGTTGTTGTTTGCTAATGCCCACAATGAATAGGCTACTCTTTTGTGCGCCCTGAAACGGACGTTAAGTGGCGGTTTGCAGTAGCGTTCCTCACAATGCGAGCGTGCTGATGAAGGTGGACCGTAGACCTCCAAGCAGTTGTACTATGCTTGTCTTCACCTTCGTGTAATTCAGTACTACCGGGATTACGTCGATCCCTCAATTCGTTAGCCAGGCTGTCATGAAAAGAACCCGTTTACAGGGATGGCTGCTAGGACACCGAGGTGATGATTTTGGCTAATATGTTTTGCCTGACCCTGACTAACATGTCTGATAAGTATATTTTGCTTGACCATACGTTATTGATTCTCCCCAAGAAGCAAGGTCGATGGTAAAGAAGCAAGGTCGTTGGTTAAGAAGCAAGGTCGATGGTGAAGAAGCAAGGTCGTTGGTTAAGAAGCAAGGTCGATGGTGAAGAAGCAAGATCGTTGGTTAAGAAGCGAGGTCGTTGGTGGAGAAGCGAGGTCGTTGGTGAAGAAGCAAGGTCGTTGGTGAAGAAGCGAGGTTGTTGGTGAAGAAGCAAGGTCGTTGGTGAAGAAGCCAGGTCGTTGGTTAAGAAGCAAGGTCGTTGGTTAAGAAGCGAGGTCGTTGGTGGAGAAGCGAGGTCGTTGGTGAAGAAGCAAGGTCGTTGGTGAAGAAGCGAGGTTGTTGGTGAAGAAGCAAGGTGGTTGGTGAAGAAGCAAGGTCGTTGGTGAAGGAGCCGGGTCGCTGCTCGGCGGAAGAGAGGTTATATCAGACAACAAACTCCAATTTGAAAATGTAGATCATGGATAATGAGCATGAAGTCTATATGAGACTATAAATTCGTGCTTTGCATGGCGCAAAAAAGCGGTGGCTATAACATGAGTGAATAGCCGCAATAGAGACTTCTGACCCGAGAAATCTCCTGTAGACAACTTCATTGACCAAATTGGGGTTTGGGGAATACAATTAGCTAACACACTGACCTTGGCGGCAGTCCAACCTGGGACACTGTAAATGGATAGGGGGTGTCCTTTTGAAGTTGAATGACAACCACCTTGTGGGTGGGTATACTACAATCGATGAGCCAGCCGTGTACAGGTTGTAACATATCGAAATCATACTGGAGTCCTACCACAGTGTGGCGTCAGAGATGACATATTAGGAATATGTTAACCTAGCCAGGTAATGGAACTTATCTTATCTACACTCAAGGCCATTTGCCGAGGGATAAGAGAGACAGAGTATATAAGGGTCTGCCCAGAGTTAAGTGACATTGATTATTCACTGAGCAGCAATTACGTGCTGGTCGATATCAAGTTAAGATTAGTCTGAATGATCTAGTTAGCTACATCAACGTGGATGTGCAGTTGAAGTTAGCCTCAGGGAGATCGTACACTGACGTGGAGTTAACATGAGCCTCAGAGAGATCGTTACACCGACGTGGAGTTAACATGAGCCTCAGGGAGATCGTTACACCGAAGTGGAGTTAACATGAGTCTCAGGGAGATCGTTAAACGGAAATGGAATTAACATGAGCCTCAAGGAAATTGTTATACCGAAGTGGAGTTAACATGAGCCTCGGTGAGATCGTTACACCGAAGTGGAGTTAACATGAGCCTCAGTGTGATCGTTACATCGACGTGGAGTTAACATGAGCCTCAAGGAAATTGTTATACCGAAGTGGAGTTAACATGAGCCTCGGTGAGATCGTTACACCGAAGTGGAGTTAACATGAGCCTCAGTGTGATCGTTACACCGAAGTGGAGTTAACATGAGCCTCAGCGAGATCGTTACACCGAAGTGGAGTTAACATGAGCCTCAGCGAGATCGTTACACCGAAGTGGAGTTAACATGAGCCTCAGCGAGATCGTTACACCGAAGTGGAGTTAACATGAGCCTCAGCGAGATCGTTACACCGAAGTGGAGTTAACATGAGCCTCAGCGAGATCGTTACACCGAAGTGGAGTTAACATGAGCCTCAGCGAGATCGTTACACCGAAGTAGAGTTAACATGAGCCTCAGTGTGATCATTGCACCTAAATGGGTGTAGAGTTAACATGAGCTTCAGTGAGATCATTGCACCTAAATGGGAGTGGAGTTAACATGAGCTTCAGTGAGATCATTGCACCTAAATGGGAGTGGAGTTAACATGATCCTCAGTGAGATCATTGCACCTAAATGGCAGTGGAATTAACATGAGCCTCAGTGAGATCATTGCACCTAAATGGGAGGGGCATTAACGTGAGCCTCAGTGAGGTAAAAGTTAATGACCAGGAACTGGAAGTAGTCGGAATTTTAAATAGCTGGGCTCAATTCTCAGTGATGAAGAATCAAAGTGTGAGGTGTTGGCCAGAACAGCAGAGACAATAGTGGCGATTGCCAGGATTAACTAAATGTAGCAGGATAAACGGTCAGCCATATGCACAAAGATCAGATTAAAATGCACATTGGGCCTGTTAATATTCCGCCATGCTTGTGAGACATGGACAACTACAGCTGATCTGCAGGGGAAGGATTCAACCTTGGAGATGAAATGTTTCCGAAGACTTTTAAACGGCATATACAAAGATCAAATTAGAAATGAGGAAATGCGAAAAAGAGAACAGCAATATGGTCTTTTCAAGACCACTTGGCAACGGTAAAAAGACAGAAAGTCATTTAATCCGTCACATATGAAGATCAAAACGTCTTGCAAATACGTCTTACACGTAATGGTCAGGGTCATCGTCAGGGCAATCGACAAAGAGCTGCCAAGACCCTTCTCTATCTCCACCTGGTGATCCTGGATAACAGGCTTCATCAAGGCAGACTGGCTAAGGAAAAGGAATCTGAAAGGGAAGGCTAATCCCGTACCAAAAAAATAACATGCTGAAGTCTGATGTGTTGCACCGAAAGGTGCAAACATCGCAGTCATGCTGTAAACTACGACAGAACGAATTCCGTTCTGGGACTATATTCTGCTACTTGCAAAGCTCTTTCAGAGTATGGTAGCGGGAGTTTTATTTGGGACGTTCGCCTTATTTCTCTATTACCCAAGGTGGTGTGCGTTGCACAGTGTTTTTATCTTGTGTCTGTCGACCCAGTGCATCCGACTTCGGCATTCATTTTATGGAAAGGTCTGATTCTTCCTGCATTTTCTAAAGGTTTGCTTCCCCGGGGTAACGGCCGGTGCTGTGATGGGGAGCGAACCCTGCACCTTCGGGATGTGAGACGTGTCACTTAACCACTAGCATAACTTGTCCCCTTAACGGGAGCTCGAGTACGAACAACGAAGAAGAAGAACACAGCTTTCAGATAGCAATTTTCTCAAATCTACACAACTGTAAAGACATATAATTCCCAGTTTAGCAAGAGAAGGCAGCCAGGAAGGAAATTATGTTCATCCTACTGCACATAAAAATGGGACTTTCATACAATACAATGGTAAGCATACAGCCCCTCAAAATCACCGTCTTGTATAGGAGTGCATTTACTTCTTTAATTTAACTAAAAAAATAATTAAATTCAACAAAAGGACATTCTAAAATGCAAGGTTTATTTGGGAAGGAAGACTAACGTCTGGTAAGGGAAAACATACCAATCAGACATGTCCGTCAGAGTCAAACAAAACATACTGGCCAAGACATGTTAGTCAGAGTCAAACAAAACATACTAGCCAAGACATGTTAGTCAGGGTCAAACAAAACATACTGGCCATCACATTTTAGTCAGGGTCAAACAAAACATACTGGCCAAGACATGTTAGTCAGGGTCAAACAAAACATTCTGGCCAAGACATGTTAGTCAGAGTCAAACAAAACATTCTGGCCAAGACATGTTAGTCAGGGTCAAGCAAAACATATTGACCAAGACCCTAACCTTGGCTTCCCCGTAGCCATTCTAGGAAACGGGTTGTTTTCATGGCAGCCTGGCTAACAAGGTGAGGGATCGACGTGATCTTCGTAGCAGTGAGCGACACGCATATGAGGCGAAGCATAGCACAACCGCATAGAGGACCTCGGTCGACCTTCATCAGCGCCCTCGAGATGTGAGGAAAGCTACGACAACCTGCCACTTTACGTCCTTTTCAGGGCGCACAAAAGAGTAAACCCACTCATTATGAACATTCAACAACAACAACAGCAAGTTTGTTTTTTTCTGTTGAGGATGTATCCTTTACAGTCGCTTTTCATTGCAATGGTACGAACCTCGCAATCGGTACGTTTCAATCAACCCATCTGCAAATGGGTGCCTTACATACAAATGGGGAAGTAAAAGGCAACGAAAAAAGGAGTTGAGTATTCTATCTCATACAAAATGTGACTTAGTATACTGAAGTCTTTAACACACCAGTTGTGTAACTACTATAGGTCTAACTATTTCTGAAGTCTTTAACACACCAGTGGTGTAACTTCTATGGGTCTAACTATTTCTGAAGTCTTTAACACACCAGCTGTGTAACTACTATGGGTCTAACTATTTCTGAAGTCTTTAACACACCAGCTGTGTAACTACTATGGGTCTAACTATTTCTGAAGTCTTTAGCACACCAGCTGTGTAACTACTATGGGTATAACTATTTCGTAAGTCTTTAACAACTTCATTACAAGACAGTGTTGTAGATACCATTGGACACACCTTTACTAATGTCTCTAACAACTTCATTCTCTGGCAGTAATGTAACTGCTGTAGTCAAACCTTTAATGAAGTCTCTAATAACTTAATTTTACGCAGCGGTGTAAGTACTATGGGACAAACCTTTACTTTACTAAAGTCTTTAACAACTCATTCAACGACAGTAGTGTAACTACTATGGGACAAACCTTTACTTTAGTCTTACATGACGCATTCACGCTGTCATCAGCTGTTTTCGTTAATGCCGGTTTGGTTCAGCCCGGAAGTCTCCGTTTGTAATTGCATAGTGTACATCTGACACGGAGTATGTGACGGAGACATGTGTTGGTGAAAGTCTGCAGTCTGGATGGGATACTACTAATTACATTACAGACTTCCCTGCAACATAGTAGGGCCATTTGACATTATTGTTGAAGAGCACAATTTTAACTTGACTGTACAATGTTGCCTAGATTCGTATTGAGCGTTTTTTGGGAAATACTGACACGACCTGTCAGAATTCACCACATACATAGTTATGTAATGAGTGACGACCCAGAATTACATGTTATTGAGTTAACGAGATTGGATCAGGGATGACATAATGAGGCAGATATTTTGGTTAACTGGCCCAGGGGAAGAACGGACCAAATATCAGATGGCGATTACTGGAAATTGTCAGATCTGCATTGTGCATTAATACATGTTTATGTTACAGATCAGGCGCTTCTATGTTTAGTCTAGCGTGCTGCTGATGAGCGACATCTATGTTACCCGCACGCCGCTTCCTTATTTGGGTTAGTGTGTTGTTGATAAGAGAATCGAAGTCTTCGAAACGTGGGTAAATAGCAGATTGGGTTGCATTTCATGGAAAGAGAAAACAAATATGGAGATCTTCAAACCGTTGAGGGTGAACATAAAATTAATAACCGAAAGCGACGTTAGATAGTTAAGATATATTGGGTATGTACCGATACATACCTTATTGTTGAAGACCATACCAGAAGGTAGGGTAGAAGGCATTCGTCCTAGAGGCAGACAATGTTTTAAATGGGTGGAAAACATCAGGAGGTGGACTGGTAATAGCCTATCAGATTGCACTATAACGGCCAGAGATAGGGTACACTGGAGTTCCATTGCAGACGACTTTTGATGTGGAGATGACACCGGAGTTCCATTGCAGACGACTTTTGATGTGGAGATGAGATTGGAGTTCCATTGCAGCCGACGACTTTTGATGTGGAGATGACACTGGAGTTCCATTGCAGCCGACTTTTGATATGGAGATGACACTGGAGTTCCATTGCAGCCGACTTTTGATGTGGAGATGACACTGGAGTTCCATTGCAGACGACTTTTGATGTGGAGATGACACTGGAGTTCCATTGCAGACGATTTTTGATGTGGAGATGACACTGGAACTAAATTGAACTGTTGTTGCAATTGTAGAACTGGACAAGATTACAAATCTGCAATCCATGACCGACAGAAGAGACTGCAGAGCCCCGCAGCAAGAAGAGAAACTCAGAAGACTGACAGACCATCCAATGCATAAGAGACTAAATAATTTTGGAAATGGGAAATTAAAGCGGAGAAACTCTGCAGAAATAGCCAAAGCAAAGATAAGCGAAGACCCTATGAACGCATTAACAACACCAAAGCCCATCCCTACTGTACGCAAACCTACCTGGAGGCAGCATATATTTCCAGAGGTGGTAGAAAATATACCAGGTATTGGAAACAAGAACAGCCAGACTGAAAAAGAAAGAAGAGACATAACCCTCAGGTACATAACGAAAAACTACCCAAGCGTGGACTGCACACATGCATACACCGACTGCTTTGTTACAAACACAACACAGAACGGAGGGGCAGGGGTATTCCTGAGCCTACTAAATGGTCGAAAAATAACACTGTCAGTGGCAACTGGAAAATACTCAAGCAATTTCAGAACGGAGGCAGAGGCACTGATGGCTGCAATAGAAGAAATGGTGATATGCAAAACAAATGAAAGCCATATAGTCCTGCTTACAGATGCCCTGGCCGTAGTCATAGCACTAAAAAGCCAGAAAAATACTGAACTCAATGATTTAAGAGCAGTACTCTGTCAACTATGCCAGCAGTCCGCACCAAAAAGAGTAGTGGTACAGTGGGTTCCATCCCACTGTAACATCCAAGGCAACGAAGAGGCAGACAGACTGGCAAAAGAAGGTGCAATACTACCACAACCAGATACTAGTGTGACATACGAAGAGTCAAAAAGGCTTATTAGAGCTAGATGCATGACCAAATGGGAAACATAACATACTAGTTATACAAAAAACGATGCCTATTAACCAGTTGAACAGAAGAGAGCAGGTCGTGGTCTTCAGATTTCGCACTGGCCACAATAGACTGAAGTACCACTATTCAATAAATTGAAGATAGGTGGCACTGACGAATGCACGTACGGTACTGGGAAAATGACCGCTGAACATCTGCTACAAAACTGCCCGACATACGAGGATTAGAGAAAGCAGATGTGGCCATCACCAGTGGCAACACTAGACAAGCTCTATGGCAGGGTCGACAGCCTCAGGATGAGAGCTGCTTTTTTCGAAAAAAATAAAGGTTGACGTCTGACAGCGTACGAAGAAGTAGAAGAAGAACAAGAAGAAGAAGAAGAAGAAGAAGAAGAAGAAGAAGAACTGTTGTTGATAAGTGGCATTTATGTTACACACGCGCCGCTTCCATATATGGTCTGGTGTGATGTAGATAAGCGACATATATAGTTCACACTTCGCTTCCATATCTGATCTGGTGTGATGTTAATAAGTGATATTTATGTTACACACTCGTCGCTTCCAGATTTGGACTGGTGTGATGTTAATAAGTGATATTTATGTTACACACGGGCCGCTTCCATATTTGGACTGGTGTGATGCTGATAAGCGATGGTGCAGGACGCGATTTTTTTGTTTCCCCAAAACTGCTTATGTAAACACTCTAGGGTCCCTGCATTGATCTGTATGACTATGGGTCGCTTCAGTGTATCCACCGGAAACACAATATATAAAACGAATATGAATAAGAGTTATATGATATTTATAAACTATGATATTATTAAAACTTTAAGATACCAATTAAAAATAAATTTTAGTTTACTGTTTCAGCTGGTTATCCTTTAGAACACCCTTCAGGACCCTTTTTGGAGTCGCGACCCATAGGTTGGGAACCCGTGTACTAGAGAATTGGTCGAGAATATGAAAAAGCTGTTATCTGTACAATGGGAAGTAGGAACCGAATTACCGAAATTGTTCCTACAGTGACTGTCTTTGAGCATGAGATTGAAACAATTATTGGATAATTTCGTTGGTTTGTTTCTGCATTTAAAAACAAAGTTGGTAGCTCTAGCAATAATAACATAATGATAACCAGAGCAAACGAAAAGTAGAATTGATCAGCTAGACTGACACAAATTCCAGAGCCAACCAAAAGTAGAGTTGAACAACTAGACTGACACATTCCAGAGCAAACCAAAAGTAGAATTGATCAACTAGACAAACATATTCCAGAGCAAACCAAAAGTAGAGTTGAACAACTAGACTGACACATTCCAGAGCAAACCAAAAGTAGAATTGATCAACTAGACAAACATATTCCAGAGCAAACCAAAAGTAGAGTTGATCAACTAGACAAACATATTCCAGAGCAAACCAAAAGTAGAGTTGAACAACTAGACTGACACATTCCAGAGCAAACCAAAAGTAGAGTTGAACAACTAGACTGACACATTCCAGAGCAAACCAAAAGTAGAGTTGAACAACTAGACAGACACATTCCAGAGCAATATTTTCAGTGAACAACCTCAATGTTTAATACAGAGTGGAAGAGGCGGAGGACATCATGAAAATAATCAATAACTTATGTTCAATAATGCCACTTAATCGATTAAACAGCACTGGACAGACTTCAAGAGTTTGGTTGATCAAGGAAGGGTGGCTGAAATATTGCGTAGAAATGTGTTCAATGGTAGGAATATGTAGAGATATGCAACAAAAGGCAATCTGATCCTCAGAAATTATCCCACCGGTAGCTAGTGTTTCGGTACTTCTATGTCCTTCACACTCTTAGGGTGGGCCCACTTGAATCATCATATCCAAGCATCATTCACCAGGGATGTCGTTTCTGCATAAGTTAATTTTACATAGTACAGACATAGTGGGAAATAACAGTTCCAAGTCCAGATTCGGATAGTAATGTTACAATCTGAACTCGGAATAGGATCATTTAAAAAACACGGTAATAACTTGTCCATTGTGAAGATATTAGGAATACACTTTTTTGTTCAGATTGTGAATTCAAGGAAGTACAGTAACAGATTGGATGACAGGCGATGCAGGCGATCATGGCTTCCACTATTTAGCAAATCAAAAATTTGTTGACGGTGTTCATGAAACGAGTAGTCGGCCGGGGTCTTTGTGTATGAGAACGGCAAGAATATCACCACTGCTTCTCAGACAGTATGTTGTAAAAGGCGACTGGCTGTGTGACATGGCATTATACCGGCCTTGGTTAGGTGGTTTGTTAAGACCAACATAGATGGTGTCTAAGAGAATGCGGGTCTACTTCGCTGAAGTGTTTGAGTCTATTAAGATGGACCACACAACGGTTACCCATCCTCGGCGGCACTTGTCTCAACGCAGCGCAATAATAAACTGATCCAACTAGTCCACTAAGGAGGAAATCCTTCTACCGGTTACATCTAGCTCACGCCAGAGCTGGAACCTGCACAGGGAAATCTTCTCCAGTAGAAGAGCAGGTCGACTATGAACTAAGAAAAACTAAGAATGAATTAAACGGATTACTATAAGACGTGGTAGGCAAACTACCGCGGTGAGGTCTGATAAGTCAATATTAGGCCCTTTGCCTAATTATGTCCATATGCTGGTTACACCGGAAGATGGTTGATTAATTAGTACATTTGTTATCAGTATAACTCCAAAGAAGCAAGTACTCATTTTAGTGACCAGTAACGAGATATTGTTGATGCTGTGTTTGAAACAAATCAGGAAGGTTGCGAGTTATCAGAGAGGGTATGTTTTTGTGTATAGTGTATTTTGATCCAGTGGGCGAGATGGTGACTTTCTGCATTGCTGTAGGATGAGCAGAAAAGATTAAGTATCAGGTGACACATGCTGATGATCAAGACTTCATCTCACGTCCGCGCTTGTTTTCATAGAAATAGGTTCTGCCACAGCAGCTTGGCCAACGAGGCGGGGATCGATACTGTAATCCTCATAGTGGTGCATTTATTTAGGATCCTCGCATCGCGTTACACGCAGTAAGTACTACTTCATAGGTCCGCCAAGGGAAGTACGAATAGCAACGGTAAACCATTTTCAAAGATACGTCTGCAGGAGTTATCTCATCAGGAGTAGCATAAACCATAACAACAACATGTGCCTGGGATGGGCTGTTATAAGTGTGACATATCCTTGAAGGTCGTTCCGGATGTATAGCGAATGTGTCCTATCAATTTCAGGTCGATGTCCCGGTGCAGAGTTTCTTACAAGAAATGCTCTGTGATCCTTATGACCCCGTCTAATACCTTGGTGCGCAAAGTATGTGTATCATTAATGACGTATATTCGGTAGATTCTAATAAATTGTATAGTTGTGAGCACACACACATGCGCATACACACATACATGCGCAGACACGCTGTCTCTCTCCCTCTCTCTCTCTCTCTCTCTCTCTCTCTCTCTCACAACCACACACAATCACCCACCCACCCAACCATCCTCGCACGCACGCTCGCTCGCACGCTCGCACGCACGCACGCACGCACGCAGACACACACACGCACACACACATGCACACACGCATATAGGCACACACACAGACACACAGACACACACACACACACACACGCACGCACACACACACACTGCGCCACACACACACACACACACACAGGCGCACACATGTACACACACACAGGCACACACACACACACAACCATGCTCAGTATCTAAACAATTATGTTTTCTTACTAGCAGTTGAATGTGGCCAGGCGGTCAGACATTGACATGACCTCCGACCCCGGTCCAGAAGATGGTTGCAAAAATCTGTAAAGGATATAGCTATTGGCATAAACAAGTAAAGGACAGTGCCGCGTAGGCAAAAACGAAGAAAAACCAACGTTACGACCAAAAAGTCTTCGCCAGTGACATGAGGCAAACAGATGCGGCTTTCTAACAAATATATTCGTTATTTTTTAAACGGTTAGAAGTGGCTACACAAAAATCATCAATCATTTAAACGAAACGAAATGTATTGCTAGAATATCATCAAGCAGAAGGTCTTTCCGTCGCAAAGTTGATCGCGACTTTGTTGTCTTTGTGACAAGCTAGGACTTACATGTTATAGTCCTTGTTTTTGACCTTATTTACATTCTGGCATTCAGATCTATAGAAGCTATATTATCCTTATCTTTCAATAACTGTAAAATAATATACCAACTTGCCTGTACTGATCGTTGCGACAGAAAGAGCGAGTAACCTTTATTCCTCATCGCTATAAATCCTTCCAGTGAATCTCAGCAGTGAGGAGAGACGTAGGAATTATATTTTAAAAAAAATAATTGTGAAGGCGTCTGAGTATAGAGGAGAATAATGGAATAGTGTTAGCTTCACAGTAGCAAAGGCACCGGCTTCTATCTCCTTCTTTGACACGCTCCAGTCGACCCAGCGGTATATCATAAATGGTTCAATGTTGATGTAGGAAAGACAAGTTAAAAGGTAAATGGTCACCCTACCTCATCAAAAGCAGACGCCTAGCTCGCTAATCTTTCTCCAACACTTCATCCCCGTCAGCAGTGGCCGCGATATTAATGCTTTTGGCAGAATTGTTCAAGGGGTGTATCTAAACCAAACCTATCCATCCTTGTATACACCGTCAAGTAGAAAATACAGAAACGATTCCTTGTCAGATCGAATCGTTTCACTTACGGGGGATCACAATCTGGTTTAATTGGGTGTTCTTCATTTGTTTAACAATTTCAAGTTGGTTCTTGTTCTTCTTCTTCTTCTTGTTCTTCTTCTTGTTCTTCTTCTCCTTCTCCTTCTTCTTCTTCTTCTTCTTCTCCTTCTTCTTCTTCCTGTATGACTTCTTTTTTCTTCTCTTCTCTTTTTCATGTACTTCTTCATCCTATTCGTCGTCGTCTTCTTGGTCTTTTTCCTCTTTTTCTCCTTTCTTTTTCGTCTTCTTCTTCTTTTCTTTCTTCTTTTTTCATTTTCTTTTTCTCTTTCTCTTTTTCTTCTTGTTTTTCACCTTCTTTGTCTTGTTTTTCTTATTCTGCTTGTTCTTTCTCTTCTTCTTCTTCTTCGTCTTCTTCTTCTTCTACTACTTCTTTGATTTTCATTCTGAATAGGATGTTGTGTCGTTGTGTTATCCGCGATTTTCGACCCGACATATCCGGTTTCAGCACATTATTTGTGAGACCCTGTTTGTCTTTTCTCTCTCTCTCCCTCTCTCTCTCTCTCTCTCTTTTTCTCTCTCTCTCTCAACCAGGCTACATGTGTGCAGTCTGTTTTTAGGGCCGTCACTTGGAAGCGGTTTAGGTCTTAGTTAACTGGGCTTACCTGACTACTGTCAACTGATTCAGTGAAGTGTCTTAATCCATCAAGTCAAGAGTGACTTCTGCTGAACAAAAGTTATTAATTACTTCAAAACAGAGGTCAGGGAATAAACCTCGAGGAACAAGTTCGTGGAATAGGGGTCAGAGAACAGGGGTCGGGGACAGACATTTTGGATTAGGACTAATGGAGCGGGGATCGCGGAAGAGTGGTTATGGAGCCGGGATCGTGTGATAAGGCTCGGGGATCAGGGGTCGGGGAACTGAGGTCGGAGAACATGGGTCTTGAAAAAGGGTTCGGGGAAAAGGGGTAGGTCAACAGGGATCGTGGTATAGGGGTCGGAGAGCAGGAATAGGGGAATAGGTGACTCGGAAGAGAAGTAGGAAAACAGGGGTCGTAGAAAAAGGGTAGTTGAACAGGGGTCGTAGAATAAGGGTAGTTGAACAGGGGTCGTAGAATAAGGGTAGTTGAACAGGGGTCGTAGAATAAGGGTAGTTGAACAGGGGTCTGAAAAGAGGAGTTCGAGAACATTGTTTGTGGAATAAGGGCTGGGAACAGGGTTGGGGAACAGGGGACGGGGATCTGGTGTTGGGGAACAGAGGTCCTTGAATAGGGGTCGGTGAGAGAGGTCGGGGATGAAGAGTTGAGGAATAGGCGTCGTGGAAAATGGGTCGTGGAATAGGGGTCGAGAATAGGGTCTTAGAATAGGGGTCGAGAAACGGATCTTGGAATAGGGGTCGAGAAACGGGTCTTGGAATAGGGGTCGAGAAACGGGTCTTGGAATGGGGGTCGAGAAACGGGTCTTGGAATAGGGATTGAGAAACAGGTCTTGGAATAAGAGTCAGGGAGCAAGGTCGGGAAAGGGAAGTCAGGGAACATGAGTCGGGAAACATGGATATGGGAAAATGAGCCACGGAGGGGGAAGAATAGGGGTCGGGAAACAGGGATCGATGACCAGGAGTCGGGAAATAGGTTCGGGGAACAGAGTTTCTGGAACAGGGTTCGGAGGGATAACAGCAATTGGAGAAAAGGGGTTGAAGAACAGGGGTCGGGATACAGGGGTCAATTACCTAAGTGAGGTATGGAAATGGTAGCGGCCATGAAGACTTTCAAGAACTGGAAATAAATGTGTAAACCTGGTGTTGAGTACTAATAGACTTGGCTCGCTAGCTATATTCACAGCGCCGCACCTGTAACACAATACTCTTGTTGTTAGAGTTACGGGGGTGTTTGTTATATTTCAAAATCTAGGATCGAAGAGGATACATCTGGGTCAGTTGAAACATACTGATCACTACCCTGCCCTACGTTCTCGTTCGTGATTCTGCAAACATAATGTATCACAGTGGTCTGGTCAACGTAACGGGGATAGACAATGCAATCCTCATAGTGACAAGCTTACTGAGAACAGCTGCAGCGGCCAGCGACCCAAAGCTGACTGCTAGCATCAGGGCCAGCGACCCAAAGCTGACTGCTAGCGTCAGGACCAGCGAACCAACGCTGACTGCTAGCGTAAGGACCAGCGAACCAAAGCTGACTGTTAGCGTAAGGGGCAGCGAACCAAAGCTGACTGCTAGCGTCAGGACCAGCGAACCAAAGCTGACTGCTAGCGTCAGGGCCAGCGACCAAAAGCTGACTGCTAGCGTCAGGACCAGTGTTTCAAAGCTGACTGCTAGTGACAGGGCCAGCGTACTAAGGCTGCCAAGACACTTCTACACCGCCACGTGGTGATCTTGGAAAACAGGCTGCCAAAGAGCCTACTGGTTAAGGAGAAGGGATCGAAGAGGGAAGGCTAATACGGCACACATATATGCCTACTGAAGTCAGACGTGTCGTGTTGAAAGGCGCAAATATCGCAGTCAAGCTGTAAACTACGACACCACTCATTCCGTTGTCCTGACTAATCCTGCTACATATATCTTCCTTTTCAGCGCGTGGTAGGTGGAGATCCAGAACGAACGAACGTAGAAGAAGAAGAGGAAGTCTCACATTAAACTATAGTCGGGAGGAATACCGCCCACCTTCTTAAGAAGAGCCACAGTAACCCACTACAACAGAAACGTCGTCTAACGTCCGCTCCATTCAACATGTAAAGCCTGGGACAAGATTAATAACATATCTGTAACCAAAACTCGTTTATCGTTTCCTAGATAAATCGGCGAAAAGCATAACAATATTTTGATTACATTTTCCTTTTGTAATCATGTTCCCGTTTGTAATTATTTTTTCTTTTGTACTCATTTGCATTTCGTCACAATTTTCTCTTTGTAATCGTTTTCCATTTGTGATCATTTTCCCGTTAATAATGAATGTTCCGTTTCTAATCGTTTGTCAATTTTGCAATCATTTTCCTTTTTGTGATAATTTTTACGTTTGTAATCATTTCATCTTTTGTGACTATTTTTCCGTTTCTTTTTTAATTATTTTATCTTTGTAATTATTTTCGCTTTATAATTTGTTTCTCTTCTGTGACCATTTTCCCTTTTGTAAACATTTTCCCGTTTGTAATCATTTACCGTTGTAGTCATGTACTTTTTGTAATAATTTTAACATTTGTAATCATTTCCGTTTTGTAATCATTTTCACGTTAGCAATCGTTTTTCCTTCACTAATCATTTTCTGTTTGAAATAATTGCTCTTGTAATCAGTTCCCTTTGTAATCAATTTCCCTTTTTTCCCGTTAGATATCGACAAACAGATAAAGGAAACCCAGTGCAAAGTTCCTCACTTCTGGTGTCACAAAAAATGGAAACAAAGGACAGATGAAGCCACGAAATGTTGTCTTATTGAAAGTCTCGACTGTCGATTTGTGCAAATATAATCAGTTGCACTCACTTCTCTCTTCCAAACTCCAGGAATATTTTGAGAAGAAATTAGAAAGATCTTTCAAAACACAAGATGAGGACAGCAGCTTCAGATGTACATTTGATAGAGGTTCAGCATCAAGAACTCTCTTTGAACTGCCTGGTTGGATGTGAGAAAGAAAAAACCACAAACATTTTCTGTAAATTGGTCGAGCAAGCTGCTATGGATATGGCATAAATCATGCGTGGGCACTTTGAAAGTCACATTCGCAAAGCTGCTGCTAAATTGCTTGTCTTAAAATGTGTGTTTGGAAAAACCACAAACTCACAATTAAAACCGAACCATGGTACACAATGCATGTCTTCAGCACGCTCCCATATGGCAGCAAAATATGGCAAACCTATGCCAAACAAGGACATATGCTTATCACCTTCCATCTAAATCGATTGCGATCGATTATTGGAAATAAATGGAGCGACAGAGTTACAAATGCAGAAGTGCACTATCGTACCGGTCTTCACAGCATGAACACTCGCCTTAGATGGCAAATATTATGATGGCTTGGTTATGTTTGTCGCCTGGAAGATGGTCATATTTCCGAAGATATCATCTACGGACAGTTGCCGGACGACTAGGAAACAGTCGGCCGACCACAGCTGAGGTTAAAAGATGTTTACAAGCGTGATAAGAAGGAACGAGGCTTAAGTCTGATATCTCGGGAAGACGAAGCTGCAGTCAGATCTAAGTGGAGATGTACACTGAAGAGCGATACTATAGGCATTCATGATTGAAAGGGGCTACTACTACTACTACTACTATTATTACTATCACTACTACTACTACTACTATTATTACTACTACTAGTACTTACTTACTAAGTCGTTCCTCTTCTACCGTGCTGCTCTTCCCGCCGTCTTTCTCCTGGTCTCTTTCCAATTACGCCCTCGATCACTTAGGGACTGTCGTATGTTGTCTTCCCAACGCACTTAGGGACGTCCTGGGGGGTCTGCGTCCATGACTTTTTGCCTCCCATGACGGCCTTGGGATACGATCCTCCCCCATTCTAAAGACATAGCCAAACCACTGCAGTTGGGACTGCCTCACTCGTGTCTGCAAGGGTTGGGCTTCAAGATTGTTACGTATTATCTAGTTACGGATCTTGTCCCTTTTCGTCACCTGAACCGCCTTTCTTAGGTATCTCATTTCTGAAGTTTGTAATTGCCTTTCTTGGGCTGTAGTCATTGCCCATGACTCACATCCATATGTCAGGACAGGCACATAGGTCGAATGGTATACATCCATCTTTGGTTTTCCTGCTTTTTTCTCTTTTGCTGAGGAATCCTCTGTTTATTGCGGGGAAAAGTCTACCACCTTCTGCCCGACGCTCACTTAACTCATCTTTGATTCATTCCCTGCTGTCTATTACCACACCTAGATATTTAAAGTGGCTGACCTGCTCCAATGGAGGTATTCCCAGGGTTATCTGATGTCTCTTCTCATCTCTTGCGATCACCATCGTTTTTTGTTTTGGAGTTGCTGATGTGCATTCCTCTATTCGTTAACTCTTCTTCCCAAACCTGTAAGTTGATCTGGAGATGTGCGTAGAATGTCGTGATCAGCAAGTTCCGATATGCAACTTGGTCTCATCTCCCAGTACCCTACTTTATACTTTTTTGTTCGTTCCTTGCAGGCTTTGATGACCTCATCCAGGAGGAGTATCACAAGGTACGGGGATAGAATGTCACCCTGTCTTACTTCGCTAGTGGTCCTGAACTATTCTGACCTTTGATCTGATGTCCGCACATATTTTCTGTATGTTTTACAGAAACTCTGTATGGGAGAAATCAGGGGTTCTGTGATATTCTTCATTGTCAGGCACTTCCAGAGTTTGTCCCACGGGGCTTTATCGAATGCCTTCTCCAGATCCAAAAAGCAAAGACGCATCTCCTCTGGGTATAAAGATAAGGTCTTGATACTTCTGTTTGTCCGAAACCTACATTTAGTCTCGTCCATACTTAGTTCTGCTTGACCCTTTAATCACCGTTCTAGAAACAAACCTAGAGTAGACTTTCCCAGGGACACTGAGAAAGGAAATACCTCTGTGATTTTCACATTGTTGATTGTCATTTTTTAAATATTGGTATTATTCTGGCAACCTCCCAATCTCTTGGTATCTTCTTGTGGCGTCAAGCCGCCTTAAGAATACTCATGAATAATTTATCTCCTGCCGTTCACGTGTATTTAAATATTTCTATTGTAATACCATCATTTCCTGTTGCTATACCAACCTTAATTTTCTCCGATGCTGCCTTTAGTTCTTCCATTGTTCCCCTCCATGGCTTCCTCCTCTGAGTTTGGGACTGCCACTCCCAGAGCTTGATATCCTTCCACTCCAAGGAGATCTGTGAAATATTCTTTCCATCTGTTCATTTCCTTTTCTGTGGCTGTCATCCATGCACCTTGTTTATATTTAGCAAATGTCAGGAGGCATTCCTTTTCCTTCCTCATGTTCTGTAGGGTCCTGTGGAATAACTTCTGGTTTTTGTCCAGCATTATTTTCCAGTTTCTCTCAAAATTTCTTTCAGGATTTCTGTTTGTCCTTGGGCATAGTCTTCTTTGCTTCTGTTCTAAAATTTACATATTCCTGTTTTCCTAGCCTCAAGATATTGTTTCTATGGCGTTTTCATTTCTCGTATTATTCTTCTCACTTCTGTCCACCAGGGTGTATTCTTTCCCTTCCACGCTTCTCTGGTTTGACAGCATGCCTCTACTGCAGCCTCTTTGAGGATGTCTTTGAATTGTACCCAGAGAGTTTCCATTTCTTTAGAGTCCTCTATCCTTCGTATTGCTGTTTTTATGAGCCCTTGGTATCTCTTCTTAACATCTGGTTCTATTAGTTTGTAAGTCTTAATTGTATTTTCTCCTTGTGTGTTATTAGGTTTCTTTCTTGTTGTTGGGTGCTGCTTGACTGGATAACATTTTTTCGATTACTCTTGATATTTTAACTAGATAGTGGTAAAATAACATGTTGCCATCATGGTCCAGAACGCCATGTCCCTTTTTCTTTGTTTCTCTAAGTGCAAGGACTGTAAATTTTCCTCTTTTTATGTCCTCTATTAATGTATTTTCTTTTTATACTTCTTATTTTCCATGTTCCATAAATCGTGGTCATTATTTCTCGCCTGTTCGTCGCCGTTGAGATCAGTCCAGGTTTCTCTATGGTTTGTCTTGTAATCGTTGGTTAAGACAAACAAGTGATTAGCCAGTGGTATATTCGTATGGTAGAGTGGCTCTCTCCTTATAGCCTCTATGCCTGCCTATCTGTCTTTTTCCACGGCTGCTTATTTCATATTCGTAGCTAACCTCCACATTAGGAGGCCGTTCAGCAATCCGGAAACCTGCTGACGCGCCTAGCTCGAGGGTAGGTTCCTTCCCCATGACTACTACTACTACTATTACTACTACTACTACTACTACTACTACTACTACTTCTACTACTATTACTACTACTACTGCTACCACCACTAGTAATACTACTCGTACTACTGCTACAACTACAAAAACTAATACACTACTACTACAACTACAATTTCTACTACTACTACAGCGGCTACTATTACTGCAACTATTACTACTACTACTACTACTCCTACTACAATCACTACACTTCACACTACAATTACGTCTGCTACTACTACTACTGCAATTACTACTGCTGATACTACACCTGCTTTAACTACTACTACTACAACCCCTACTATAATTACAACTACTACAACTACTACTACTACTACTACTACTACTACTACTACAACTACTACTACTACTACCACACCGTGCGACCGGGATCAGTGCCTTTGACTGCCAGAGCGGTTGCATAGAGAAATTCAATATTAGAAGAAAATGTGATGGAACAATGGATTGTTTCAATAAAAAACAGCACCCATTTTGCAATTTTTCTCGATGACACTAACTATATCTGTAACAATTCACAGCTGATGGTGTATGCTCTATAACGGGTTTCTGACTCAATTTATGAGAAATGTTTTTCTGTTCTCCTCTTGAGTTGAGGACCTGTAGAATTACAGGACACAAATATTGTTTGGGACAACAATATACAAAATAAGTGAAGAGGTTAGATTAGATGTAAACATAAAGAAAACACAGGTTATGATCATCATCATCATGTAGCGTGTCCTAAATAGAAGCTCGGTCCCATTTCAGTCTGTCTAAAAGATACTTTTTCCCCTTGCGAAAACTCCAGCCTCCGCCAGTCATAACTAGACATTTCTGGATATCTTCCTGCTATCATTTTCTTTGTTTACACCATCCTCTGTTAACTGGCAAAATACATTCCATGACTGTTCTCTCAAAACCGTTGTGTCTCTTGATGTGACCAAAGTATTTGCATTTTCTAGCCAAAATGGAGTTGATAAACCAGATCTCCTCTATGCTCAACTCTTGCCAAATGTCTATATTTGTTTTTTTCTCTGTCAATGTATTCTGGGCATCTTTCTGTAACATTTTGACTCGAAGGATTCAACAATTGTTTGTCTAGAATTGTTGGTAATGTTCATGATTCACAGCCATAAGCTGCCACAGGAAAAACACAGGTTCACAAGACTTTTACTTTTGTCGTTTTGTTGGTGCTCTGCCGTTAATTTCTTCAGGCTGTTCAGTTTCTGCATTGCCATGGCTTGTCTTCTTCTGATTACTATCAAGCAGTCGCCATTTTTGTCAATTCTGGAGCCCAGATATTCAAAATGTGTGATCTGGTCTATTTCATCACCACCCACTGTAAATGTATGTTGACATTGTGTTTTGTCGGTGCTCATTAAGTTTATTTTATTTATGTTTATAAACAGGTTTTGATCTTTACCGTGTCCCTTTCCGGCTGAAATGAGCTACTTTAGCCCTTCTGCACTTCTTGATAATCGCTGTGTCGTCTGCGTATCGTAATTCTGGAATCTCGTAACCGTCAATCGTAAATGTATCAAAACTGTCAATGTTCTCGTCTTCTCTAACATTTGTCATTATAGATTACATAAAGATGTTATATAGATAAGATGAGAAGATTCATCCCTGTCTTATTCCCTTTTGTACTGTGAACCAATCTGATGTTTGCCCAGATACTCGGACAGCGGGTCGTTGATCTTGGTATTATGTTTCTTCAATGTTGGAGATAAAAATAAATATCACCTTTTGGAAGAAGTACATAGTTCTTCTTCTTCTTCTTCTTCTGCGTACACAGTCAGACAGTAACCATTATTTTCTCGAAAAAAACGGCGGTCATCCTGAGACTCTCGCCACTACCATAGAGCTTGTCTTGCAGTTCCACTGGCAATGGCCACATCTGCTCTCTCTGATCCTCGTATGTCGGGCAGTTCTGCAGCAGATGTTCAGTGGTCATTTTACCAGTACCGCACGGGCATTCGTCGGTACACCCTATCTTCAATTTGTTGAATAGGTGGTACCTCAGTCTGTTGTGGCCAGTGCGAAGTCTGAAGACAACGACCTGCTCTCTTCGGTTCAACTGGTAATAGGCATCGTTTTTGGTGTAACCAGTATGTTCGGTTTCCCATTTGGACATGTATCTGGCTTTGATAAGCCGTTTTGACTCTTCGTACGTCATACTGGTATCTGTTTGTGGTAGCCTTGCACCTTCTTTTGCCAGTCTGTCTGCCTCCTCGTTGCCTTGGATGTTGCAGTGTGACGGAACCCACTGTACCACTACCCTTTTTGGTGCGGACTGCTGGCACAGTTTGCAGAGTGCTGCTCTTAAGTCATTAAGCTCAGTGTTTTTCTGGCTTTTTAGCGCTGTGACTACTTCGAGAGCATCTGTCAGCAGGACTATAGGGCTCTCATTTTCACTGTGTGTTACCATTTCTTCCACTGCCGCCCTCAGTGCCTCTGCCTCTGCTCTGAAATTGCTTGTGTACTTACCAGTAGCGAATGACAGTGTTATTTTTCTGCCATTTGGTAGGTTCAGGAATGCTCCTGCCCCTCCGTTCTGTGTAGTGTTTGTTACAGAACCGTCGGTGTATGCATGGGTCCAGTCCATGCTTGGGTAGCTTTTCGTTATGAAGCTTAGGGTAGTGTCTCTCCTTTCTTTTTCACTCTGGCAGTTTTTGTTTGCAATACCTGGTATATTTTCTACCATTTCTGGAAATATATCCTGCCTCCAAGTAGGTTTTCGTACAGTAGTGATGGGTTTTGGTGTTGTTAGTGCGTTTATGGGATCTTCGTGCATCTTTGCTTTGGCTATTTCTGCAAAGTTTCTCCGCTTTAGTTTCCCATTTCCCAAATTGTTTAGTCTCTGGTAAATTGGATGGTCCGTCAGTCTTCTGAGTTTCTCTGACTGCAGCTGGGCTCTGCAGTCTCTTCTATCGGTCATGGATTGCAGTTTTGTAATCTTTTCAAGTTCTACAATTGGCGTTGACTTCATGCCACCTGTTATAATTCTCATGGCTTGGTTTTGAAGTTTGTTAACTTTATCGAAGTTCGCCTTCGCTGCGGTTGTCCATGCCGCAATGCCATACTCGAGAACTGGTCTCACTCTTCCAGTGTACAGTTTCTTTAGTATGCCTTCGTCTGCTCCCCAGCTTGTGCCAGCAAGTTTCCTCATGATCGCCATTCTTTCTCTGGCTTTCATTCGGTTTCTCTCAATCTGACTTTTCCATGTCATGCGCCGATCAAATGTGACTCCTAGATAGGTTGGGTTGTCGTTTGGCTGCAGGATTTTGCCATTTAGCCTTAATTTGGTACTTTGGGGTTTTAATGAGAGCGAGAATATTGTGCACGTGGTTTTCTCCTCGTTTATTTTGACCAGCCATGAGTTCGCCCATTCTTCCAGCGATGTTAGGGCCGTCTGCATCCGATTTCTTGCTATGGTGAGATTCTTTTCAGAGGTCCACATAGCCAGATCGTCTGCAAACATTGAGCTATGGACTCTTCTTGGTATATTCTCTGTAATATCGTTTATATATACCAGGAAGAGTGTGGGTGACAATACTCCCCCTTGGGGTACTCCCTGCTCGAGTGTCACCTTTTTGCTCATCTGCCCTTGTACTTGGACTCTGGCCGTTCTTTGTTTGAGGTAGTGGTTGATCCACTTGTACATCTTCCCACAGACATCACTTCTTCTTAGCTTGACTCTAAGTCCATCCTTCCAGACTTTGTCAAATGCCTTTTCCAGATCCACCCAAACAGCTACTGTGTGTTTCTGTGCCTGGTAGGCATCTTCTATCTCCTGGGCTATGAGGATGACCTGGTCCTCAGTGGATCTGTGCTGTCTAAAGCCGGCTTGCTGTGGAATTAGTATTCGTTTTTCTTCCAGATGCCACATCAGTCTGGTGTTTATCATCCGTTCCATCAGCTTGCCAACACAGCTCAGTAGGCTTATGGGCCTGTATCCATTTGGATCTGTTTTGTCCTTCCCTGTTTTTGGTACTGGTACCAGTATTGCATCTTTCCATGCCTGGGGTACAATACCCCTTTTCCAGCTTTGGTTCAGGACTGATAGTAGTTTCTTCTTCGCTGTTTGGCCCAGCCCCATCAGCATTTCGTTTGTTATCCCGTCTTTTCCGGGAGATTTCCTTTTCTTTAGTGTACTCATAGCCTCTTCCATTTCGCGCATTGTTAGTTTGGCCATCATGTGCTCTTCAGGAGCCGTATTAATGTTTTCGTGTCCCTTTAGCTCTTCGCTAATGTCTATATGCTTATCTGCAGGGACCTCGATGTGGTTTGCTCTGGCATAGTGATCGACAAAGGCGTTTGCGGCTTTCTTTCCTGTGATCAAGTTCTCGCCCTGCTTGATAGTAATTTGTTTATTTGACGGGGTTTCGTCGTTCATGGCTCTGACTAGCTTCCATAGCTTGTTCCCGTCTTTGTCCAGGTTCAGACTTTCCGTTTTATTTTTCCAACTTTCTCTTGCTGTTTGCTTGAGAGTGTGTTTGTACTTCGCCGTGGCGGCTTTGAGGGCGATGTTTGCCTCCATGGATTTTTCTCGTTCTGCCATGTTCCTAGCATTTGTTACTGCATCTTCCACTTTCTGTAACTCATCATTCCAGTAACGCTTATAGTTTTTCCTAGCTCCTCTTGGGATGGTTTCAGTGGCGGCTTGCATTATTGCCTTGCTTAGGCTCTCCACCATGGGCTTCATTTTGGTGTTTCGTGTGTTGATGGTTTCACACAGCCCATCTGTCAGGATTGCAAATCTGTCCCAGTCGGCTCGTTTGTAATTCCAACGTGGGAGCGGTTTTGTTTCCTGTGGGCTTACTTCCATGTCAATGGTTAGCCTGATCGGCCTGTGGTCGCTACCTCCCAGTTGGTTCAACACCTGGCGGTCTATTTTATAGTGTATGTCCTGTGTGGAGAAGGCCAAATCTGGAGTCGAGGTGGTATGCCATGTTCTTGAATAGAAGCTAGGGCTATCCTCCGGCCTATTGATTAGGGAGAGATTTGCATCTATCTCCCAATCTTCCACTTCGTCACCTCTACTGTCTGTGTCAGAGTATCCCCATCTCTCCGAGTGGCTGTTGAAATCTCCAACTACTATGCAGTTGGAGTCTCTGACCTCCATACTCGAGAGCGATAGGTCTCTGTTTGGTGGTCCGTACAGATTGAAAATGCGGAGTTTCGTCTCTTGAGTCATTATGTCAACTCCTACAATTTCTGCTTGTCCGGTGTGATTGACAGGTACCGCGCTACTCGGTATGCTGTTTCTGGTCAGTATCAGGACCCCTCCTTTGTGGCCTTCTCTATCTAGACGGAAGGTCTGGTATCCTCTGATTGAGAATTTATGGTTATTGTTGAGGTGCGTTTCCTGTACATAGTTCATATAACAGAAGAAGGCGGTTGTGAAAAAGGAATAAGAAAGAGAATATGTATGGCCAACATGCGACACATACTGACACCAAAACAGATAAATCATACATTGAAAATAAGGATTTTCATATGTAATTATACTCGTGCCTACTTTATTGCACAGGAACATGGACACTGAAAAGCAAGTTGGAAAAGAGTAGTGAAACTTTGGAAATGAGGGTACAAAGGAAAACAAATATGGAGGAATTGAAAGAGTTGGTGTTGAAAATGTTGAAAATGTTGAAAATGTATTATTGACCGAAACAAAGTTTAGACAGTTAAGTTGTTTTGGCCATATAACAAGACATACCTCCTAATTGAAGACCATGCCATAAACTAGGGTGGAAAGCAGTAGTTTGAGAGGCAGATATCGTTATAAGTGGGTTGATAACATCAGGAGGTGGACTGAAAAAAGCCCGCCAGATTGCAGCATTCCGGCAAGAGATAAAGTACAATGGAGATCGATTAAAGACGACCTTCGATAAGGAGATGGTACTTGAATAGAGAATTTAAGTTATCAACAAGTTTGATGTATAAAACATGAAGTGTTGATTTAAAGGTGTGTGTCAGTTAATGTAGCTTTAGCCATGTTGTGTAATGTTACTGGCTGTTCTGATTTTGGCCAAAGAACATAATTCAAAAGTTGAAATTGTCCCCTGCAGGATCCACTGTCAGTCATTGATTGTGAAGCAATTAATATCAGGACCGGAAGTTGCCACGAACATTGTCACAGGTTATGCACTAACAAACTGCTATCTCGTAGTTTCTATGAGAATGTGCAGGCCCAATATGCAGGAATCTTTTCTCATACAGAAGTGAGGAAGCTTCACGTGCAAATGTTACGCATCCAATCTGGGTTCTGGGAACTAATTTCGATAATTTCTGTTGGATCAAAATCAAGGATTTCTAGATAGGTTGAGAACCTCCACTTGACTTGCAAATCTCGCATCTTTAGCTGACATCGTTGGGCTTGTGAATTTATTGAAGAAGGAATTGTAAGGGGGAAAAAAAACCCAATAAACATCACTGTCGTTACTACACGAGAAAATAATTTAGTATTTGGGTCAAATCTGGTAATATTACTTTACACGAATATATTTTGGGTAACACCCAAACAAGTTCCCTGAATCCTGATCTAAATTGTGTTTTGAAAGCTTGGATCTATAATTCATCAGGCAGGTACCCGGGCATCGAAGAGGGGTCCAATGTAACCTAGCAGGCATGGTCCTAAAATGTCAATAAAAAGGGGCCGCACACGAGCTTTGTCTGTCTCATGACATAAAACAATCTTGATGATAACTACCACAGCAGGAGTGTTTAATTATGTTTCTTTCTTGTAAAGGGGAAACACAGTGGTAGAGTATTTCCTTGAAAGGAGAAATCGTGTTGTTCAGTGTTTCTTGGATGAGTGAAATCGTGCTGTTGAGTATTTTTAGGATGAGTGAAATCTTGCTGTTGAGTATTTCTTGGATGAGTGAAATCATGCTGTTGAGTATTTCTTGAATGAGTGAAATCGTGCTGTTGAGAATTTTTAGGATGAGTGAAATCGTGCTGTTGAGTATTTCTAGGATGAGTGAAATCGTGCTGTTGAGTATTTCTTGGATGAGTGAAATCGTGCTGTTGAGTATTTCTTGAAATAGATAAACCGAGTTGTAGAGTGTTTCTTTTAATGGAGAAACCCAGTTGTAGAGTGTTTCTTGGAAGGGAAATACCCAGTTGTAGAGTGTTTCTTGGAAGGGAATTACCCAGTTGTAGAGTGTTTCTTGGAAGGGAATTATCCAGGTGTAGAGTGTTTCTTGGAAGGGCATTACACAGTTGTAGAGTGTTTCTTGGAAGGGAAATACCCAGTTGTAGAGTGTTTCTTGGAAGGAAATTACCCAGTTGTAGAGTGCTTCTTTAAAGGAAATTACCCAGTTGTAGGGTGTTTCTTGGAAGGGAATTACCCAGTTGTAGAGTATTTCTTGGAAGGGAATTACCCAGTTGTAGAGTGTTTATTGGAAGGGAATTACCCATTTGTAGAGTGTTTCTTGGAAGGGAATTACCCAGTTGTAGAGTGTTTCTTGAATGGGAATTACCCAGTTGTAGAGTGTTTGTTTTGAGAGTAAAACCGAAATGTAGTGTTTGCTTTATGGGAGAAAACGAGTTGTAGAGTGTATTTTTCTATGGGAGAAAACGATTTGTACAGTGTTTGTTTTATGGGAGAAAAAGAGTTGTAGAGTGTATGTTTTGTGGAAGAAAACGAGTTGTAGAATGTATGTTTTATGGGAGAAAACGAGTTGTAGAATGTATGTTTTATGGGAGAAAGCGAGTTATATAGTGTATGTTTTATGGGAGAAAACGAGTTGTAGAGTGTATGTTTTATGGGAGAAAACGAGTTGTAGAATGTATGTTTAATGGGAGCAAACAAGTTATAGAGTGTATGTTTTATGGGAGAAAACGAGTTGTAGAGTGTATGTTTTATGGGAGAAAACGAGTTGTAGAATGTATGTTTTATTGGAGAAAACGAGATGTTTAGTGTTTCTTGTAAGGGAGAAACCGAGTTATAAGAGTATTCATTGTAAGACTGTAACAAATCTATTTCACCTCACCCGTAATTCATCCCACACCTTTTTCACAGAACCCCCATTTAACAGGACAACCATTTCATCTTACCCCTATTTCACCCCACCTTTATTTCAATCCAAACCCCTTTCATCCACACCCCTATTTCACCCAATCCACCCCCTCTGATTCCATCCCACTCCCATTTCACCTCACACCTATTTAACCCCGCCAATTTCACCCCACCCCTATTTCGCCACACTCTGATTTCACCCCCCTGCCGTTTCAACCCACTTTAATTTCACCCCCTCCCATTTCACCCAACTCTCATTTCACCACCTTCCATTTCACGCCACTCCCATTTCACGCCACTCCCATTTCACGCCACTCCCAATTCACCGCACTCCCATTTCACTTCAAACTCATCTAACCCCACCAATTTTACCCCACTCCCAGTTCGCGCTACTCCTATTTCACCCCATACTTATTTCACCCTGCCAATTTCAGCTCACCCCTATATCACTCTTCTCTGATTTCACCCCACTCTCATTTAACTCCACTCCTATTTCACTCCACAATAATTTAAGTTCACTCCCATTTCACCCCTCTCTCATTTCATCCCCTCTCCTGTCACCCCATTCCCATTTAACTCCGCCAATTTCACGCGACCTCTATTTCACCCCACTCACATTTTAACCCAAAGTCCCACATATCCCCATTCTCATTTCACCGCAGTCCCATTTCACTCCACTCCTGTTTCATCCCACTCCTCTTTCACCCCACACCAATTTAACCACGCCAATTTTTCCAAACCCGTATTTTACACACCCCTCTATTTCACCCCACTACAATTTCACCCCGCCCCTATTTCACCCCACTCCCATTTCACCCCACTCCCATTTCACCACCCTCTGATTTCACCCCACGACTATTTAACCCCACCAATGTCACCCAACCGCTATTTCACCCCCACCCTTTTTTCACACAAAACCCCTTTCATCTCTACCAGCATTTCACGCCCCCCCCCCCCCCATTTCCATCCCAATCCACCCCCTCTATTTCACCACACACCCATTTAACCCCGCCAATTTCACAACACCCCAATTTCACAACACCCCAATTTCATAACACCCCAATTTCACAACACCCCAATTTCACAACACCCCAATTTCACAACACCCCAATTTCACAACACCCCAATTTAACAACACCCCAATTTCACAACCCCCCAATTTCACAACACCCCAATTTCACAACACCTCAATTTCACAACACCCCAATTGCACCCTACACCCATTTCACCTTAACCTACCCCTCCCCCCTTTCTGATTTCACCCCACTCCCATTTCACCCCACTCCCATTTCACCACACTCTCATTTCACCTCACTCCCATTTCACCCCACTCCCATTTCACCCCACTCCCATTTCACCCCACTCTCATTTCACCACACTCTCATTTCACTACAAACCCATTTAACCAATTTCACCCCATCCCTATTTCACCCCACCCCCATTTCTCTCCCATTACCCACCGTCCTCCTACACACCATAAAAACGCTGTTCATGTAATAGATCTAACAGTTCATCTTCTCTCTCTCTGATATTGGACTACCCCTGTCATGTACACTGTATACCTCTCATGGAGTTGATGATAGACCAGAAGAAGAATGTACAATTCATTTTACCCATTGTTCTGCTACGCTTTCTAAATATTTCTTCGTATTATCTAACATTGCAAGAGTATTCCAATATCCAATCGTATCTATAGATGGTGTATTATCTTCTTCTTCTTCTTCTTCTGCGTACGCAGTCAGACAGTAACCATTATTTTTTCGAAAAAAGCGGCGGTCATCCTGAGGCTCTCGCCACTGCCATAGAGCTTGTCTTGCAGTTCCACTGGTAATGGCCACATCTGCTCTCTCTGATCCTCGTATGTCGGGCAGTTCTGCAGCAGATGTTCAGCGGTCATTTTACCAGTACCGCACGGGCATTCGTCGGTACACCCTATCTTCAATTTGTTGAATAGGTGGTACCTCAGTCTGTTGTGGCCAGTGCGAAGTCTGAAGACAACGACCTGCTCTCTTCGGTTCAACTGGTAATAGGCATCGTTTTTGGTGTAACCAGTATGTTCGGTTTCCCATTTGGTCATGTATCTGGATTTGATAAGCCGTTTTGACTCTTCGTACGTCATACTGGTATCTGTTTGTGGTAGTCTTGCTCCTTCTTTTGCCAGTCTGTCTGCCTCCTCGTTGCCTTGGATGTTGCAGTGTGACGGAACCCACTGTACCACTACCCTTTTTGGTGCGGACTGCTGGCACAGTTTGCAGAGTGCTGCTCTTAAGTCATTAAGCTCAGTGTTTTTCTGGCTTTTTAGCGCTGTGACTACGGCGAGAGCATCTGTCAGCAGGACTATATGGCTCTCATTTTCACTGTGTGTCACCATTTCTTCCACTGCCGCCCTCAGTGCCTCTGCCTCCGCTCTGAAATTGCTTGTGTACTTACCAGTAGCGAATGACAGTGTTATTTTTCTGCCATTTGGTAGGTTCAGGAATGCTCCTGCCCTCCGTTCTGTGTAGTGTTTGTTACAGAACCGTCGGTGTATGCATGGGTCCAGTCCATGCTTGGGTAGCTTTTCGTTATGAAGCTTAGGGTAGTATCTCTCCTTTGTTTTTCAGTCTGGCAGTTTTTGTTTGCAATACCTGGTATATTTTCTACCACCTCTGGAAATATATCCTGCCTCCAGGTAGGTTTTCGTACAGTAGTGATGGGTTTTGGTGTTGTTAGTGCGTTTATGGGATCTTCGTGCATCTTTGCTTTGGCTATTTCTGCAAAGTTTCTCCGCTTTAGTTTCCCATTTCCCAAATTGTTTAGTCTCTGGTGCATTGGATGGTCGGTCAGTCTTCGGAGTTTCTCTGACTGCAGCTGGGCTCTGCAGTCTCTTCTATCGGTCATGGATTGCAGTTTTGTAATCTTTTCAAGTTCTACAATTGGGTGTATTATCTGAACTAATATGTCCACTTTATAAGTGTTTATTCATTGCATTATATTATTCATTTTGTAAAAGATCGTGAACTATTATTACTGCATATCAATTTGAACAAGCAGCACTACTTCAATGCTCATAAATTCAGATTAACCCGGAGTAACAATAGGGTTAATGTCTCTCTGACAGCCTGTATTTTTAGTTCCCGTCTTGTCGATAATGTAGGAAATCTATGGAGGACAATGTCCCTATATTATAGTGGTGTGTTGTTAGTCCTCAATAGGACATATCGTTGCTTGATTAATGACATGTTTCAATTTCAGAATGTTTCCGCTCTAATGTTACATAAAACGCATTAAGTCTTACCATGCACCATATCTTAGTTGTGACTATTATGAAACTCCTAACACAGAATTTGCCTATCGACAAACACCGTATTAATCATCAATCGTCAGTGATGTGAACATTTACAAATTACTCCGTGTTTTTTAGGACACATTAAAAACAAAAGAATTATGGAGGACCATACTGTAAACATACAAATCAATAGGTCTTCAAATTAAATTTGTGTTTAAAAGTTGTATCATGAGAAATATAAAAGTAAAAGTTAATGTTGTTGTTGATGTTGAATGCCCACACCGAGTGTGCCCTAAAAAGAGCGTTAAGTGGAGGGTTGTATCTTTCCTCACATCCCGAGAGTGCTGATGAAGGTGGACCGTGGTCCTCTAGGCGTTTGTGCTGTGATTGGCTTCATCTGCGTGTTGCTCACTACTACGGGGACCACGTCGATACCTCACCTCGTTAGCCAGGCTGCCATGAAAACAGCCCGTTTCCAGGAAGGACGACGAAAAAACCAAGGTGAAGAACTTGTCAAGTATGTTTTGCCTGAACCTGACAAATATTTTGACCAAACGTTAGACTTACTTCCCCAACAGTGTAGTCGAATCAACGGTATCATATCTGTGACAGACATTGACGTTTGTTATATATACAAGAACGAACAATTCTGACAAGTGAAATGAAATTAGATACACAATAATCGCGATATAGGTCACCAGAAGAGACACAATGAAATATGAGGCAATCAAGATAAACGGGGAGGCATTGTCAGATACGGCAGATATCTTAATCTTGATCGTAATCGATCCGTTCTTCGCTAAAGTGGTTGACCTTGTGTGCATTTCAGTTTTCTGTCTAATATCTTTGGGCACGACTTGACCAGCTTGTTCGATATAGGGTCTCTGATATTTTTGTTCATCTTTAGCGAAACCTGGCATAAGTTGGGGGGTCATCTGTGAGGTCTTTTCTTTTCGCGAGGATACCGTTTTCCAGTTCTGGGACTCAGCGTTTGTTATTTCTTCTTGTAGATAACCAGCCCATATATGTTTTGAATTGTTTATGTGATGTAGAATGACTTGGACTTATAAGATTCTCCGGACATCATTTAGCACCGGGTTTGAGGTAGTGGTGTTATAGACAAGTCCACTTTTTAGCTGCTGGAGGTGTCAAACATTTGGCGAGAATAGACACCGATTTCTGCCTATTCCTGCCGTCTTTGTAAAAAAATGTCATAGTTAAGGTTAGGATTATGGTGAGGATTAGGGTTAGGATTATTGTTATGATTAGGGTTACGATTATTGTTAGGATTAGGGTTAGGAATAGGATATGGTTTGGGTTAGGATATTCTTGGTACGCCTTCTTCTTCGTACGCTAGGGTTAGAATCAGGGTTAAGATTAGGATTAGGATTAAGATTAGGGTTATTATCGTTTCTACACTTTTATCTTTATTTAAGCCATTATCTATTTATTTGAAATGAAATTATATTGACATGTCCTTCCCCTTTACCCGAAATGGAAATCTCGTCACAGTCATCAACTGTCGAAAACAAACGACGGGAATCCAGGGAACTTTGAGATGAATTAAGAAAGTACCAGGCAGGTAAACCACATGCCAATCACTCTCTTACTAACTGTAACTGACTGGGCGATGGAAGATACCCTAAGGGGAGCAAACTGGAAATTATTCTCTACACTGGAAGATTTGAAATACGCAGACATTTTTCTTAACTGTACGTATCCAAGCACCCTGTCATACTTTATGCATCTAGTATCCAGCAACATGGATTGCCTCTTAATATATCCCCATCGTGTCGCACCTATTGCATGTTTCCTGGAGGTTAGGGCAAGTCATCAGGTGGTCTAGGTCCTGTATTGCACCACGATGGTTTCATATTCCTCTTGCACCATGATACACCAGTTCGGAGCCTGTTCAGCGACTTCCATGTTTGTGTATCGTATATGATGTGCGGGGGCATGTTCCTTCCGAAGTCCCATCTCTGGGGCATGCATCATTTTGTGCCATCTCTCGATACGCCAACTTTTAGAGTATATCTGTATGGGCTGTGTTGATTTTAGGTAGATGACATCGGATAGGCAGAATACGCAGATGGCATTGTATTATGTTCCCACCCACATCAGCATATCCAAAAGAAGACGTGGAGGACACAGGGTTTTGGGGCTTTCATGGATTTCAAACTTGCCGTGGCCATATGCGATCACAACTCTGGGTGGGCCGCTACGTGTGTACATGTTTTCTTTAAACACGCTTTCTTGAGCCCTTCTTCCCTCTAGGTCTTATCATCATGTAGCATGTCCTTTGTAGAACGTCGCTCTCATCACAGTCTGTCTGAAAGACACTCGTTCCCTTGCCTCCGTCACAGCCTCCGTCACATTCATACTCAGGCATTCCTGGATATCTTGGTGCCATCGTCTTCTTGGTCTACCCCTTCCTCTTTTGCCTGGCACCATACCTTCCATCACTGTTCTCTCGAGACCGTTGTGTCTCTTGATGTGACCAAAGTACTTGCATTTTCTAGCCAAAATGGAATTGATAAACCAGTTCTCTTCTATGCTCAACTCTTGCCGAATATCTGCATTTGTCTTTTTTCTCTGTTCAGGGTGTTCTGAGCATCTTTCTGTAACATTTTGACTCAAAGGATTCGATTCTTTGTCTAGAAGATTTGGTAATCGTCCATGATTCACAGCCCTAAGCTGCCACAGGAAAAACACATTCTCTAAAGACTTTTACTTTTATCATTTTGTTGGTGCCCTGCCATAATTTCTTCAGGCTGTTCAGTCTGTGCATTGCCATAGCTAGTCTTCTTCTGATTTCTTTCGAGCAGTCACCATTTTTGTCAATTCTGGAGCCCAGATATTCAAAATGTGTGACCTGATCTATTTCCTCACCACCCACTGTAAATTTATGTTGACATTTTTTTTGTTGGTGGTCATTATCTTTGTTTTATTTATGTTTATGAACAGGTTTTGATCTTTACTATGTCCATTAACGGCTGAAAGTAGCTGCACTAGCCTTTCTGCACTTCTTGATAGTATCACTGTGTCATCTGCGTATCGTAACTCTGGAATCTTGTACCCCCCAATCGTAAATGGGTCGAAACTTTAAATGTTCACATCTTCTAGAACATTTATCATTATACATTCCGCATATATGTTGTACAGATAAGGTGAGAGGATACATCCCTGTCTTACTCCTTTTTGTACTGCAAACCAATCCGATGATTTCCCAGATACTCGGACAGCGGCTTGTTGATCTTGGTTTAATGTTTCAATGAGATGGACTATGTGGAAAGGAAACCCCATTTCCCCCCATGATTCTCCACAGATTTTGATGTTTTATCGTGTAGAAGACCTTAGAGTAATCAATAAAACATGTGTACAGGTCTACATTAAACTCTCTACATTTTTCATAGAAATTCCTTAAATTGAATATGTGGTCCCGGGTCCTTCTGTCTTTCCTAAAACCTGCCGGGACTACCTGAATTTCAGATTCTAACCTTTTCTCTATCCTTCTTGAGGTCTTGTAGTTAAATATAATAACTTCTAGACAGATGGCAAAAGTAAAGAAAATTGCACCTCCCCATGATAAACCTGACAACATGAATGGATATTAGGTCATATTCTAGCTTAACTCACACAAAACTGTGAAGAGTTAATTAATTAGATGTGCAAGTATGCGGCGGCATAATACAATGTGTGCGCATTTATAACTGTGTGTTGCTTTTATTGCACACATCTTTAAGCAATGGTCTGCAACTTTAATTGAGAGGGATTAATGTGTTTATCAGGTGGGTAGTAGACCGCAGGCGAATAAAAAATCATAATTTGTCTAGCGAACTTCTCACAGCAAAGCTTTTTTTTTTGTTTGTCTCATGTCAAGCTTTATGATTACTGCATGTGCGCCTTTGTTGCTGCAATAAACATATCTGTTTATTGTTTCAATTTCTTCATAAAATCTCGAGTCAATAAATTTCGAGATTGGTCTTCATGTTTTTACATGTATTTAATGCATGCATTAATAATATCATTTCACATTATATTCCTTCGACATACTCCCACATTTTAAACACCGTATAAATAAAATCGGAATTACCCACCCTCTCCCTCCGCTCCATGCCCCCCCCCCCTTGAACAAAAGTGCCCTTTGTCTCCGTTTAAAATTTGTTTTATTCTCAAAACACAACGCGAACCGCAAACAATGGCTCTGTGGACAGATGTGACACGAAGACTGACAGTTGGACAGCGTGTGTTTAAGTTCAGAGAAAATGGAACCGAAAAGGACAAAAAGGAGAAACAAATGCAATTATATAGTTATCTCATGTACAGAACATACTAAAACACAAAACAGATAAACATACTCATATCAATCACTTCGAGTCGCCAGCGTAAAGAAGTAATACGTGAAAGTAGCTGTGTTTTATACATGAATGCACGCGTGTAAAATTATATGCATTTTAGTTTGTTTCGTGTTGTAGACAGCAGATGTGCACATTCGCACTCGTTTCCTAATTTTTATTTCGCATCTTTGTCTTCCAGAAACAAACATTAAAGGGACGGGGTATGGGCGGGGGTTGGCGCAAGGGATGTCATGATCAAAATTAATCATAATTGCGGGCTCACGTCAAGCAGACACATAACAAATATGAGCACTGCCGAAGACGGATGTGTTGGACCAAAAGGTGCAAATATCGAAGTCAAACTGTAAACTAGCGACACAACGCATTCCGTTTTCTGGACTACCTCCTGCTACTTCCAAAGCTCTATTCAGGACTTGGTAGAGGGGGATTGAGAACGTTCAGAGATTGGTAGCGGAAGATTGAGAACGTTCATGGCTTGATAGCGGGAGATTGAGAATGTTCAGGGCTTGGTAGCGGGAGATTGAGAACGTTCATGACTTGATAGCGGGAGATTGAGAACGTTCATGGCTTGGTAGCGGGAGATTGAGAATGTTCAGGGCTTGGTAGCGGAAGATTGAGAATGTTCAGGGCTTGGTAGCGGGAGATTGAGAACGTTCATGACTTGATAGCGGGAAATTAAGAACGTTCATGACTTGATAGCGGGAGATTAAGAACGTTCATGGCTTGGTACCGGGAGATTGAGAATGTTCAGGGCTTGGTAGCGGAAGATTGAGAACGTTCATGGCTTGGTAGCGGGAGATTGAGAATGTTCAGGGCTTGGTAGCGGGAGATTGAGAACGTTCATGACTTGATAGCGGGAGATTGAGAACGTTCATGGCTTGGTAGCGGGAGATTGAGAACGTTCAGGGCTTGATAGCGGGAGATTGAGAACGTTCATGGCTTGGTAGCGGAAGATTGAGAACGTTCATGACTTGATAGCGGGAGATTGAGAACGTTCATGGCTTGATAGCGGGAGATTGAGAATGTTCAGGGCTTGGTAGCGGGAGATTGAGAACGTTCATGGCTTGATAGCGGGAGATTGAGAATGTTCAGGGCTTTGTAGCGGGAGATTGAGAACGTTCAGAAATTGGTAGCGGGAGATTGAGAACGTTCAGAGATTGGTAGCGGGAGATTGAGAACGTTCAGGGCTTGGTAACGGGAGATTGAGAACGTTTAGGGCTTGGTAACGAGAGATTGAGAACGTTCAGGGCTTGGTAACGGGAGATTGAGAACGTTCAGGGCTTGGTAACGGGAGATTGAGAACGTTCAGAGCTTGGTAACGGGAGATTGAGAACGTTCAGGGCTTGGTAACGGGAGATTGAGAACGTTCAGGGCTTGGTAGCGGGAGATTGAGAACGAACGCAGAAGAACGAGAATATAAGCAATTATTATGATAATCTGCAAGTGAACTTCATAATGTCTATATGTTCATTTATAACCACCATATAGGAAAATGTGACGCTAGTTCGGTCAAGCAAAACATACTTGCCAAGACGTCGCGTCAGGTACAATATATTAATTAGGACGTCGCGTTACGGCTGGCACAACATGCTGACCAGTATGTTTCGTCAGGATCAGGCACAACATATCGGCCAGAACGTCGCGTCAGGCAAAATATACTGAAAAGGACGTCGCGTCAGGGCAGGCACAACTTACTGACCAGAATGTCTCGTCAGGGCAGGCACAACATACTGACCAGAACGTCTCGTCAGGGCAGGCACAACATACTGACCAGAACGTCTCGTCAGGGCATGCACAACATACTGACCAGAATGTCTCGTCAGGGCAGGCACAACATACTGACCAGTATGTTTTGTTAGGAACGTCGCAATATACTGAACAAGATCACAATTTCTCTTCTATACAGCCTTCCGTGGATACAGCGTGTTTTCAAGGCAGTTTGATTGACGACATGGGCATAGACGCGATCCCCGTAGTAGTGAGCGTCACAGATATGAAGCCAAGCATAGTACTGAGGGATCGCGGTCCACCATCATGAGCACTCTCAGGATGTGAGGAAAGCTACCACAACTCGCCACTTACAGTCCTTTTCAGCGTAAAAAAGAATGAACAGACTCATTGTGATCATTAAACAACAACAACAACAACAACAAAACACCAGATTGAATGGTTGGCGTGATTGTTCGACTTGTTAACCACTTTAATGTGTTAAATGAGACATACACGCACAGACACAATTACAAACAGCTAAAAGGAAACTCACCGTGCAGCATAAAGTCTCGCTTTGTACATAGATGATCGCCGGTCACTGAGATATCTGCCTCAGCTCGTACCCCAAGTCTGTTGCCTTCTTCCGCCTGTTCCGTCTGGCCAACAAAATGGCGTTTGCTGTGTACAGGAACGGGTTAAAGGCGGAATTTGCCGGTAGAAGAAACACAGTGGTTACCAGATACATCTCTCCTGGAACCGGCTGTCCTGATCTTGCTGCTAGGCCCATCACTGTGATAGGAAACCAGCAGAGACAGTCTGTGATGACCACAAGAACCAACCGTTTGGCTATAGCTGTGTCCTGTCTGAGTCTTGCTTCTGAGATCTGCGGATGCTTTTGCAGATGCACAGACAAGTATATAAGGAGCTGTCCCATCCCTACCAGTAAAAACACGGCCATATTGAAGAGAATAAATATAGCGAAGGCGTAATCATATCCAGGAAAGTGAAGACGAGTGATGGGCAGGGGGACGCCAACTGCTTTCTGCGAATAAAGTTCCCAGTGTTGAAATGGCGGAAGAAGAGGCACAGTTGCCATGGCGATCCCAACAACCCACACGATCGCACATCCTACCGTCGCGGATTTGCCATTGAAGTGCAAGCCCGGGTGTAAGGGGAAAGCAATGGCTAGAAGTCTGTCAACTGTGACTAATAAAATAAACAAGGCGGATGTTTCACTAGACAAAACACAAAGAAACCCCGCTACCTGACAGGGGGTACTACTCTTCCATTCTCTTTCGGCCAAGAGATAACGGTCTCTGTACATGACGTCAGCAGTACCGATTATGACTAAGTAAATTCCCATGATCAGGTCTGATGCACTGAGACACGTGATAATAATACGGAAACTATATTTGATGCCACGGTCGTAGAAGATTCTGTAGATGATGACACCAAAGTTTCCAGTAATGGTTAACACAGCCATCAGCCATAGAGCAACACGCAGGAGCATAGTCCGCAGGATATCCGCACAGGACGAGATCTCATCATACGGAGCGTCACAATCCGTGAACTGGACACTGCTAGGTTTAATGGACGGACAACACAAGCGGAAGTTGTCTGTGATTATACTGCGAAGATTTTTCTGCGATTTGAAAATGTCCAAGGAGAAGGTGATCAACTCGTTTCCTTTCAAGTCCAAACTTTTTAGTCTCAAAAGTTTCTTAAACGCGTTTGGTGCAATACTTCCTATTTGCATGTATCTCATGACAAGCTCTTCCAAGTTAACCGCTTTATAGAAGCAGTCATCTTCCAGTGTGTTCCTTATGTTGTAAGAGAGATCCAATCTGGTAATCTCCCTTGTGTACTCTAGAAACTCAAATATGACATTATTGAGCTTGTTGTGTGCCAGGTTTAGAATTTTCAGACTCGGGCAGTGCTGGAACGTGTTCTCGGCTAGAGTTTCTATATAATTATGACTAACGTCGAAAATTCTCATGTTCAAAAACCTCAGACTGTTGCTTCTGACATGTTTAACGCCGCAGGCAGAAACGTTCAGGTATATAAGGCTGTAGAGAGCAATACCTTCAATATTCAATTCGGAAATATTGGCATGTTCCAGTCTCAGGTAGCGTACAGGTGTAACAGATACAAACTTTGGATATGATGAACACGTAACCTCCATTCTGATGCACGTGCAATTCTGCGGACAGGTAATATTCTGGAGGCTACACAAAAGTTCGTCATCATGGTTGGGACACTGGTAGTATCCATCGCAAAGGTGATCGTTGTGTACGCAGACATGTTTGTACTTACACTTGTACATGCCCACACAGACCTTTTTGCAGAGTTCGATGTTCTCGTCCTCACCGTGCGGACAGTCCAACATGCCGTTACACCACATATACACGGGAATACAGTAACCGTCTTTACACTTAACATGCGTTGGGGGGCACAGGATGTTGGGGTTTTCGTGGATTTCAAACTTGCCGTAGCCGTCTGGAACCACAATTCCCGGTGGACCGCTACGTGAATACACGTTTTCCTTGAATACGCTTTCTGGTGCTCTTCTGCCCTTGAGGTCACGAATTGGGCAATCGATTTCTGAATCAGTTTGCCAACTTTGAGGTAGACATGCAATCATAGGACATAAGGCACTGCCTTCCACACAGTCGGTGCAGTCTTCCTCATCCGATGCATCTCGACAGTCCTCCTTACCATCACACAGCCTTGACCTTTCTAGAGTCATTCCGTCTGTACATGTGGTCATTGCTGGTCCTAGTACTGTCTTGTCGAGTGTCGCACACGATTTCTCATCGCTGGAGTCCAGACACCCACCAATACCGTCACAAACAAAGGTGTAAGCCAACAATCCCTGAGTGTCGCACGAAAACATAGTGTTCTCCAAGCGCTCATAATCGCAGTCCACCTCATCACTACGATCATAGCAGTTCTCCACTTGGTCACACCTCTGCTCTACGGAGATGTACTCTCCAGATTGGCAACGAAACACGCTGATCTTGCTGTCGGTAATAGCACTGATCCTGTTTTCACGTTCCGGCTTCCAAAGTTCAGAATCAAAATCATCATTCACTTTAGTCTTTCTCTCACATATAAAAGAGACGTTCTCTTTCAGAGCTCCACAATCTGTGGAGTGGAAGTAATTGCCGTGAAATAAAGAGCACGTTGACCAGCCCTCATACCTATATTCATCCGGTAGGAAGAAGGCTGTAGTTCGGTCCGTCCACTGCCACATCCGCCGATACATCTGGGTTACCTGCTGCATACGCATGCGCTGTAAACCTAGAAACATGGCTGCTACACTTGGTCCCAAAAACTTGATAAATCTGTCGAAGAATCTTTTCTGGTCAAAAGTGTTGATCGTAACAAGATGAGATGAGAGATTGCGCTCACAATACTCCTCAGCCATCGTCCAAGACATTGAAGGTTGGTTGAAAACCACCTGGTAGCAGCGACCACTTGAAGCATATCCGTGGGGCCAGCAGCCAGAAATTTTGTAAAAACATGTCTGCTCATCCTCACCGTTTGCGCAGTCGATATAAAAGTTACACTTCATTCTGTCGGGGATTATAACGTTATTGGAACAATCAAGGGACTGATTGTCGTACATAGGAATGAAATGTGATGTGTCCACAGCATTGTAAGAGACGTTAAAGCCAACCCCGGACTTAACGCTGTCAGAGTGAAACTCTATTGTACATTCGTTGCTAGGTAAAACTATGGGATGCCGGAAGTTATTGTTGGAGAGCTTCAGAACTGTTGGGAATTCTCGTGAATTGGCTTTCTTTGGAAACACTTGGATAACATCCCCTTCTCTCAGCCGAATCTCTTCTGTGTTAAGTAGACGAATCAACTTTCCAGACGGCACAGAGATTTTCCATTCACACTGAAGGTCATTCGGGTAGTTCTGACCGTCCGCTAGTCCAGGGGAGGAAATGTAGCCATGGTCATGGTTGAACTGTACATATTCATTCGAGTTACAGCTCTTGTATGAATATTTGAGACACGGCATTATCTGAACTATGAAATTAATGTTGTCCACGCACTGAGCATTGTCTTTGAGACTGAGGACCAGTTTGACTTTACGGTACTCAACAAAAATTGACTTTGGCTCCTTGATCCCACAGAAGGATCCTATCACGTGGCTTGTGTTGACCTGCGTCGATCCCCTGGTCACGTGATCCACAACCACGGTGAGTGCCTCATCACACACCCCTACCACTTCGCTTCGTGCCAGGTTCAGACCAGGCACATTGAAGTATTTGAAGTTCAGAAGCACCTGTTCGTTCGGACCAACGCTGACCTCAATTTCTTGTGTACACCACGTGATACAGCATGTCTCTACTGTCACGTTCAAGACCGTTGGCATGGTTACATTAACGTAGGTGGGACGGTGGCAGTTAGTTCTGTTCTGTATGACAATATCAACGTGTTCTTCCTCTCCGTCATAGAATGGAAGTGCTCCTGTTGGCAAGTACATCTTGTGGTCATGCATAAATATATCCGTCACGCTATGGCAGACGTAACCTTTCCCATTTAAGTTTTGGTAATGGCTACGCTCATCTGTAGCATAATCCATGTAGTCTGTAATAACATCTGAGGGAGTGGATATTGAGCTATCCACATATACTGACCGACTTGTTCTCATTGGTGTTACGGTTTGTGGCAACTGAGTTTGTCCCTTTCGTTTGGTTTTATACCTTGGCGCCTTTGTCAAACGCCCTTTTCTGTCCTTACTGGAGCGTCTGGTGTTAGACACGTTCCCTCGCGGAACCAGCTGTTGATGAGCAGGCAACTGCATAATTGCCGCTGCTTGCTGGTCCAGTAGAGAAGAAGCTAAGCCCAATTTATAGAAGGACTGTTTATGAAGGTCTTCGACGTGGTTATTCGACATACTATCACTTGTTAAAGAATTGACTTCCGTTTTTAATTTGATCTGTTTATGAGAGTGTTTTACATGGTCTCCTGACAGTGAAGCGTCAACTACAGAAGAACCAATGTTCCTGTTATGTGTCGACTGTCTTTGAATGTCTTCTGCGTGTTTTCTCTTACGACATCCATTATATAATAATGACGAATCAATTTCCGAACGAACCACATGATTTGATGTTACCAAACCCCCTTTCTGGGCACGATCTGTTAGTCCTGAGTTCAAAACTCCAGTAATAGTCAGCAACACCAACAGCCCACTAAACTTGTTCAACAACTTCATCTTTCAAGTCATCACAATTTTACAGCCACATCAAATGAACACAATTGTGAAGAAACTTGCAGTGTTCGAAATTTCACAGAAGCGGGATTTGATCACAGTTTTAATGTTTCGTTGCATATTTCTTAGTTTTGTAAAGAAATTTTTCAGACTAAGCAAATAATAAGATTTCTGAAGCTTTGAAAGTAATAGTATTTCTCAGACATCTGAAGTAGCAAGCTTTCTTAAGCTTGGGATGTAATATTATTTCTCAGACTTCTGAAGTAACAAGCTTTCTCAAACTTGTGAATTAACAATATTGCCCAGACTGGTGAAGAAACAATTTATCTCACTTGTGAATAATTTTATTCAGAACTGAGAAGTATCAAGTTTTCTCCGACTTCTGAAGTAACAATCTTTCTCCGACTTCTGAAGAAACAATCTTTCTCAGACTTCTGAAGTAACAATCTTTCTCAGGCTTGTGAATTAATATTTCTCAGAATTGCCAAGTATCAAATTTTCTTTGACTTTTGAAGTAACAATAATTCTCAGTTTTGCTCAGAATTGTGAAATAACCAGTTTTCTTAGACTTGTAAAGTAATAATATTTCTGAGATTTGAGAAAAAAAAATACACTTTTACACAGTCTTGGCAGATAATGGCTGCAAAAATCCGGTAAAGTAATCACTGTTTTAATGACATTTCACGAAGCATTTCCGAGCAAGTCATAAACTCACAACAATCCAGACTCCAGACATGAACTACAACCCACTTTACTATTTAATCAGCCTCGCGGAATAATTATATATAAAAATTGTTTCAAGTGACAAAATTATCCTCAATTTGTGTTAACCTCGCCCTGGTGTTCTCCCTTTGCGAAGCAGTTCATGGATTCAAGAACAGTTGTTCGTCACACCTACCAGTAGTTTTAGCACGTGACATATGTAGCACATGATGAAACTTCGGCACAGTTGTTACTAGTTAACGGCATGGAAGAACGCCTGCAAGAGGCGACACACGCCTTCGATTGTGTTTAACGTTTATACTTTATCCTTGAGAATTACCTATAGTGTCGTTAACCTCGGAGGCTTTAACAAGAAAACACACCACATTTTATTAGAAGATAAAAAATGTCTCGACGGATCTGGAATTAAACCGGATACCTCTGATAGCCATAAATACAGGTAATTTATAGTAGAGACATAAATACAGGTAATTTATAGTAGAGAATAAACGAAAGGTTGTTGGTCACCTAAAACAAAAATGAAGGTCGTAAGAAGTAACAAATAGAGGTCATTTATAGATAAAATTAAAGTTAATTTATAATTTTTTTTAATATGCCATTTATTGTTACAATAGGACGTCATTTATTGTGTCCCAATTAGAGGGCATTCATAGTTACACATAGAAGGCAGACATTCTTCTTCTTCTTCGTATTAGTACGCTGTCAGACGTCAACTTGAATTTGTTCGATAAAAGCAGCGGTCATCTAGAGGCTGGCGACACTGCCACAGAACTTGTCTAGTGCCGGCACTAGTAATGGCTACATATACTTTCTCTGGTCCTCGTATGTCGGCCAATTTTTCAGCAGATTTTCAGAGGTAATTTTCCCAGTACCACAGGTGCACTCGCCAGTAGCACATATCTTCAGTTTGTTGAATATACGGTACCTCAATCTGCTGTGGTCTGTGCGGATTCTGAAGACCACCACCTGCTCTCTTCTGTTCAACTGGTAATAAGCATCATTTTTAATGTAGCCAGTATGATATGTTTCCCATTTGTCCATGTATCTGGCCATAATAAACCTTTTCGTAGGTCACACTAGCGTCTGGTTGTGGTAACCTTCCACATTCTTTTGCCTCTCTGTCTGCCTCTTCGTTACAGTGGGATAGAACCCACTGTACCCCGACTTTTTTGGGTGTGACTACTGTCTTACTTGACAGAGTACTGATCTTAAATAATTTAGTTCTGTATTTTTATGGCTTTTTAATGCTGTAACCATGGACAGGGCATCTGTAAACAAGACTATCTGGTTTTCATTGCTTTCTCTTGTGTGCATTGCTTCTACTGAAGCCTTCAAATCCTCTGCCTCCGCTCTGAAATTGCTTGAGAATTTTCCAGTTGCTACTGACAGTGTTTTCTTTCTACCGTTTGTTAGACTCAGAAACACCCATCTCTTTCCATTTTCTGTTGCTTTTGTTGCAGAACCGTCAGTGTATACATGGGTCCAGTCAGTGCTTGGATAGTTTTTGTCTATGTATTTCAGGGTCATGTCTCTACTTTCTTTTTCAGTCTGGTTTTTCTTATATTCGATACCTGGTATATTTTCTATCACCTCTGGAAAGATCTGCTGCTTCCAGATTGGTTCGCGTACAATAGGTATAGGCGTTAGTGTTGATATGGCGTTCATGGGGTCTTCTGTCATCTCTGTTTTGGCTATTTCTATAACATTTCTCCACTCAGTATCTTTTTTCCAAATCCATTTAATCTCTGGTGAATTTGATGGTCTCCCAGTCTTCTTAGTTTATCTAATTGCTGCTGGGCTCTGCTGTCTCTTTTATCGTTCTTTGATTTCAGATGTGTAATCTTCTCAAGTTCCACAATTGAAGCCAGGCATTCACAAATAGATTTCGTTTATTGTCACAACAAGAGGTAATTTATAATCCCAAATAGATGCCGCTTATTGTCACAAGTAGAGTTGACTTATTAGCACATAAGTATCATATTCACACATATACGTCACCTGTTGTCCCAACTAGATATAATTTATTGTTATAGTGGTCAGTTATGGTCACAACTAGAGTTAATTTATTGTAATAATTAGATGAATTTTCTCGTCACAAAAAGTGGTAATTTATATGTCACCAACAAAGGTTACTAGTAAATATAAGTAATGGTCACTGTTGTCACAATTATTGGTCTTTGGTAGTCGCCGACAGACGTCACCGGTAGTCGTAAGTAAAGGTCAATGGTTGTCACAAATAGAGTTCAATGCTATCCACAGGTCACCGGTAGGCACACATATAATTAACAAATGTTACAAAATGATGTTTTTAAAAATTTTTTTAGTTCGCCTTGTTTCTCTATTCACAAAAGCGGTGTGAGTTGTACAATGTTTTTATTTTGCGCCTGTCAACTCAGTGCATCCGACATGCATTTTACGTAAGGGTCTGCTTCCTCCTGCATTTTCTAAGGTTTCGCTTCCCCGGTGTAACGGACGGTGCTATAATTGGGGATCGAACCAAGCACCTTCCGGTTGTGAGCCGTATCATTTAACTACTAGCCCACGCCGTCTTCACAAAATGAAATAAATGATAGTTCTAAAAGAGAATATTAGTTGTCACAATTAAAAGTCATCTAGTATCACATATAGACGTTCGGGATAGTCACAAACATATATTAATAACAGTAATAAATAAAAATTAATAGTTGTCACAAACAGAGGTCAATGATAGTTACAGATAGAGGTTATTAACAGTAACAGTTCAGTTCAGTTCATCCCGTAACCCATCATGTCGTTGTGGCACACATGAAGACACTCCCAAAATCCCACGACATCCCTCTCTATCTGTCGCCGCCTGTCGTATCTCACCGGGACGAAGGCCTGACCACTCAGTGATGTTGTCCACCCATCTCTTCCTTGGACGTCCTCGCCCTCTCTGTCCCGGTACGGAACCAAAGAGTACCGAGTTGGTAATTCCGTTGGACCTCGTGACGTGCCCGCACCAGGCCATCTTTCGTCTTTTGATAGCTGTGAACAGATCTTCAAATAGACCAATTGCGTCTTCAACTCTCTGGCGTATTTCTACGTTCGTGACACGATCTTTATATGTAACATTTAGGAGTTTTCTATAGCACCTCATTTCTATTGCATGTATTCTGCCCTGAATATCTGATGTGATGGTCCATGTCTCGCAGGCATACAGAAATATTGATAGCACCAAAGAGCGCATTAGTCTGACTTTTATGCCGAGGGCGAGCCGCTTGTCTTGCCATATAGGTTTCAGCCGAGTCAGCGCCGCTGTTGTTTGTGCTATTCTTGCAATTACCTCTGGCTTCGATCCCTCTTCACTGATTCATGATCCCAGATATTTGAAACGTTTTACCACCTCAAGTTCCTGCCCGTTTGCCTCTATTACAGATTTAAACTCTGCTATGTTATTGGTCATGAGCGTTGTTTTATCTGCATTTATTTCCATACCAAAACTCAGGGCCGCTATATCCAAGCAACCAATCAACTCCTGGAGTTCTCTTTCTGTGCCTGCCAATACATCCATATTATCAGCAAATCGGAAGTTTGTTATAGTAATAAACACAGATCACTGATAATTACAAGAGGACGTTGGTAGCGACTACTGGTAATTGATAGTTACAGATCTCAGCTTATGGTAGTCACAGCTACTGGTAATTGATAGTTACAGATCTCAGCTTATGGTAGTCACAGCTACTAGTAATTGATAGCCACAGATTGAGATCAGCGAAGCTCGTTTTTAATAAATTAGCATTTTGTGGCTGAGCTATTTGTCTGCTTGCTATATACTCTGGTAACACGAGTTATAACTCTAGTAATATCAAAGTATATTTCAATTGAGATTAAACAAATAACTTATAATTGTAAAGCGACTATTGGATCAAGCAACCTTTATTGACCAACTATACAAATTACTCTTGCAAACCCTGAAAATTTAAAAGCATCTGGGAGAGAAGTGTTATATTTTTCAATTAAAACTCACAATAAAATTAAGTTATTGCTGTCACAAACTGAGGTCACTAGAGGCCAGGCACAATCCCGAGAAGGGTAATTGAACTAGCGATCACGTACAATCGGGTGAGCCTAAATGATATTCATAACAAACAAGATCCAAGTGCTATGAAATTAGCTACATGTCAATGAAATAAATAAATAGATTAGACGTCGGGTCTATTAGCAGACAAACAACAGGTTCGGTCATTCAGTATTAAACTTCGAGGTCATTCAATATTAAACTTCGAGGTTATTCAAGTTAACGAAAACGCCCGGGGTAATATATTTTAAATAACATTTTCCGGCTATTCAAATATGGAAAATGGTGTGTTAGCTCATGGACAATATAGTATGTTACATAGAAAGTCTATCAATCCATCTAGAGATTCTCGGTAGATTGTGAATTAATATAGAAGCATGTATATACTGTTGAGAGTCTCAGTAGACTATTACGTTATAAAGAGAGTCAATAGACTATCTCTTAATTTAGAAGACTTAGTTGACTGTCACTTTATATTTGGAGTCTAAGTAGATCTAAATTAGAAGCTTCAGTAAACTTGATATAGCCTCAGTTGGCTAATACAGAAGCCTCATAGGCAATGACTTAAGATAGAAGCCTCAGAAGACTTATTTATATTTAGCCCCAGTAGGATATCACAATTCAGAAGCCTCAGAAGACTTATTTATATATAGCCCCAGTAGGCTATCACTTAATACAGAAGCTTTAGTCGACTTTTATATAGCCATGATAGACTATCACTTAATAGAGAAACCTCAGTAGACTTTTATATATCCTCAGTAAGCTATCACTTAATACAGAAGCCACAAAATACATATAGACTCAGTTGACTATCACTTAATACAGAAGCCTCAATATACATATAGACTCAGTTGACTATCACTTAATACAGAAGTCTCAATATACATATAGACTCAGTTGACTATCACTTAATACAGAAGCCTCAATATATATATAGACTCAGTTGACTATCACTTAATACAGAAGCCTCAATATACGTATAGACTCAGTTGACTATCACGTAATAGAGAAGCCTCAATATACATATAAACTCAGTTGACTATCACTTAATAGAGCAGCCTCAGTAGATTATCACTTGACATAATGAGCTTATCACTTCCAATAGACGCCACAATAGAATATATATGTATATATAGTATATGTAGATTTTCATTGAAAGATTATCACTTATTGCTGAAAAGCAAGACGAAAATTGATGTACTGAAACTGGTATTAACAGAATTCCGAATAGAATACAATGCGAAGATACATCAGTATAGTAGGTCATTACCACCAAAAACTGATAACACAACTATTGGAACATTTTATAACAAATGGGAAAAGTTTAGTGCAACATTGAAAGACTCAGCTGAAACGACAGCTGGATACTCCAAACACAAAAAGAAAAAAGTCGCTGAGTGATGACACTGGGGTAAAATCCAAGACAGAAAGACAGCAAAATTAAACCTCCTTGCAGGAACAACACATATTGCATGTAAAAATTGCAAGAAGGTGTTTGACTCATCAATAAAATGGATTAATATAACGCTCACAAAGACAAGAGGCAGTCCTGCAATGATCTGGCCGCAACAGCTGAAAGTGCAGCAGATACCTTCACTAGATCAAGACATTAATGCAATAAACCACCTACTACAAATACACCAATCAGAGATAAACATGGGAATCTTCTTACTACAGAAGATGAACAGATGAAACGTTGGGCAGAACATTTTACAGAGATATTGAATAGACCACATCCCACAACAATTCCTAATTTTGAAAACGAAACAGACATGCCCCACTTACCAGTGTCCTGTGCAGAATTTATGCTCGCAGAAATCAAAAGAGCCACCCACAAACTAAATAATTTCAAGGCAGTAGGGAATGATGAGATAACTGATGAAATGTTAAAAGCCACAGACGATACCACCTTCACTCATCTCCTATTCATACAAAAAATTATGTGTGGAAAGAGGAAAAACCATCCCAACAGTAAAAAGATGGTATTTTTTTTAAAACACAAAAGAAAGGAGACAACCGATTGTAAGAACTGGCGTGGCATAACATCCCTGATGTTTTGTCTCTATAAGCTCACATTACTATTGATCTTTTGTCTCTATAAGCTCACATTATTAATGATGTTTTGTCTCTATAAGCTCACATTATTAATGATGTTTTTGTCTCTATAAGCTCACATTATTAATGATGTTTTGTCTCTATAAGCTCACATTATTAATGATGTTTTGTCTCTATAAGCTCACATTATTAATGATGTTTTTGTCTCTATAAGCTCACATTATTAATGCTGTTTTGTGTCTATAAGCTCACATTATTAATGATGTTTTATCTCGATACGCGCACTTTATTAATGATGTTTTGTCTCTATAAGCTCACATTATTAATGATGTTTTGTCTCTATAAGCTCACATTACTAATGATGTTTTGTCTCTATAAGCTCACATTATTAATGATGTTTTGTCTCTATAAGCTCACATTATTAATGATGTTTTGTCTATATAAGCTCCCAGTACGAGTATTTTTAATTGTTTTGTCTACATTAACTCAATCTCACATCAATACATCTCAATTAAAGCTCACGTCAATCAATCGAAACCCTACGGAGCAAATGTCTTAAACAAATAAACGTAAAGTCTTCCTCCCATGCGCCATCCTTTCCAGACTTCACCGCCCTTTCCCCCACCCTAACCTTTCCCCCTGTCTTTCCTGCAGTGTTTATGTTTATCTCAACTTTTCATCTCCATTAGTGTGTAGAATCGACCCTATATCTCTTGTCCTGATGATTCAGAATGGTGACTGACTTGTTAGGCTATCATGTCGCTTCCGTAATGTGTGCCTTCACTATACGTCTAGTCCCATTGGTATCTGCACGGTTCCTTCCAACAATCTTTAGTAACTGAATCCTACCATTGTTTTCTCTCAATTCGGCGAAAGTGTCCATTGATGAAAGCTTGGATCATTTTAGTTGCACTCTTCTTTGTTTACCACGTCATTGATCAATACAATAGGACGGACGTGACATTAAAATTCAAGATCTGTCTTTTTAAAAATAGACTTTCTTTCAATTTTTCTTTAGATTTCCACAAATTCCATAATTAGATAAAGCCCCTCTCACCCTATGTATTCTTAAATGTATATCACTAACAGTACCTCCGATCTTGTTTATATTACTACCAATATATATAAATGTATCTATCTCTTTTAGCACACTTTCTCCAAGTATAATTTGATGGTCGTTAAGTGCTTCATTTTCATAATATGTTTGCTTTTTCTCTGTACCCTGGGACACTATTTCAGTGACCATACAACACATTTATTTACTTTATTTTACATTTGTCTTGGGTTGGGGTTTTGGTTGGATTTGTGGTTTTGGTTGTGAGACAGAAGTATACGCTTACAGTAATAATTATTTGTTGTTATAAATTGAGGTATAAAGTTAGTGTTGTGTCTGCACATATAACTATATTGAGCTAGTGTTACGCCTGAACTGATAAATACATATAATTAGTGTTATGTCTTTACAACTATACAAATAAACATATAGAATTAATTAGGGATATATATGTTTGAATTAATTTGTAAAGTGAAAGTTTTGTCTAGATATATTACAGAAATGAGGAGTGCACCCGAATGGTTTCGAGGCCTGCCTACCGACAAGGAGGGCAGCGGTTCGAATCCCCGGAATAGCATATGTTGTTTTTCTGTTGGGGTAAAATAAACAAACTTAGAAAACGATGTGGCGACAGGAGTGGTGAAGCGGTCTGTAGTCCTAAGCCTTTAAAACCCTTCGACTACCCTAGCAATGGAGGGAAATGTGGTATGACCATTTTAAAAAAAATGTGTATGTTACAGAATGAGTGATATTTTTTTGGTCAAGACTAACGTATAGAGTGGATTTACTCCAGATAAACGTGGGGCATTTGTGGTAGTTTTGTCTTGGTAAATCCATAGAGCGAGTCATATTCTGGTATAGATGAAAATAATATTCTTGAGTTAAGGACACACTTTGTTTAAATGAATGCGTAAAAACATCCTTTCTTCTGGCGTGATATGTTATCTATGAGGCCAAGAAAGAGCTTTCATAAAGTCCTGTCAAATTTAATATGGATTTAGAATGAAAATATACGTGACAAGATAAAGCATTTTAGAATAAATAATATAGAAAAAATGTATTTCTAAGTTCTACATTTTCTTGTGGCTTTCCCGTGAGATGACATTTACCAACATTTCCCGTTATTTCCAGTGCACAAAAAGCAAGGGAACAAAGTAACAAAGTAACAAAAAAACACAAAGAGCGTGATTAGGACTAATCTATGCAAGGGCGGATCATCTCAGCGTCGGACAACAGATGACGTCGATCAATTATCTCTTGACGTCAACAACTTATTGCAACTTCTGATCGACTCTGAGACCAGACTGTCACTACTTGATGAGAGCAACTTACCGCGATCCATGATATATATAGACGTGTAATACCTTTGGAAACACGACGTATTTTACATAAACATGTCACTTACACCCACGTAGTAATGCGAGATTTGCATTTTTCCCTCTGATTAAGCAGAAGTATAAGACCTTAATTATTTGTATTTTGGGCCGTCTAATGCTTCAGTTGTTGTGGCTTCAGATTTAATTAATATTCGTCAAATGCTCTTGATTTTCTTCATTTTTTTTTCTTCCGTTGGTTCCAATACACAGCAGGTCTGATTATCTATTTTAGTTTATTTATCTTCTTCTTCATCGTTCGTCTTCAAACCGCGATTTCAAACTCTAACGAAGACAGCAGTCGACTTGAGGCTTCGTGCACTTCCGAACAGCTTATGGAAGGACATCTGACTGTTGCCAAATGCTACTTCTTTTGTCTGCATACAGTATACAGGACTGACAAATGTGTTCTGCCTTCATGTGAGCTGTGCCACAGACACAAAGGTCCGTAGTGCCGATCTTGAACTTATTGCACAGACGACATGTCAGTCTGCTGTGCCCTGTGCGTAGCCAGAGAATGATCACCTGGTTTCGTCTGGAGAGTTGGTGGTAGGCATCGTTTTTTACGTGGCCAGGGTGGTCTTTTTTTCCATTGGTTTATTTATGAGGGTAGATCCTATCCGTTTCAAGTTCCCTGCTTTATTTGAATTGTTTATTATAGTGTCCTTTGCTGCAAGTCTGTGCTTGTCATTATATCTGTTCCTGTTAGTCAATGTAATCGAGGATGACACCTGAAAGTTAAAGTTGCCTTTGTGGACATGGTATTCTCAGTTAACTTTACTTCTTTAGGTTGGTTTAGAAACATCTGCAGAGTCTGTATTTTACCTGTTTCTTCCAAAAATGATCTAAAAATAAAGGTGCATCAAATCTATTCTTGAATGCAATAACTGACCCTACCCCACTATTTCCGCTAGCACTGCATTCCAAGTGTTCACCACTCTGATTCAAAAATATTTCCTTATCTAATCTGGACGTGTCTTTAACTAATTTGTAACTGTGCCCTCTTGTTCTTGTAGCCAGCTGTACTTTGAAAAACTTTTTATTGTGTAATTCATCTTTTTCGTTGAGTATCTTATAAACCTGTATTAAGTCACATCGAATTCTTCTCTTTTCTTGACACGATATTCCCGTTTATTGTGAGTATTCTCTCATACCTATCATTCCGATATACCACTATCAATTGCATACCATCCGTCCTAATTATACAGTAAGTCTGCTGGTTCATTAGTTTTACAAACGTATTTACACTTTTCCGCATTGATATTCCGGTTTCCATAATGCACAGAGAAAGTTGAAAACAAAGGCCCATTTATCCAAGTCTAGACACAAAAATTAGTTGTCCATGATATGCGGACATGTTTGGAACTGTCGTGTTTATGTTTATGTTTACTCGGTGACCTTAGATATGTACGACCGGTGATGGACTACATCCTTCCAATACATACTACTGTGAGTACAAATAACATCATTTCAGCTATTGACTGGGTGCAGAATAAAGATCTCAGATTAATTTGTTGGGGGGTGGGGGGTTAGATCAACACCTACAGTGGCATGCGAGATAGAGGCGAACATAGAACCGCTAGATATCCGGAGAAAGGGGTCACTGACTGAAGCGGTAGAGAGATACAAGAGACAAGAAAATGACCATTCAAACAGGGCACAAATACACACTTGGAAGCAAAATAGAAGACTGAAGCAATTGTCCCCACTGGATATGGCAGAAGAGGAAAGCTATATTCACCATATACCAGAGGAGAGAGAAACAGAAAACAGGTCTTTTGGACCACTCCTTTGCGAAAATCTTTGCCTGCCAGTCGTAAAAAAACACCTGACAGATAGGCGGCTACCAAGGGGACTACAGCCTTGGAGACAGTCTCTAGCTACCCATCGGCAGTCCTTGTCTAAACGGATGGATCAGCATTCAAATCTACATCTCTTGCAGTGTATTGTATCGATATAAAATACCCAGATGGGTCCATATACGAATGTTGTTATTTATAACCGTTCAAACGATGAAGCGGAGACCGAGGCTATAAACACAGCAGTTGAGATTTTGCACCAACAGTTTTTGTTTTGTTTTTTTGTTATTGTGTTCGTCTTATTTATCTAATCCCCAAGGCGGTGTGCGTTGCACTGCAGTTTTTATTTTGCGCCTGTCGGTCCAGTGTATCCGAATTCAGCACGTATTTTATGTAAGGGTCTGCTTCCTCCTGCATTTTTTAAGGATTTGCTTCCCCGGGGTAACGGCCGGTTATGTGATGGGGATCGAACCCAGCACCTTCGGATTGTGAGCCGTGTCACTAAACCACTATACCACGCCGTCCCCGCACCAACAGATTTGGGTATTTTTAGTAACTCTAAGTTGGTTCTGGACGCGCTGAAGAACACCCCATACAAAGAAAAGGATATGCTCTTGGTGGGGAGGTGGGTCAACAACATCATCACTGCCCACGGGATAAATGTCACCTTGCAATGGCTGACTGGACATAGTGGGCTTTTAGAGAACGAGATGGCTGACTGGACATAGTGGGCTTTTAGAGAACGAGATGGCTGACTGGACATAGTGGGCTTTTAGAGAACGAGATGGCTGACTGGACATAGTGGGCTTTTAGAGAACGAGATGGCTGACTGGACATAGTGGGCTTTTAGAGAACGAGATGGCTGACTGGACATAGTGGGCCTTTAGAGAACGAGATGGCTGACTGGACATAGTGGGCTTTTAGAGAACGAGATGGCTGACTGGACATAGTGGGCTTTTAGAGAACGAGATGGCTGACTGGACATAGTGGGCTTTTAGAGAACGAGATGGCTGACTGGACATAGTGGGCTTTTAGAGAACGAGATGGCTGACTGGACATAGTGGGCTATTAGAGAACGAGATGGCTGACTGGACATAGTGGGCTTTTAGAGAACGAGATGGCTGACTGGACATAGTGGGCTTTTAGAGAACGAGATGGCTGACAGATTGGTAAAAATAGGAGCCTCGAAACAACAATTGGATAGACCCTGCAGTAACCACATAGTAAAACTAATTATTAAGAATAATACTCGGGAAATCTGGATAAACAGTTGGGCGACGAACACAACAGGTCGCAGTGTATTTAACGAAATGCACAATCCAATAGAAACGGTGGCATAAATAAACTAAATAGAAGAGATCAAAGTCTTATCTTCCATTTCCGAACAGGACATACCACAGTCAATACCCCATTGATCCGCATCAATCCCCAGCACCTGCCCGTGTGCAGACATTGCTCTCATGCTCACCAAACAGTTCGACACCTACTCAATGAGTGCAACACGCTTGCGGACATGAGTAAACGATTCTTACAAGCAATGCCGACAATTGCCAACTCGCTGTACGGAGAAGTGAAACAACTGAAGAAGACCTGTATCTATAAAGGAATGGCACTGGGCTGCCAATAGCAGGCGTGCTCAGCAGCTATGGGATAACAACAACACCAACAACAACATGATAATCGATGGTTATAATTGCCTATCGCAAGCGAAGATGTTGACAGTATCAGATTTGTACTGTGAAAAGTGTTCTCATGTGACTGTAAAGACCAATCTTGGCTGTGGAGTCGTCGCGCGTTCTGTTATTTCAGCAACACGCATTTTCTAAGGAGTTGGTGTTGGTGTTTCACTTTGCGATCTGAGCGCCTTTGGTGATGCTAATGTGCCAGATAGAACGGTTCTGTGCAAGAGTTCACAGGAGCAGACATCAATGTTCAAGTTTTTCAGAGACACTTTCAATGAGTTTCTAGCGTTTGTTCTGTCCTCCAGATAAGCATCTGCCTGATCTAAGCTCAGCGTACAGCGGTTACCTGGGGATGGACAAATCGGACATGCGACATGTCCCGTTCATCTTATCTAGGCTTATAAAAAAACTCTTTTAGTGCGATTTTTCTTAATTATCGAAATTTATTGTCTCAAACTATTCTTCTGCTATCGGGTTAGCACTATAGTTATCAAAACTACATGGAAGGGAAAAGAAACATCAGGGCCACGCTGAACATACTGATCAAGACCCCACCTTATGTCACAGCAGTCTGGGTAACGAATTGGAGGTCGACACTGTGATTCTATAGTGGTTAGATTACTGAGGAGCCTCGCATTCCACTACAGCTAGGGGGATCCCAATTCCCTTTCTCAAGTATGTCTTGAGATGTACGAAAAGCCACCGTAAACCGCTACCAAAGAAACTTAGTCAAGAGTTAACTCAGCGCCAGTAACATCAAACAAAATCAAAGACGAAAACAAGATAAGATCAATATTAAATATTTTCTTATCTTTGACCCTTTTCTATTTAGCTTCTGGTATTCTTACCTTAGACGGGAGAGATGCAGGTATGATCAACGTCTTATTCCTTTTAACCAAATTTCTTTATTTTTATTGTTAAAACTCCAGGAGAAGTGCCATCCTTTCTCGTGGGCCATCTATGTGACCCTTGTTATTCTCAGTATGTACCTATCTAGTATTTCTTATGTTCTGTTCAGTAACAAATCGACGCCATTAAACTCCCGGCAGAGTCATATGTGATCAGACCCTCTCAGCAAATGGTCAAGAGTGAAATTACTGATGGTTCATCTAGCTCGCTGGTTGTACACACTCCTGCTCCGTCCTTTCAAGCGCCTCTCTCTGCTGGACCCGCATATGATATCAAAATCCTGCAATATGTACTCTATAGGTATATCAACGGCAGTGTCCTCGTCTCGAATGCTGTCGTTGATCATTGTCATTCATTGTTCATGATCTTCTTGCTGCTCTGTAATACTTCTTTCTTTTGTCAAAGACTCGTATTTTGATTTCCCAACCTTTTTCTATATTCATCACTATTTATAAACGAGCACGGCTTGAGGTGAACAAATTTCAGAACAGAACGAAAAAAAAGTGAAACGAGAAAATATCACAAATAATTATCCTTGTAGAAGCAATAAATCACGTAACCGCAACATTCCGGATTAGAGACTGTTTGTCACCGATTTATGTAGTACACCAGATGTGCAGGGAATGTGAACTGGTGAGCTCACACCGGAAACAGACCAGGATCAACAACCGCAAGGTGAGTTTGGAACAATTCGTACATAAAACACGTGGTGATGACTTCACTGATGAATAAGGTCAACAGCGTGGTAGGGGACGTAATATAGAATCTCTCGCTGATTATCGCATATAGAAGAATGAAGAGTTCACCAATGGGAGACATCGGTTTAAAGATGAGACCAGTAGGTGACATCAATGGAAAGAAATGGACAGAAGTGACCAATAGGGGACATCAGTGAAAAGAAGTGACCGATAGGAGACATCAGTGGAAAGAAGTGACCAATAGGGGACATCAGTGGAAAGAAGTGACCAATAGGGGACATCAGTGGAAAGAAGTGACCAATTGGAGACATCAGGGGAAAGAAGTGACAGGTATGAGATATCAATGGAAAGAAGTGACCAATAGAAGACGTTAGTGGAAAGAAGTGACTGATATGAGACATCAATGAAAAGAAGTAACCAATAGGAGACATCAATGGAAAGAAATGACCAATAGGAGAAATCAGTGGAAAGAAATGATCAATAGGAGACATCAATGGAAAGAAATGACCAATAGGAGACATCAGTGGAAGGATGTGACCGATAGGAGACATCAGTGGAAAGAAGTGACCGATAGGAGACATCAGTGGAAAGAAGTGACGGATAGGAGACATCAGTTTAAAGAAGTGACCATTAAGAGACATCAATGAAAAGAAGTGACTAATAGGATACATCAGTGGAAAGAAGTGACGGATAGGAGACATCAGTGGAAAGAAGTGACCAAAACGGGACATCAGTGGAAAGAAGGGACCAATATGGGACATCAGAGGAAAGAAATGACCGATAGGAGACATCAGTGGAAAGAAATTACCAATAGGAGACATCAGTGGAAACATGTGACCGATAGGAGACATCAGTGGAAAGATGTGACCGATAGGAGACATCAGTGGAAAGATGTGACCGATAGGAGACATCAGTGGAAAGAAGGCACTAATAGGAGACATCAGTAGAAAGAAATGACCGATAGGAGAAATCAGTGGAAAGAAGAAGATACAAATAGGAGACATGAGTGGAAAGAAGTGACCGATATGAGGCATCAGTGGAAAGAAGTGACCGATATGAGGCATCAGTGGAAAGACGAAGAGACCAATAGGAGACATCATTGGAATGAAGTGACAAATAGCGAGGAGGAATTGAGACGGATGACCAATAGAATAAACGTTGGAGATCAAAAAGAAAATAGGAGGCAGGAATGGACAGAGACGATCATTAAGAGCCATAAATGGATCGCGATTATGAGTAGGAGACAGGAGTGGAGCGATAATGGGGGAAAGGGAACGTTAATGGTCGGTAGTGACTGATTGGAGACATGAGTAGAGCGGAATTACCAATAGGAGACTGGAGGGGATATAGATGAGCAATAGAAGACAAGAGTAAAGCAAGATGATCAATAGCAGACAGGAGTAGAGTGACTCGGCCAATGAGAGATAGGAGGAGATAGAGATGACCAATAGGAGACAGAAGTGGAGCGAGATGGCAAACAGGAGACACGGGTGGATAGAAGTGACAAATAGGAGACAGGAGTGGAGCGAGTTGACAAATAGGAGACAAGAGTGGATATAGGTGACCAATAGGAGACAGGAGTGGAGCGAGATGACCAATATAAGACATGAATAGAGCGAGATGACCATTAGTATAGAGCAGTAAGGCGAGATTAACAAATAGGAGACAGGAGGGAATAGAGATGACAGATAGGAGACAGGAGTAAAACGAGATGACAAATATGAGACAGGTGTGGAGCGAGTCGACCAATAGGAAACAAACAGAAGTGAGGCGAGACGACCAATAGGAGACATGTGTGCAGAGAGTCGACCAATAGAAGACAGAAGTGGAGCGGGATGACCCAATAGGAGCCACAATTGGAGCAAGTCGACCAATAGGAGACAGGAGGGAAGCGAGATTATAATTGGAAAACACAAGTGGAATGAGTCGACCATTAGAAGACAGAAGTGGGGCGAGCTGACCACTAGAAGACAGAAGTGGACAGAGTCGACAGATTGGAGACAGGAGTGACATGAGATGACCATTAGAAGATATACGTTGAGTGAGATGACCTATCGGAGACATTAATGGAGCGAATCGGCCAGCAGGAGACAGAAGGGGCCGAGGTTAAACAACTAATACTTGAAAATGCCCAGGATTTTGATGATGTCATATATACCAATTGATCTTTGCTGCACGGTAAAAAAGCCTGTTGTAGCTTATCTGATATAGTGAGAGATATGATCGCTGCTGAGAAGAGCAAGCATACAAAGACAACAACTTCCAGTATGAGATTGAAGATCGAGGCAGTAGCTTTGTCTCTAAGTAGCTATCTGGGATTCTTTTTAATGAGGGCCGTAATAAGCTCTGTCTGTCTATTCTTGCTTTGAAAGGCACAACGTGCTGTCTGTGACAGGACCTTTAGGCCTGAAAAGTTACGGAACTTGTGTGCATCTATTGTCCTGGCCATGCTGAAGTCAACGAGAATGAAGGAACTGATATCCTGACCTCACGGATACCGGCAGAAAGGGCATACTGGTAGGAGATGTAATTGAAATTTGAAAATTAATCAACAATCATATTTTGTAGAAAGACACTGCAGTACGTGAACCAGCAATGTACAAAGTGCTCAGTTTTGAAATTATTCGCGCACCTCGCAGAGAGTGTAGCAAGAGAAGACGGACCAAGAGTGTATACTGTCAGCGAGCTACATGAGCCATCAATATATATGCTCTTTGTAATTTTTCAAAAGGAACTGAGCATCTATCTGACTATACGAAGTGAAATGGCATCGATTGATAATGTAAATGAACGGAAGTGGTCCGTAATGACCAATATGAGACATGAGTAGAGAGAGATTACACAGGAGACATCAGTGGAGAGTTATTACTATTGTTAGACATAACATAATGGTTGCTGGTTACTAGAAGACAGGCATGGAGAGTGATGACCAATAGAAGCCTGTCATGGAAACTGATGACCAATAGGAGACAGGCATGGAGAGTGATGACCAATAGGAGACATGTATAGAGAGTGATGACCAATAGGAGACAGGTATGGAGAGTGATGACCAATAGGAGACAGGTATAGAGAGTGATGACCAATAGGAGACAGTCATGGAAACTGATGACCAATAGAAGACAGGTATGGAGACTAATGAACAATAGGAGACAGTCATGGAGACTGATGACCAATAGGAGACAGGCATGGAGAGTTATGACCAATAGGAGACAGGCATGGAGAGTGATGACCAATAGGAGACAGTCATGGAAACTGATGACCAATAGAAAACAGGTATGGAGACTGATGACCAATAGGAGACAGTCGTGGAGACTGATGACCAATAGGAGACAGTCATAGAGACTGATGACCAATAGGAAACACTCATGGAGACTGATGACCAATAGTAAAGCTCTATTGGCGACAGATTACTAATAGCGCTCATGAGTGGAGAGATAAGACTTTTCAGAGATTAAATATGTTGGAGACGACAAATAGAAAATAGGATTGTGAGCGATGGCTATTGTCCAGATTGGTGAAAGATGACTAGTGCGGAACGACACTAGACTGGTAGGGAAAGTAACACAAATAAAACGACCATAAATTGAGAATACAAAAGTTAATGTCGGGATTATTTCCGTTGAATCAGCAACAACTTTGAATGAGGAACACAAGAAACTAATTCTGACAGAGTTACAGGGGTCCCAACGCAAGGGTCGGGGGATCCCTGAAAAAATAGCTCGCGGCACCCACACATAACTTAAGAACCACGTCCGTTAGCTACATTTTATTATAATGGTCATTTTCGGGAACCTACGATCTAAACATCCGGGCTCAATTGTCATTGATGAAGGATAAACATGTGAGGTATTGACCAGAATAGCATAGACAATAGCTGTGCTTGTACGGCTTAACAAAATCTGGCAAGACAAATGGGCAATCATATCCACAAAAATCAGATTAATGCGAATATTAGTCGTATCAATATTCCTCTATGCTTGTGAGACATGGACATTTACAGCTGGCCTGCAGCGGAACATACAGGATTTGGAGATGAAATGTTTTAAAAAACTTCTAAACGTCATATACAAAGATCAAGCTACAAATGAGGAAATACGAGAAAGAATTGAAATAGCAATATGGCCTTTTAACTCCTAGACTACCTGAGCCACTTCAGGTGACGTATTTTGGGACTCATTTTTACACAAGCCACTTAAAGTGGCTAGTCATCTTAGATCGCTATTAGGAAAGTTTATAAAACAATTTTCGAAGCTTAGACAAATGCAACATTTTTAATGTCAATTTATTTTGATGAACTTTGCAATTTAAGAGCCATTCGCGCTTTTTTTCTTAGACAAAGAGGTTGTAATTTAAGAAATTAGCTGAGAAATCGATTTGCTCCAGAAAAATTTGTTTGATAAAAATGACTTCCAGGGAACGAAAGCAAAGATTGTAATCAGAACAAGCACTGCAGCGTATCTATTAATGGAAAATGATACAACTGACATTTATTGTGCATAAATTAATATTGTTAGTGAGGATTAGTTTTAGGAGTTTCAGACCTACATAAATATATTATGATGTAGCATAGTTAGCTCAAATATTAAAACAAATATTTTGTTTAAAATGTATTTGCAATATATGTGGACGACTATTTATCTATTTTTCTTTATGTTAAGACAAATTGGTTCTATTTAATAGCCTATTCAATTATGTACATGAAATACATTAACAAAGTGTTAAAATTAGAAAATTATGTTATACTATATTATGGCGAGGTAACAACTTATGAAGTTTTCCTTGTTTTCACAATGTAATTTCAAAGATACAAATGCACATTAAATCTTTATTTACTCACAGACAATGATACAACTTGTATATGTTGTGTATGAATGGATATTCTATCAGTGATGGCTAATGATGGGAGATTCAGACATGCACAAAGTTAGATATATTATGAAAAGTTTAAACTAAAATTTAACAAAAACAATGAAACATGTATTTACAATAAACGTAAATTACTATTTATCTTTTTATTTAAATATAAAAACACACAGTAGTTATGTTTGATAGCCTATTAAATTCTGAAATTTGGATATGAGATAAATTAATGTAATGTTTAAAATAAGAAAATTATGATAAAAAATGTTATGTAACTCTAACCTAACAAAAATTATTATGAAACAGACGGTGTATAAACGTGGTTTCAGTGTCGGTATACTAAGTGTTAAAGACTTCTTGGCAGCGATCAATAGACGGAAACTCGCCTTGTACAGTCACATATCTTGGAAATACGACCCTGCACCGATAAATGACGAAAAAGCGGTCGTCCGAAAGAGAGATGGAAGGTCAACATAAAAGAATGAACCATTCACCGACCAGAGGAAGCACAGGCAGTGACCGCTGAAAGAGAGCGGTTGTGGGGGTGTCTTCGTGTGTGCCCCAACGACCTCACCGGATACGAGATGACGTGACGACTTGACAACAATAGTGGTTTTAAGAGTAAACCCAGCCAAATTAAAAATCTCAGTCTTTTGGCCAAATCGTGAGATAGATGGGAAGTCCCACGACCTTTAAGATCACACATAAAGCTCAAGACAAAGTACTCTTTCTTTAGGGGTACCGTAGGTCAGAGAAAATTTACGCGCCAGAACTGCACAGTGATAGAAGACATTGACCCAAACGTGGAGGATATAGTATATAAGTTGAGAGATCGGTATATTCAAGGACAGACCAGAGAACAGAAGACCACCTAGCAGATAACACAGTAGCTAGAACAGTAGTTAGAAACAGTAGTTAGAACAGAGATACAACATCAGCTAAGCCAGTAGATAGAGCAGATAGAAAAAACAGCAGAAGGACAACTGAGAAACGCAAAAACGACCAACCCAAAATCAGCACTTGGCTTCGAGCGTAAGCATTTAACTGGGTTTTGTCGTGGTGTATTGTCGCCGAAACATTGTCACAATTGAAGTTGATTCTTAGGTCCTGAAGTGACTATTGTCTGCAAGAAATCAGAAAGAGATGTGACTTCCTTAAATACGAGTATATCGTCACAAAAACACTTGGGAACAAAGATGTTGCCATTGGCCTGAGACCCACGTATAAGAACCATTGTCGTTGACTCGAGAACCTGTGGTATCAAAGCCACGATGCAAGAACAGCTGTAATTGTCCAGAGGTCCTGGCTTGAAGACGAGACTTCAGGTGAATCATAAGACCCAGACGCTACAGGAGCAAATGAGCAGGACTGAAGGCCACTAGACGAGCGAGGACCAGAAGCTTGACAGCGACAAGAACCAGTTAGTTAGTTAATTAGTTTGTTTGTTTCAACTTTAGTTACTCGTAGATACGATTGTGTAAAATTAGTTGGAATATTAGCTAGCATTGGTCAAAGTGGTAGAACCCTTGAATTGATTAGTACAAGAGAAAGACATATGCTTTTTGTACGAACCTCTTGATAAACAGAAGAGATAGTTTTGACGTGCTGGTATTATTGTCATGATACCATTGGTGTTTGTCAAATAAGTCAGTGACTGTTATTACCGCAGCTCCAATAATCGTTAAGGTGTTCTACTTAGAGTTGGGAGTAGGTAGAAGAGTAATAGATGGAAGAAAGAAAGTAGATGAGAGAGTAGCCTGGTACATCATATCATTTTTCAACATACAAATGACTGCAATAAAACTCAAATCGAAAAAAGTTTACATACAAGTAAGGTTCAAATGCAGCTTTAAGAATGAATGGTATTACTGTTTACCGATACTTCGACCTTTTATAGACCTTTATCAGCGAACACAAAAAGGTAGGAAGGCAGGTAGTCGTCTGCTTCAACGATAAAGTCTCCTCGCGCCCAACATCCGTGACTACCGTATTTGGCTTAGTCGCGTGCTGCATGTAGTAATGATGACATCATTTCGATTTGACCCAGCCTGGTTTTCCAATAACGGCCACGGAGTTACACCATGACGGTGGGGTTGTTTTTCATCAAGGATGTCAATGAATGGAGCATCCTCGGCAAGACCAATTAGATTCAGACGGCGACGGTTTAGCACCGATATGGTTCTTTAGAAACTAGTTTTCTGAACCGTACAGCGGAATGGGCTTCACACAGTTTTGCAAATTCGTAGATTGGCTTCCAGTGAAAGCTTCTGCTGGATCTAGTCTCAATGTAGGGTCTCAATAGTATTCTAGGTTGACGATTGTTCTCAAATACATACATGTAGGAAAATCGTGTTCTAGTTTGACGATTGTTCACAAAAATACATACATGTAGGAAAATAGTATTCTAGTTTGACGATTGTTCTCAAATACATACACTTAGGAAAATAGTGTTCTAGTTTGACGATTGTTCTCAATTTAGGAAAATAGTGGTCTAGTTTGACGATTGTTCTCAATTTAGGAAAATAGTGTTCTAGTTTGACGATTGTTCTCAATTTAGGAAAATAGTGGTCTAGTTTGACTATTGTTCTCAAATACATACATTTAGGAAAATAGTGTTCTAGTTTGACGATTGTTCTCAATTTAGGAAAATAGTGGTCTAGTTTGACTATTGTTCTCAAATACATACATTTTGGAAAATAGTGTTCTAGTTTGGCGATTGCTCCAACATACATTAATCTGCGAAACATATTTTCTTGTTTGGCGATTGCTACTTCATGCATTCAATCTTGTTGTCTAGCAAATACCCACGCTCATAATGCATACATGCTTCGAGTTAGGCACATACCGATGTCCACAATGTGAAAATGTACACAAATAATCTTCATGTCTGGACCATTTCCATACTTACAATGTACATGGTAATGGAACAATAGCTCTTAGAACATACATAATTATACCTGAAGGCATATAATGTATTCTTGTCTCTTTCATTGCTGACGAAAGAGCAAGAACTCCGCAGTTTCCGCTGCGGCTAATACATTTTCCCTGACTTAGTCCGGCACCCATTTTCAGATGGGTCGACTGGAAGAAGTGGTGATACCATGACAAAGACCACGACATGCCCTCCCTGTCAAACTTACCACGACGTAAATTGAACTTGGTACTTTGGGATCGAAAGCCTTAGGCCAGCGAATCTACTATGTGTTCTATGTGTTTATGTGTGTACACATAATCGTCGTATTTAGCACATATTAGCACACTCACAATGTAAAGATGTTTGCGTACAGTCGCTGTTTTTGTCAAATGCAGCTTTTCTCACGAACATTAAAGTAATAGAGCCGTAGAACGACTGCTTCTGGCGGTAAATCTACTGTGTTCGATTCCTGTTAGTAAAACACATCAGTTGACAAACCTGCCAATGGGAAACCGCTGTTAGATATTTATAGAAGGAACTGTTAGAAAGAAGAGTACTCCTCAACCCACCTTATAGAGAAAAAACGTATGCCTGCCCCAGTCAAGTCTGTAACACTTCATCCCCTAACGCAGTGTGTGATATTGGACTATCTGTAATCTGCATACAAACAATAATCGACTAAGGCGAATTATATTATACGTATACAATCTTAAAATTTGACTAATGTCAAAATGCGCATTTTCACGTTCGGAAAATGGTATTACAAGCACACAAACGTATTATTTGGCCAATGTAACAAAAAATGTAACAAAATGCAGAAAAAAAAACAACAACCACAAAAAAACAAAACAAAAAAAACACGCATACATACATGTACACACACATTAACACACACACAAACACACACACACACACACACACACAACAAACACGCACACACATACAAATACACATTAACACAAACGCACAATAGGGGTGTTTGATAGTTTTCCAGTGTCAAGAAACCTCTATATGTGGACAGGCTTTCATTTTTACGAATGTAGGTACAGTTGTACATATTTCAAATTGGACAAATGTAACTATACTAACACATTATTCTGGCACAACAGAAGTAACAATACTAACACATTCTTCTAGCACAACAGATGTAAATATACTAGCACATTCTTCTGCACAACAAATATAACTATACTAACACATTCTTCTGCACAACAAATGAAACTATACTAACACATTCTTCTGGCACAACAAATGTAACTATACTAACACATTCTTCTGGCACAACAAATTTAACTATACTAACACATTCTTCTGCACAACAAATGAAACTGTACTAACACATTCTTCTGGCGCAACAAATGTAACTACACTAACACATTCTTCTGGTACAACAAATGTAACTATACTAACACATTCTTCAGGCACAATACAGGTTAATATACTAATAAATTCTTCGACTTTGACAAATTAAACTGCAATACCCACATTCGTAAATTTTCACGAAAGTAACTAATTATTCGAACCCAATCTTTCTATCTTTTTGTAAATATATTTACGTACACAATCATATTGGTTAGCGAATAAAACTAGTTGTTCACAAACTCCTCGATTTGGCGAATGTATTTTCACACATGTAATCTTTGTTTGTGACGAATGTAACCATTCGCACACAGTCGTTGTGGTTGATGAATGTAACGATACTCACACAAACTTAGTGCTTGGCATATGTAACTATACGCATATAACCGTTGTACGTGACGAATGTAAATATACGCATATAATCTCTATGCATTAAGCGTGTAGCTATACGCACATAATCGTTGCGCGTGAAGAGTGTAACTATACGAACACAAACATAGTGCGTGGCGAATGTATCTATTCGCAGACAAACTTTGTGTTTGACCAATGTAACCTTACGCTACGCATGCAATCTCCTAGCTTGGTGAATGTCCGCGCCTAGTTTAGGCAGAGTTGGCGCGTCCCAAGCTCATCTCATCAGCTCATCACAGCTGGTACAATGCCCTCCCAGAATAAACTGCCTCAAAAAGAGAGCATGAGGTCTAAGCTTAACTCACGGACAAGTGTGTCACTGAGGGATTAGCTGCGGACATACACCCTGTGGACACACAGATGCACGCTGGGGGCTGCTCTTCAAGTAGCGGATCTGGTATGGCTCATTCAGAGCCCAGGTCTTCCATGATAAATGACGTGTTCCTACTAACCACCCCCTCCCCCATCCCCGCTTTCTCTGTTTCATCGCGTCACCAATTACGCATACAGGTCACCGACATGAATGCCCTCCTCCCCCACCCACCCTCCGTACTGCTTATCTATAAATCTCACAGTGAAAAACCAGTCCCGTGGAAGTACTGTCAAGGCTTGACGGACATCAGTCAGACAATCAGCCCGCTATTAGAATCTTGTTCTCACTAATACCTATTTCGCGTACATTACCACGCCTTCACATTTAAAAAGTGAAATCAGCACATGTCACGTGTTACAAGGTCGCTTAAGGAATTTAGTGAAACAATTTTTGTAAAAATATGACACTATCAGAATTTACCTAAATGTGAATTGGTACCTAATTGAGAATTATAGAAGACGATACATCGATGCAGGGAACATGTCTGACAAAAAACATGACACCCGTTCAATTGTCTCCTAAACGTTATAATTTACCGTTTTGATTTTTTTCTCCATTTTTCAAAACAGCAAAGAGCAAGGAAGTGATAGTCAAACTGTATAAAGAAAATAGTTAGACCTAGATTGGAGTACTGTCTACAGGTGTGGAGTCATTATCGTATAGGGGATATAAACATGCTGGAAATAATACAAAAAAGAGCGACAAAGCTGATAGTAGGATTCCAGAATTACAGTTATGAGGAAACACTCAGAAAAACCGGCGTACGGTGTCTAGAAAAGAGAAGAATTCGAGGTGACTTAATACAGGTATATAAGATGATCAGAGAAACGGATAAATAGAAGTGAGCGACACTAGTGAGCGAAGCCAAGAATAACACAACCGCCTGGAGGACCCCGGTCCACCTTTATCAGCAGGTTCGGGATGTGAGGAAAGCTACGACAACCCCCCATTTAACACCCTTTGTAGGACGGACAAAAAAGTAACCTAATCATTGTGGGCATTCGCAAACAACAACTATCAGCCTTCACAGCTGTGAACGGGAACAACGGCTGTTACATAAGGCAACAAAGAGAGGAAGGAAGCTGATAATCTTGACACAAAAAAAGAGGCCTCGAACAATGAAGTCTGTAAAATTGTATCTCCTCCAGTAGTGAAGCAATATAACTGTGTTCAGTGAAGCAATATAACTGTGTTCAGTGAACCAATATGACTGTGTTCAGTGATTCTAGAACTGTGTTCAGTCAACCAATAGGACTGTGTTTAGTGAACCAATAGAACTGTGTTCAGTGAACCAATATGACTGTGTTCAGTGATTCTAGAACTGTGTTCAGTGAACCAATAGGACTGTGTTCAGTGAACCAATAGAACTGTGTTCAGTGATTCTAGAACTGTGTTCAGTCAACCAATAGGACTGTGTTTAGTGAACCAATAGAACTGTGTTCAGTGAACCAATAGGACTGTGTTTAGTGAACCAATAGAACTGTGTTCAGTGAACCAATAGGACTGTGTTTAGTGAACCAATAGAACTGTGTTCAGTGATTCTAGAACTGTCTTCAGTCAACCAATAGGACTGTGTTTAGTGAATCAATAGAACTGTGTTCAGTGATTCTAGAACTGTGTTCAGTGAACCAATAGACATGTGTTCAGTGAACCAATAAAACTGTGTTCAGTGAACCAATAAAACCGTTCAGTGAACCAATAGAACTGTGTTCAGTGAACCAATAGACATGTGTTCAGTGAACCAATAGAACTGTGTTCAGTGATTCTAGAACTGTGTTCAGTGAACCAATAGAACTGTGTTCAGTGATTCTAGAACTGTGTTCAGTGAACCAATATAACTGCGTTCAGTGATTCTAGAACTGTGTTCAGTGACCCAATAGAACAGTGTTCTGTGAATCAATAGAACTATATTCAGTGAACCAATAGAACAATGTTAAGTGAGTCAACATGACTGTGTTCAGTCAGCTAATAGAACAGTGCTTAGTGAACCGGTAGAACTGTGTTCAATGAACCAATAGCACCGTGTTTAATTGTCTACCACAAGAAAAATACATTTTAAGTAGTCCCAACGCTACACACGTATTCGATGATAAAGACTAACAATTTCATTGAAACGTTACATAGACACGAATTACCCATCAGACAGGCGGAAATATGCCTGAACAGATGGCTCGGCTACAAATGTCGCTTATGACCGAGAAGAGGAGCGGTGATCTCGCAAAAAAATGGGGGAAAAATAACCCGGCTCAAAGCCACAGGCAAGTTCTTAAGAAACTTCAGAGCCGAAAGAAAAGTGCACTAAACCACCGCAGAAATGGTTCCATAACATTTAAACCATATAGATAGACAAATAGTAATGTTATCTGATGCCCAGTCATCCATTATGGCACTGAAATCCCACAATAACACTAACGTGAACAAATTGAGCGCAGCCTGAAAATCTTCTAAGTGTTCTAGAAAACAGCAATTCTGTGGATAAAATCACACTAGAACATCAAAGGAAAGGAGGAGGCCAACAATCTAGACAAAGAGGGGGAGAAACTGATACACGAATGCAGAATCACCTACGAAGAAGCACAGGTAATATGTGAAAAGGCAATACAATATAAAGTGGCTGGATGAGCACTGCAAACATCATGCAGATGATGAGTACTACCAACTGTCCAGAAAAGACCAGGTTATCCTACCACGTCTTCGAACTGGCCACAAAAGAATGAGACGCCAGAAGTACACTTAATTCAAGATAGGTAACGCCAGTCTATGTTACTGCGGCCTAGAAAACATAACAGCAGTACACGTAATTCAAGGCTGCCCCCAGCACATAGATTTGAGGACAAAGATATGACCCATATCGACTACCCTAGAGAAGAAACTGTACGGCGGTGTTGATACCCTAAACAATACAGCAGCCTTTTTTGAGAATCCAAGTGTTCCATTCTAAATGAGAAATTCTATCAGAAGTAGAGGACAATTGTTCAAGATCTAAGGTCAGGTTGCCAGTTTCCTTTCACGTCGATGGCCTTGCAACACTTTTAATCAGCGTCAGTTTTTGGCTTGGTGGAATTGCATATACTTAGACAGGAAATCAGACTCAATATTTACGTCAGGGACAAATGAGACATATCAACCAACATCAGGCCTTTCATCAGACACAGATGGAACATACAGGCCAAGACGCCATCTTACATCAAGAACAGGTGAACCATACTATCCAAGACCCCATCTTACGTTAGGGACATATGGAACATACTGACCAAGACTCCTATCTTACGTCTGGGGCAGATGCAACATACTGACCAAGACACCACCTTATGTCAAGAACAGATGAAATATACTGACCAATACACCACCTTACGTCAGGAACAGATGCAACATACTGACCAAGATACCACCTTACGTCAGGGGCAGATGAGACATACTGACCAAGACACCACCTTACGTCAGGGGCAGATGAAAAATACTGACCAAGACACCACCTTATGTCAAGAACAGATGAAACATACTGACCAATACACCACCTTACGTCAGGAACAGATGCAACATACTGACCAAGACACCACCTTACGTCAGGAACAGATGAAACATACTGACCAAGATACCACCTTACGTCAGGAACAGATGAAACATACTGACCAAGACACCACCTTACGTCAGGGGCAGAGGAAACATACTGACCAAAATCATGTCCCACGTCTTTCATCGCTGATTAGTATTCTAACTTTTCTGTTATTCCCTAATTATAAGGAGATATAAAACAAATTCTCTAGATATATCAAATAATATAGACGAACCAGCAAATTATTATTAATTATTATTAAATTTGTGGTGCATCGGCCCCCTGCAATACATTTGGATTTACCCTATCCAGCGTGTAAGGATTCTTTGATCCATTTATTTGCAATGAGGTTGTACTCGGAATGGTTTTTGCACAACAAGACAGGTTGCCAGTCTCATCACAACCTCCCGTAGTCACGTGTCTCGACCTCACAGGAAGCGAAACACTGGGACTTGCAGACGAGACTATTAGAGGCGATCTACAGTGCCCGCGGACAACAGAGATATTGATCATTCGATCTAATCTAACTCTCAAGATCGCGCATCGAACTGTGTGGGAGTTCTGTACACACAACTATTACATTACGCCGCAAAAAGACGTCACACTATAATATACACTAACATTGCTTCATTGTGCTGAACAATATTGCTTTATTGCACACGGTAATATTAATCTCATTCACCTGGTAATATTAATCTTATACACCTGGTAACATTAATCTCACTCACCTGGTAATGTTAATCTTATTCACCTGGTTTTATTAATCGAATACGCATGACAATACTAATCTAAAACATCTGGTAATATTAATCTTATATACGTGGTAATATTTATCTTATATACTTGGTAAAATTAAACTAACAAACGTGAATATATTAAACTAATACACGGTGATATGTTAAACTAATACACTTGGTAATTTAAAACTAAAACATGGGGTAATATTACATCCCTATACAAGATAATATCACATATTATTATTTTCGAAAATTGAACATTATTATACACGGAAATATAACCTGTATTGGTGTGGCGGTTAGTTACCAGGCTCACAACCAAGAATTGCTTGACTTCGGCGCTTTCACAAAGCAGGAAGGTCGTGCTTCGATGCAAAGCAAACCCATACACACTGTCGTGCTTAAGTCGGCTGCACCAAGCATATTAGGCGCAACAACGTGGTGCATCTCCCTCCCCTTCGAAATAAAGGCGAACTAAGCATATAAAGAAATACCACACTATTATGTGGAGAAAGATAATATTATTTATGGGGGAATCATAACGTTGTGAGCATGTCGCTTACTTGCTTAAAGCTTGCGTTGCGAATGCTGGTATGTTCTTTATTCATGTTATGAATGTTCTGTCGAGAACCATGACTCACTTCAAACATACTGAAGAAGAACTGGCCATACGTTAGGGGCAGGTAAAACATGCAGACCAAGACCTGACCATACCTTACGGGCAGATGGAACATACTGACGAAGACCTGGCCATACGTTACTGGCAGATGAAACACACTGACCAAGAAATGACCATACGTTAGAGGCAGGTAAAATATACTGACCAAGAACTGACCATACGTTAGAGGCAGGTAAAATATACTGACCAAGAACTGACCGTACGTTACGGGCAGATGAAACATACTGACTGATTCATGATATTCGAGGCGTGTTCAAATGAAACCGGACCTAACTGCACCAAGTGAATATACGCACGATGCGCATGATGACGTCCCTTTAGGTGTAAACAGCAAATATCAACCGTCAAGTTTTGAATATGGCGTTATCCTCCGACTCATAGTTTTCTCAGCAGACTGTTAAAACCATGGTCAGTCTGATACGGAATCCGTCCAGAGTTGATCAGCGAGCAGTGATTCGGTTTCTAACAGCTGTCGACCAGTTGACATTTATTGCCAAATGCAAGCAGTGTGTCGAAGACAACAGTGAAGACCCGGACAACGATCTTTAAAGAAAAACGCGAGTTAACAAAAGATCCTCCGAGATCAGACCAGATACTTGGACAGCAGCTTGTTGATCTTAGTATAATGTTTCAATGAGATGGATAATATGCAAAGGAAACCTCATTTCCTTCATGATTCTCTACATATGTTGATGTTTTACCGTACCGAAGGCCTTGGTGTAATCAATGAAACATGTGTACAGGTCTGCATTAAACTCTCTATATTTTTCGTAGATATTCCTTAAATTGAATATGTGGTCCCTGGTCCCTCTGTCTCTCCTAAAACCTGCCTGGACTACGTACATTTCAGATTCAAACATTTTCTCTATCCTTCTTAATATGATTCGCATGAGTGCTTAGTCACGAACAATATCACACATCTTTCTCCCGTGTTATGATTGGTCATTGGTGTTCGATCTTCACTGCACGTTTCAGCATCGATTCTGCTATCTTAAAATCGCATTCAAATGTTATCTTTCTGTGTGTAATGATGTTGTTTAAATTTTGTTTCTTCTTCTTCTTCTTCGTACGCAGTCAGACAGTAACCATTATTTTTTTCGAAAAAAAGCGGCGGTCATCCTGAGGCTGTCGCCGCTGCCATAGAGCTTGTCTTGCAGTTCCACTGGTGATGGCCACATCTGCTCTCTCTGATCCGCGTATGTCGGGCAGTTTTGCAGCAAATGCTCAGCGGTCATTTTCCCAGCACCACACGGGCATTCGTCAGTGCCATCTATCTTCAATTTGTTGAATAGGTGGTACCTCAGTCTATTGTGACAAGTGCGAAGTTTGAAGACCACGACCTGCTCTCTTCTGTTCAACTGGTAATAGGCATCGTTTTTTGTGTAGCCAGTATGTTCGGTTTCCCATTTGGTCACGTATCTAGCTCTAATAAGCCGTTTTGACTCTTCGTATGTCATACTAGTATCTGGTTGTGGTAGTCTTGCACCTTCTTGTGCCAGTCTGTCTGCTTGTTTAATTTCAAAACGTAATGAAATCTAAAGAGATATTTGGACTTTAGCAACATAATTATTTTTTACATATAAATAAATTGCATGAATGGTCAGTGAACTTTACATGACTAGTGTAAGCATTCTTAACGGTTGAAAAAGGGGACTCTCATTGGCTAGTTCAGTCCATGCATTTATAATCTTCTATTTCTTCCTAATTTCCCAATTATCAAACACTGACATTACATATACTATATTGCTTGTGTCTGTGATAAACTCACTTCGTAAATAATTAATTTCAAATTAATCTATCAACCAAAATGTTTCAGCGATGCATATACCTTCAACATATTCTCGCCCGGCCTTCCTCCCCCATGCCGTGCTATCTAACTCAGCCATATCATGTCTATTTCATTTATGTTTGTCAACTTCTATTTTTCATCGTGCGTTTTGGTCTATCTCTGCGTCTGTTTTTTTTGGGTTTTTTTTTGCGTTCGCCTTATTTCTCTAATCCCCAAGGCGATATGCGTTGCACTGTGGTTTTTATTTTGCACCTGTCCGATCAGTGCATCCGACTTCAGCATTCATTTTATGTAAAGGTCTGTTTCCTCCGGCCGGTGTTATGATGGGGATCGAACTCAACACCTTCGAGTTGTGAGCCGTGCCACTTAACCACTAAGCCACGCCGTCCCCCTCTGCGTCTTTTTGATTTGGGTATTCTAGAACAGAGCCCGTTTTGTAATGCAATCAATCGGACCACTTAATGTGTTTCTTATCCAGTGACAGGGATCAAGATGCTGAGCAGCGCATGAGCTGCAGCAGGCAGCGATCCATAGCTGACTGCTATCGTCAGGGCCAGCAAACCACAGCTGGCAAGACCCTTCTACACCTCCACGCGGTCATCCTGTATACCAGGCTGCAATAGAGCAGACTGGCTAAAGAGAAGGGATCGAAGAGCGAAGGGTAGCCCGGCACTCAAAAAATGCCTGCTGATGTCGGATGTGTCGGACCGAAAGGTGCAATTTTCATAGTCAAGCTGTAAGCCACGACACAACGTATTCCGTTATCTGGACTACATTCTACTACTCAAACCATTTTCAGGATTTGGTAGCTTGAGATCGAGAACGAACGAAGTCAAGTCAAGTCATATCCAATGACTGAGACTTGTCTGCACGTCAAGTTTTCTTCTTGTGATCGCATCGTTTGTGATGTTTACACTGTCAGACGATTTCTCATTATGTTTACACTGTCAGACAAGTTCTCGTAATGTTTACACTGTCAGACGAGTTCTCGTGATGTGTACACTGTCAGACGAGTTCTCGTGACAAACTCAACCATTATTTGCAGCTCCTTTTTAGCTCTGTACAATTTTGTACCTGTCAAGTACTACTGAAATCAGTGCGACCTTTACTCAAAACTTCCCCTTTAAGGACTGTTTCATACCACTTCAATCTTTCTATTCGACGCAGGCACCCTATAATGAAAACATGAACCTATCTCACTGTAGCATCCTAAGTTCCCACCGTTACAGAGCCATACAATACAGTAGATTTTACATTGGAGTTACAGATGTGTACATTTGTGGTGGAATTATTTTCTTAACAATTCTACCATTTCCACAGTGCAATGAATAACTCTCACGCCAGTTGCTTACTCAATTTGACATGTCTCTTAACCACCCGCTTTATTTGTATTTGTACCATGAGACATAATTTCACTTAACTCAACTTAAATTAACTTATTGTCTTTATACTGTTTTAGAAGCCTCTGCAAAGTCTGTTTAAAACTAATGTGCGAGTCTATCTTAATAAACTTAAACACTAGAGCAAAGTAGACCCGCAGCCTGTTAGGTGACATCTATGCTGCTCTTAACAAATTATCTAACTATGGCCGGTGTTATGCCATGTCATAATGTTAGTTTCTTCTTTCGAGATGCTTTCTATAAGACAGTGGTGCTATTCTTGTCTTTGTCATACACAGAGACCCCGGCGGAGCACTCGGGACATGAATGACGGCAATGCATCTTGTAGTGTGTCACACAACACGATTTGGTCATCGGCAGGTACTTTTATTTTTATATCGTTTTTGTTTTCTTCTTTTTTGTTTTCTCCTTATTCTTCTTCTTCGCCCGCTGTCAAACGTCAACTTGAATTTGTTCAAAGAAAGCAGCTGTCATCCTTAGGCAGTAGACACTCCCATAGAGCTTATCTGGTATTGGCACTGGTGATGGCGATATATGTTTTCTCTGGTCCTCGTATGTCGGGACATTTTTCAATATATTTCCATGGGTCATTATCCCTGTACCACAGGTGTATTCGTCAGTAGCACCTATCTTAAGTTTATTGAATAGATGGTACCTCAGTCTGTTGTGCGGAGTCTGAAGACCACGACCTGCTATTTTCTGCTCAACTGGTAATAAGCATAACTGTTTGTGTAGCCAGTATGCTCTGTTTCCCATTTGTCCATGTATCTGGCCCTAATAAATCGTTTGCACTCTCTGTAGGTGACACTTGAATCTGGTTGTGGTAACCTTCCACTTTCTTTCGCCAGTCTGTCTGTCTCCTCGTTGCCATGAATGTTACAGTGGAATGGAACCCACTGTACTACGGCCCTTTTGGGTATAGACTGCTGGCATAGTTGAAAGAGTACTGCTCTTATATCATTTAGTTCTATAATTTTATGTTAGTGCTGTAACCACAAACAGGGCATCTGTAAAAACAAAACTATATGGGTTTAATTACTTTCGCCGCAGCGACTCAATTTCATCCAGTGTTCGTAAAGCGATCTCAGTCCCGCCAGGCGGAGCGATAGCGCGGGCTTGCGGAAAACGCTCGCCTGCCTTTCCCCGTAGTGCGAATTGGGTGCGGTTTGTGGTAGTGGCTCCTCCACCGAGGTGCGCTAGTCTGGTCCGTATCAGGAAACGTGGTCCGTCCCTGGTGATTTATCTAAGGCTTATAGCAGAGCTCGACAGTACGTCTCGCTGGTGGTCCGACTCTCGCAAAGAGCTTGTGACCGGCAAATGGAAAGCAGGAATCGTTGCCTCGAGGTCCTGCGTTCTCTCCCTACGGAGAAGGGCAGGCCAAATTGTGTCTCTAGTCCCAGTGAAATTCGTCGCCGAGGTCGTTGGGATCCGTTCTGCACAGAGCGCTGCCATCCCTCCTCGAGCGAGCCCGGTCGGTCGGTCGTCTGGTGCGTGTGGGAGGCCCCTGTCAGGCGGTCCTAGGTCGACGGAGTGAGGGACGGGTGGAACAACCGTCCGTCCGTCCCGTCAGTCGGTCCCTGCGGCCGTCCCAGTGAGGCTTTTTACACACCCTTCCTCCGCCGACCGGTGTGCGCAGTACGTACGTCTCCGACAGATATCTGGTTGATCCTGCCAGTAGTCATATGCTTGTCTCAAAGATTAAGCCATGCATGTCTAAGTTCACACTGTCTCACGGTGAAACCGCGAATGGCTCATTAAATCAGTCGAGGTTCCTTAGATGACACGATCCTACTTGGATAACTGTGGCAATTCTAGAGCTAATACATGCTTACCAAGCTCCGACCCTCGCGGAAAGAGCGCTTTTATTAGTTCAAAACCAATCGTCGTTTCCCCTCGCGGGGTTGCGGCGTCCCCACTGGTGACTCTGGATAACTTTGTGCTGATCGCATGGCCTCATGTGCCGGCGACGCATCTTTCAAATGTCTGCCCTATCAAATGTCGATGGTACGTGACATGCCTACCATGTTTGTAACGGGTAACGGGGAATCAGGGTTCGATTCCGGAGAGGGAGCATGAGAAACGGCTATCACATCCAAGGAAGGCAGCAGGCGCGCAACTTACCCACTCCCGGCACGGGGAGGTAGTGACGAAAAATAACAATACGGGACTCTTTCGAGGCCCCGTAATTGGAATGAGTACACTTTAAACCCTTTAACGAGGATCTATTGGAGGGCAAGTCTGGTGCCAGCAGCCGCGGTAATTCCAGCTCCAATAGCGTATATTAAAGTTGTTGCAGTTAAAAAGCCCGTAGTTGGATCTCAGGCGCAGGCGGGCGGTCCGGCTCGCGCCGGTTCACTGCCCGTTGTCTCCTGCCCTACCGTCTGCCGGCTCTCTCCCACGGGTGCTCTTCGCTGAGCGTCCTGGGTGGCCGGCGCGTTTACTTTGAAAAAATTAGAGTGTTCAAAGCAGGCCTCGGCTGCCTGAATAATGGTGCATGGAATAATGGAATAGGACCTCGGTTCTATTTTGTTGGTTTTCGGAACTGGAGGTAATGATTAACAGGGACAAACGGGGGCATTCGTATTGCGGCGTTAGAGGTGAAATTCTTGGATCGCCGCAAGACGAGCTACTGCGAAAGCATTTGTCAAGAATGTTTTCATTAATCAAGAACGAAAGTCAGAGGCGCGAAGACGATCAGATACCGTCGTAGTTCTGACCATAAACGATGCCGACTAGCGATCCGCAGGAGTTGCTTCGATGACTCTGCGGGCAGCTTCCGGGAAACCAAAGTGTTTGGGTTCCGGGGGAAGTATGGTTGCAAAGCTGAAACTTAAAGGAATTGACGGAAGGGCACCACCAGGAGTGGAGCCTGCGGCTAAATTTGACTCAACACGGCCAACACTGAAATGATTGACATGCCGAGACCACACTTCTGGGGTCTAATATGGAACTGGTGCTGGACTTAGACCCCCAGAAATCTGGGGTTATGTCGCCTGTGGCTCGGTTTTGTCTGCATCCAGTGTTTGATAAAGGAATTGACGGAAGAGCACTATCAGGAGTGGAGCCTGAGACCTAAGTTAACTTACCACGCCAATACTGCAGAATGACTATCAAAAAGTACACCTTCGTGGGGTCTAATAGAGAACATGTGCTGGAATTAGACCCCCGAAAATTTTTGGGGCTACCCTTTAAGAAACTTGATTGTCTCGCTAAGGGAATTGACGGAAGGGCACCACCAGGTGTGGAACTTGCGGCTTAATTTGACTAAACGCGCCAATACTGTAGAACAACTGACAAATCGAGAGCACTGCCGTTTGGGTCTAATAATGAACGTACGCTGGTATTAGACTCACAGACGACAAGTCAGCTCTCAAACACTCAAATGAAAGAACGCTACGGAAACCGTGTTTAACTCCGCAGAAACCGCAGGTTTCAAATACCTGGTCATTGACAAACAAAAGCCCTCAATAAATTCGTCTGACCAAATAGTGAACGGGTGCTGGAAATAGATCTGAAGACAGGTCAGTTTTACCCTACAAATGACAGGGCGTTGCTACGGAAATCGAGCTCAAATCGAGAGGAGCCGCAGACACTTTGGTTCACGTACTAGGCTGATAAGCCAAGGGCGCGAGGCTACCATGTGGGGGATTACGGCCGAACCCTTGTAAGCCGAAATCCCGCCCAAAATCTCAGCACCACTGCAATGGGAGGCTCCTACATGCTCGGGACCTAGGGCTTGCGCCCCAGCCCTATCAGGTAGAGCCACAGTAAGAGGTCCTTGCCGCCCGAAAATCAAAGCGGGCGGACAACTGCTAGATACTCACCCTATACGGCGATGGGGTGCGAAAAACACCAACCAAAGACTTAGACCCTGGTCGGGGTGTCGAAAACAGTAGAGCAGCCACCACACTGTGAACTGTCAAGACTCAACCACTGACCATGAGAGTTGTCCGCACACCAGGCGATCAACATCTCTGTGACATTACCAGGCTTGTCCTCTGGCTAAATGCACTCCGGCTACGATATCTACCCCTGTACGTTATCAGCCAAAACTATCATGCTGGACGCAGAAGAGATGCAGACCAGCGGACATTGCACACCTGCCCCACTGTGTCAACACCCCAGGTGGCGGGGAATGCTAGGCGTACCATCCCTGCATAGAAGCCAAGAAAATAAAGGGAAAAAGAGATACCCCACTCACATGCAAATGCTACGTTTCTGGCAGGACGTGACGATCCTGGGATACAGACACACTGGACTGCCTCTCTTCCGGGTAAACCAGTCCATCTCATATATCACATATCATCATTGCACCCTATAGACACGAGTAGTGAAGACTCGATAGTCTGGTAAGACAACTTCCATAGGAGAGAAAACTCCGATCGTAAACAACTGCTGCCTTGCAGATAGGCTGGGGACAGCCAAAGGCTAAGGAGGGCATCCCTACAGAAACGCCTGTTGAAATCGGATGCACGGGGCCGCAAGCCTAACAAAACAGTGCAACGTAAATCACAGTATGATGGCAGCACAACCTATTCGAAAAACGTATGGCGCTCATCCTGAGGAGACCCGCCAGGCAGCGATAGCGCCGGGCCCCACGCCTCGAAGGGGCCCACCCTTGACTACTGGTGGTCACCCACCCATGTGTCGTGGAGTCAAGGCACATGGCTATGGGGAAACGACTATTGGCCAAAACCTCAAGACCCTCAAAATATTACAGTGGAATGCGGAGGGAGTCATAAACAAAAAACTTTCCCTAACACATCACCTGCATGAAGGTAAGATTGACGTGGCATGTATCCAGGAAACGCACCTCAACAATAACCATAAATTCTCAATCAGAGGATACCAGACTTTCCGTCTAGATAGAGAAGGCCACAAAGGAGGGGTCCTGATACTGACCAGAAACAGCATACCGAGTAGCGCGGTACCTGTCAATCACACCGGACAAGCAGAAATTGTAGGAGTTGACATAATGGCTCAAGAGACGAAGCTCCGCATTTTCAATCTGTACGGACCACCAAACAGAGACCTATCGCTCTCGAGTATGGAGGTCAGAGACTCCAACTGCATAGTGGTTGGAGATTTCAACAGCCACTCGGAGAGATGGGGATACTCTGACACAGACAGCAGAGGTGACGAAGTGGAAGATTGGGAGATAGATGCAAATCTCTCCCTAATCAATAGGCCGGAGGATAGCCCTAGCTTCTATTCTAGAACATGGCATACCACCTCGACTCCAGATTTGGCCTTCTCCACACAGGACATACACTATAAAATAGACCGCCAGGTGCTAAACCAACTGGCAGGTAGCGACCACAGGCCGATCAGGCTAACCATTGACATGGAAGTAGGCCCACAGGAAACAAAACCGCTCCCACGTTGGAATTACAAACGAGCCGACTGGGACAGATTTGCAATCCTGACAGATGGGCTGTGTGAAACCATCAACACACGAAACACCAAAATGAAGCCCATGGTAGAGAGCCTAAGCAAGGCAATAATGCAAGCCGCCACTGAAACCATCCCAAGAGGAGCTAGGAAAAACTATAAGCCCTACTGGAATGATGAGTTACAGAAAGTGGAAGATGCAGTAACAAATGCTAGGAACATGGCAGAACGAGAGAAATCCGTGGAGGCAAACATCGCCCTCAAAGCCGCCGCGGCGAAGTACAAACACACTCTCAAGCAAACAGCAAGAGAAAGTTGGAAAAATAAAACGGAAAGTTTAAACCTGGACAAAGAAGGGAACAAGCTATGGAAGCTAGTCAGAGCCATGAACGACGAAACCCCGTCAAATAAACAAATTACTATCAAGCAAGGCGAGAACTTGATCACAGGTAAGAAAGCCGCAAACGCCTTTGTCGATCACTATGCCAGAGCAAACCACATCGAGGTCCCTGCAGATAAGCATACAGACATTAGCGAAGAGCTAAAGGGGCACGAAAACATAAATACGGCTCCTGAAGAGCACATGATGGCCAAACTAACAATGCGCGAAATGGAAGAGGCTATGAGAACACTAAAGAGAAGGAAATCTCCCGGAAAAGACGGGATAACAAACGAAATGCTGATGGGGCTGGGCCAAACAGCGAAGAAAAAACTACTATCAGTCCTGAACCAAAGCTGGAAAAGGGGTATTGTACCCCAGGCATGGAAAGATGCAATACTGGTACCAGTACCAAAAACAGGAAAGGACAAAACAGATCCGAATGGATACAGGCCCATAAGCCTACTGAGCTGTGTCGGCAAGCTGGTGGAACGGATGATAAACACCAGACTGATGTGGCATCTGGAAGAAAAACGAATACTAATTCCACAGCAAGCCGGCTTTAGACAGCACAGATCCACTGAGGACCAGGTCATCCTCATAGCCCAGGAGATAGAAGATGCCTACCAGGCACAGAAACACACAGTAGCTGTTTGGGTGGATCTGGAAAAGGCATTTCACAAAGTCTGGAAGGATGGACTTAGAGTCAAGCTAAGAAGAAGTGATGTTTGTGGGAAGATGTACAAGTGGATCAACCACTACCTCAAACAAAGAACGGCCAGAGTCCAAGTACAAGGGCAGATGAGCAAAAAGGTGACACTCGAGCAGGGAGTACCCCAAGGGGGAGTACTGTCACCCACACTCTTCCTGGTATATATAAACGATATTACAGAGAATATACCAAGAAGATTCCATAGCTCAATGTTTGCAGACGATCTGGCTATGTGGACCTCTGAAAAGAATCTCACCATAGCAAGAAATCGGATGCAAACGGCCCTAACATCGCTGGAAGAGTGGGCGAACTCATGGCTGGTCAAAATAAACGAGGAGAAAACCACGTGCATAATATTCTCGCTCTCATTAAAACCCCAAAGTACCAAAATAAGCCTAAATGGCAAAATCCTGCAGCCAAACGACAACCCAACCTATCTGGGAGTCACATTTGATCGGCGCATGACATGGAAAAGTCAGATTGAGAGAAACCGAATGAAAGCCAGAGAAAGAATGGCGATCATGAGGAAACTTGCTGGCACAAGCTGGGGAGCAGACGAAGGCATACTAAAGAAACTGTACACTGGAAGAGTGAGACCAGTTCTCGAGTATGGCATCGCGGCATGGACAACAGCAGCGAAGGCGAACTTCGATAAAGTTAACAAACTTCAAAACCAAGCCATGAGAATCATAACAGGTGGCATGAAGTCAACGCCAATTGTAGAACTTGAAAAGATTACAAAACTGCAATCCATGACCGACAGAAGAGACTGCAGAGCCCAGCTGCAGTCAGAGAAACTCCGAAGACTGACGGACCATCCAATGTACCAGAGGCTAAACAATTTGGGAACTGGGAAACTAAAGCGGAGAAACTTTGCAGAAATAGCCAAAGCAAAGATGCACTAAGATCCCATAAACGCACTAACAACACCAAAACCCATCACTACTGTACGAAAACCTACTTGGAGGCAGGATATATTTCCAGAGGTGGTAGAAAATATACCAGGTATTGCAAACAAAAACTGCCAGACCGAAAAAGAAAGGAGAGACACTACCCTAAGCTTCATAACGAAAAGCTACCCAAGCATGGACTGGACCCATGCATACACCGACGGTTCTGTAACAGACACTACACAGAACGGAGGGGCAGGAGCATTCCTGAACCTACCAAATGGCAGAAAAATAACACTGTCATTTGCTACTGGTAAGTACACAAGCAATTTCAGAGCGGAGGCAGAGGCACTGAGGGCGGCAGTGGAAGAAATAGCAACACACAGTGAAAATGAGAGCCACATAGTCTTGCTGACAGATGCTCTCGCCGTAGTCACAGCGCTAAAAAGCCAGAAAAACACTGAGCTTAATGACTTAAGAGCAGCACTCTGCAAACTGTGCCAGCTGTCCGCACCAAAAAGGGTAGTGGTACAGTGGGTTCCGTCACACTGCAACATCCAAGGCAACGAGGAGGCAGACAGACTGGCAAAAGAAGGTGCAAGGCTACCACAAACAGATACCAGTATGACGTACGAAGAGTCAAAACGGCTTATCAAAGCCAGGTACATTACCAAATGGGAAACCGAACATACTGGTTACACCAAAAACGATGCCTATTACCAGTTGAACCGAAGAGAGCAGGTCGTTGTCTTCAGACTTCGCACTGGCCACAATAGACTGAGGTACCACCTATTCAACAAATTGAAAATAGGGTGTACCGACGAATGCCCGTGCGGTACTGGTAAAATGACCACTGAACATCTGCTGCAGAACTGCCCGACATACGGGGATCAGAGAGAGCAGATGTGGCCATTGCCAGTGGAACTGCAAGACAAGCTCTATGGTAGTGGCGAGAGTCTCAGGATGACCGCCGCTTTTTTCGAAAAAATAATGGTTACTGTCTGACTGTGTACGCAGAAGAAGAAGAAGAAGAATTACTTTCGGCTGTCAGCATAGATTATACTGCTAATTTAAATGCTTCTGCCTCTGCTCTGAAATTATTTGAGAAGTTGTGGTTTCCCTATTTTATCCTCAGTCCCAACTTCTGTTTCAATTGAAGGCACATGCTATTTAAAGAACATTAAGACAGACTAGGCTCATAATCATGAAGTCATTCAGTCTTCAGACTAGTTTGTAAATTATGCCTTTTCACTTCTGCCCGTCATCTGGGGCTGTCTTCAGCTCAACATGTCTTCATCATCATGTCTTCAGCTCAACATGTCTTCAGCTCAACATGTCTACAGCTCAACATGTCTTCAGCTCAACATGTCTTCATCATCATGCTTGTGTCACAAATGTATGTTTTGGCCTGACACTTCCTCGCTTTCCTTGTGTTTTGTGTTCCAAGACTTTCTTCACTGGGCCTTCTTCCATGACGTAGGTTGTAGCTCGACCAGACCGGTCGTTGTTATTTGTGTCTTTGAAAGCAGTTCTCTTTGTTCTCCCACTTCCGCAAACACCCTTTCGTTTGATTTCATCTCTGTCCAGCTAACTTTATTCATCTTTCTTTGACATTACATCTGAAAATCCTCCAAATATTTATCTCCTCTCTTATTTAGTATCCTCATGGCTGGAGAATCGCATACAATATAGCGATACGATTACACGTGCATAATTATAAAACATAGATAAACATCAATCTGAAACAGAAAAATATATAGATGTTGGTATTTTATACCAGTAATATCACAGTGTAACCCACCCGGAGGGCCACAAGAAGTCAAAGAAATGGACTTGGACAACAATAATACAAAGCACACGACACGACGAGCCCTGCAGCGTCAGTTTCAATGGGCCATATGGCGCCCACAATTATGCTTACATCATCACCATGTAGCATGCCCTTTATAGAACGTCGCTCCCATCACAGTCTGTCTAAAAGAATATATTTCCCGTGCCAAAACTCTAGCCTCTGACACAGTCATACCCAAGCATTCCTGGATATCTTGGTGCCATCGTCTTTTTGGTCTACCCCTGACTTTTTTGCCTGGCACCATACCTTCCATCACTGTTCTCTGAAGACCGTTGTGTCTCTTAATGTGACCAAAGTATTTACATTTTCTGGCCATAATGGTATTGATAAACCAGTTCTCCACAGGAAAAAACACAGGCTCTCAAGACTTTCACTTTTATCATTTTGTTGGTGCTCTGCCATAAGTTCTTCAGGCTGTTCAGTCTCTGCATTGCCATCGCTATTATTCTTCTGATTTCTTTCGAGCAGTCGCTATTCTTGTCAATTCTGGAGCCCAGATATTCAAAATGTGTGACCTGATCTATTTCCTCACCGTTTACTGTAAATTTCTGTTGACATTGTGTTTTGTCGATGGTCATTATTTCTTTTTTGTTTATGTTTATAAACAGGTTTTGATCTTTACTGCGTCCATTTACAGCTGAAATTAGCTGCTCTAGCCCTTCTGCACTTCTAGATAGTGCCTATATACGTATTCGATAAAAAACCGTTTATATATTTTACTTATATATATTTTATTATATTTTGGGGATTCCGTGGCGAAGTGGTTAAGCCGTCGGCCTCGGGATCAGGTGGTGTAGGTTCGATTTCGGACTCCGTCGTCTTTTCACGGGTGCTTGATACGGAGTCCCCTGCATCTTGTAGTCGCCCCCAAGTCGTCTTGTCTTTGTGTACTCGCCACTGGGGTCGGGTGGCACGAGACGAGAGAGTGAGGATAAAAAGGATAAAAATCGTTACTAAAAAAAAGCGCTAGCACAATAGATGATGCCATCATCGTCTACGATGGAAGGCCTTTGCCTTTGCTTGATACTATATTTTTACATTACTTGAAATACAAAATGTGTGAACTTATAATTCATCACAGCATTTCTTTTATCTCTTATATAGATGTTCTTAAAATATTTGGTATGCGTTTTCTATGTTTTGATCGCCATGTATCTCTTATCACAACATTTCAATGTATTATGTTTGAGTTGAATGCCCTTCTTCACAAAGTATTAGTGCAGGCGATATCACACTGTGATGATACTCAAAATACAGGTCATGTGATAACACGTGGTTGGATGAGAGTACGATGTATGATGACGAGAATACACGAGACAGAACGTCAAGGTTATTAAGGAAATAAATATAATTGTTTCAAGGACAAACTATATCACAACTAGCGAGGTTTGGGACAATTCGTCAAGTTTATTAAGGAAATAAATATAATTGTTTGAAGGACAAACTATATCACAACTAGCGAGGTTTGGGACAATTCGTCAAGTTTATTAAGGAAATAAATATAATTGTTTGAAGGACAAACTATATCACAACTAGCGAGGTTTGGGACAATTCGTCAAGTTTATTAAGGAAATAAATATAATTGTTTGAAGGACAAACTATATCACAACTAGCGAGGTTTGGGACAATTCGTCAAGTTTATTAAGGAAATAAATATAATTGTTTGAAGGACAAACTATATCACAACTAGCGAGGTTTGGGACAATTCGTCAAGTTTATTAAGGAAATAAATATAATTGTTTGAAGGACAAACTATATCACAACTAGCGAGGTTTGGGACAATTCGTCAAGTTTATTAAGGAAATAAATATAATTGTTTGAAGGACAAACTATATCACAACTAGCGAGGTTTGGGACAATTCGTCAAGTTTATTAAGGAAATAAATATAATTGTTTGAAGGACAAACTATATCACAACTAGCGAGGTTTGGGACAATTCGTCAAGTTTATTAAGGAAACAATTATAATTGTTTGAAGGACAAACTATATCAAAACTAGCGAGGTTTGAGACAGATCGTCAAGTTTATTAAGGAAATAAATATAATTGTTTGAAGGACAAGCTGCATACTAACTAACATGTGATGCATGAGAAATACCGTCAATTTTATGAAGAAAAAAAATTAATATAATTATTTGAAGGGCACATTTTATAATAACCATTGAGGCTTGAAACAGAACGCCAACTTTATAAGAAAAATAAATATATTGGTTAGAAGGACAAATTATAAATTAACCAGCGAGTTTTGATACAGACCACCAAGTTTATGAGAACAATAAATATGATTGTTTGAAGGACAAATTGTATAATAACCAGTGAGGTTTTGGGGCCGCCAAGTTTAAGGAGGACGTTGCATTCCTTTTTTTGCTCCAATGTCAAAAACAGGCCACGACTAGCCTCTTTTCTAGTAAGATAGTTTTAAAAACATTTGTAATCATTCCCGTGTCAGCTGCAGTATAGAGCTTAGGTAATTTTGGTAGGTGGTCCCTTCCATGAAGGTTGTACCAGAGTTTTTACTATGACTGATTCAGTCAATCGGACCTGTCGTTCCTCTCACCTGCATTCGTGGGTCTAGGCTGCTCTTACTCTCTCTCTCTCTACCGGTGTAATCATTTAATAGTATTTCACGCTCACATCCACTTCTCTTCGAAATTGTAGGTCTACCTTTGTTTCACTTTTCCTGTGGATTCCATGTGAGGGTCTTTCGGATGCTGCCTTGCTGATCGTATGTCCTAAACCAGCACCATTTTTGTCCTCTTAACTTGTTGTACCAGTTATTGACTCCTTTTTCATCAGCTTCAACCATGTCTTGTTCTGAAGTGGAGCAGGAATAATTGGTCCGCTCGACCAAGGCAGTGATTGACGACTCTTATTTCGTCGACTTTCAGTTTGGCTTGGATAAGATTCTTCTTTACCTGGAAGTTGATTGTTGATTATGCTCTTTATTCTTCGTAGGCATACTTGACCGAAGGACGGAGGTCTTTATTTTATGGTATTAGTCGTTCTCCATGGTTTCGCTTCATGCAACAGCATGGACTTGACACTGGCGATGAGTCTTCTAGTGTCTGATTATAATAGAAATCTTTTTTGCATGATGAGTCTGCTAGCTTCAAACACAACCCTCCTTAGTCGCCTTCCACATGCTAGGAAAGTGACAGTGGCTCTTTTTTTCCATTCTGGTTACCACTCAGGTGTTATGATGAAAATAGATGTAACGTATTAGGAATAACCTTTATGATGTCGTGGTAAGCAAACTCATAATGGAACTAGATGTCGACCTCAGAACGATAGACGATGAAGTGGTTTGCAAGGAGAGATCGATTCATCTCGAGCTAAACGTCAGCAAGCAAAAAACTGGGTGGGAGTTTGCTCTTTTTCTCCAAATTGAAACCCCTTGTTTCTGTTAGGAACAGTTGTTATGTCGGTGTCCAGACCTCAGACACGAGTCCGATATGTTCAACATGGCAACTTAAAGTGACATCCTTCATAGCGAGCTGTATCCGAGGACAATCACGTGACAGGAAGTATGTATTTGTGACATCAACAAGCACGTGATATTAGAATGGTAGACTCATGTATCAGACACTTCTATAGAGAAGGAAGTGTTAGAAACGTCATTGTATTATTTATTTATTGCACTATTTATTTACAGTACTATTTATTCATTGTACTATTTATTTACAGTACTGTTTATTTATTGTACTATACATTTATTGTACTATTTATTTATTGTACTATTTATTTATTGTACTATTTATTTACAGTACTATTTATTCATTGCACTATTTACTGCACTATTTATTCATTGTACTATTTATTCCTAGTACTATTTATTTGCAGTACTATTTATTTGCAGTACTATTTATTCACTACACTATACTATTTAAACCTCTGCATCTCGTAGTCGCCATCTAGTCGTTCTGTCCTTGACTTGCCACTGGGGTCGGGCGGCTCGAGACGAAAGAGTGAGGATACCAAGTATAACAGTTAATCCTTACTAAAAATAGCGCTAGAAATAAATGATGCCATCACCGTCTACAATGGACGGCTGACTTTGCATTTTACAAAAATGTACTTATAGTACTATTCAATTCATTGTACTGTTTGTTCATTGCACTATTTATTTACAGTACTATTTATTCACTGCACTATATATTCATTGTGCTATTTATTCATTGTACTATTAATTAAAAAGTAAAGTGAACAATTGTTACGTGCATTCATCTTTACTGTGATGTGTAGAAACATAGTCAATGCAATAGCGATTGGAGGAGTGAATCTCGTTCGCCACGTTTTTTTATTACGTCTACACATGAAGGCTAGATCTCCGAATACGTGTTGATGTAGTGGAGAGTTCTCTATGGCTTCCTATCAGGTTCGTGTGAAGATTCGTGTCCACGAGTCAGGGCTCAGTGCGCAGTTGCCTAAGCATATAACGGTCTTGCAGGATATGTTCGGTTATGCCTGTTGCTTGCCCACACGCATACATGGGTGATGGAGCCAATTTTAGCTTGTGTACGTGACAGTTAAATTTGGTATGTCCTGTTCTGATGCGAAGCAGGATCACTTGCTCCGCTCGACCAAGGCAGTGATTGGCGATTCTTGTTTGGCCGAATTTCAGTTTGGGTTGCATAAGAGTCTTCTTAACCTGGGAGTTGATTGTTCTGTTTTGGTCTCGTTTTGCCCCCTTCTTTGTTCATCTGGTCACTGTCTAATTTCCTGGTATGCCACAGTGCGATGGTATCATCCGTAGCATTATAACTCTCATGGTTATTAGTTCAAGGTTAGTGACTTTACTTCATCTGAGTAGTTTGAACACCATTTTACAGTGGATGAACTTGTGGTTTCGTTTTCGTTATCTGGGTAAACAAACAGGACTCCTGCACCTCCTTTCTACACTGCTCTCGTTGCTGATCCATAAGTGTATACCTAGATTCATGATTCTCTGTCCCGTAGTTCTTCGATCAATTAGCATGCTGCTGTTTTCTTTTGAAGAGCATTTTGTTTTTTCTGGGGCTCGTGGTAGTTACGGATGTTTTAATGCTCAGATGTTGGTGTTGTTCACATGGGTTGGAACAGAGTATTGCATTTACCTTTTTAGTGGTATCTTCATCCTTATCTGTTCTGATTAATTTGTTTGACCAATATACTGCACCATCACCTTTTTGGTTCTATATACTCTCGATTCGTATTTATCCTTAACTTTGTTTCACAGTGTGACGAGTGTGTAAATAATTTATGCAAGGATTTATGTAATAGAGACGGATAAAATGGTCGTGTTGGATAGGCCTCAGACTATTATGAAGTGGTGTAGACAGTTTTATAATTGACTGTCTTTCTTTCAATTTTAATTATTCAACAACATTTAACAGGCTGTCCATTTACAGCTGTGGCGACTGGAGTGTGTCGCTCTAATAATAACAATAGTTTTTTTTAAAGAGGCCTGATAAAATTGTAGTTTACGGTTGTTGTTGTTTGAGAATTACCATAATGACTAGGCTACTCTCTTGAGCGTCTTGAAAAGGGCGTTAATTCACGGGTTGCAGTAGCTGTCCTTACATTTCGAGGTGTGCTGATGATGGTAGACCAGGGGTCATCCAGGCGGTTGTGCTATGCATGGTTTCATCTGCGTATCACTCACTACTACGAGAATCGTATTAAAGGGTAGAAGTTACGTTTTATTCGTAATATCCCAAAGAAAATGAGCGACATAGTTGTTGTGGTTGACAACATTACAGGAAGTTCTTCAGCAGACTTAACCGATGGTCGGGTATCAGCTGTTAGAAGCTTAAGTTTACTAAGCCCCAGCCTGTGTCAGGTGGGGTGGGGTTGGTTTGGCCGGTTCTCTTTCTCGCTGCCTTTTTTCTCTAACCGGAAAACAAGTACATCTTTACACCTGGGTCGACTGGAGAGTGACAGTTGTAGTAAAGTCTGAAATTTTAAGTGAAGTTCTTTTTCAAACACAAGAAGGCACTTAATCGTCATCAAGGTTTTTGCTATTTGAATGGCTTGATGGCTAATCGCAGAAATTTGAGAAAACTGTATTCTAAATGCTTGTTTTCCAAAGGGACATGTACCTTTTCCGACACCAATTACCGGCTCTATCTAGTCGACCAAGCTAAAATGAATACCTGGCTTTCTGTGACGGTGATGGTACAGCATCGAAGAATGAAAATGGCTCCCATACGCTACAAACAAGCTGAGTCTTAGTACAACATAGTCTCTAACACTTCAGCTCCGACAACAATTGCTGCTCTATAACTTCCTTTACCAGTACAGAAACGGCCTTTACATGCTTTGACAGGCGACTACAAGTAAAGGATGCCCACTAATTAGCGAGCATCACATGGGAATATTTTAAGACTCGTCATGGGCCTAAGATGCAGCACAGGGAAAGTCAACGACTCATACCTGGCTACTTGCTTCATGGCCATAGGACCACAGCTGACCAAGACCCTGTTCCATCTCCAAGCGGCGGCCCTGGAAACAGACTGCACTAGTGTAGTCTGGCGAATAGAATAGGGATAACAGTGGGAAAACGAACCTGCAATTCAAAAAAAAAGTTAGCTGAAATCGGATGATGGGTGGAGATATCGCGTATTCGCTGTGAACTACGATACGATACAACGTCTGAAGAAGAAGAAGAAGTATAAAAAAAAGAAGAAGCAGAAAAAGAAGAAGAAGAAGAAGAAGAAGAAGAAATGAGTACCTGACTGTCTGTTAGGGAGAGTAAAACAAAAATAAGCTGAGCCCTAGGACAACAAATTGTTTAAGAATTCATCTCCGACATCAGTGACTTACGGCTTAAATAAGCTGTGTTGCACTGTTAGTGACCTCTAAAAGACATGCTTCCATAGGTTACTGAAGGAAAGTGATGACCAAATATCAGCCAGTGCCACAGCAAGACCACGTTGGGAAGGTTCTACTTTCTTTTCGTCGAAACCTGATCGATTAGTCTCAATGGGTTGTGTTTATTTTAACTATAAAGATGAATAGCCATAAAGGACAGAAGTATGAAAATATTTCCTTATCAATGACACACACGCGCAATCACTATTGCGATTGGTTGCAATACACGAGAAAAGGGGTCAATAATAGCGTCACTACAGTACTTGACAATAAGCGATAACCAATACAGTGTTCAACAATAACCGGTAACCAATTCAGTGATCGATAATAACCGATAATCGCTACAGTGCTCGACGATAACCAATAACCACTACAGTACTCGATGACAGCCGTTAGCCACTATAGTACTCGATAATAACGAACAACCACTAGAACACGATTATATACTACAGTGTCAAAAAACTGTCTAACGACCACTGCAACGCAACCAATGTGATGTCGTAAATTCAATAAGTACTATTTATGATATGTCATACAGTAACTACAGTACTTTTAATATATCAATCTGCAGACACGAAAGTACTATTAATATTTCGCTCTACAGACACTAAAGTAATATTCATATTTCACTCTGCAGACACAAAAGTACTAAAAATATTACGCTCTACAGACACTACAGTACTATTAATATTACGCTCTGCAGACACGAAAGTACTATTAATGTTACGCTCTACAGACACTAAAGTACTGTCACATGCCACATTCATTAAAGTACTGTTATTGTGTGTTCTAACGGTCATTTCAAAGACATTAATAGTATACACTAACACTTACTACAGTGCTACTAATGGCATATCTACCATTTACTACAGTACAGTCAGTATTACGTCATAGTCACTATAGCACATTCAATGCTACATCTTACATTCACTCAAAGTAGCTAATGGTACACCCTACTGTAACAACGGTGCTTTTAATCTTACATCATATATACATTATAGTGCTATAGTCTTACACCTTACAGCCACTCTGGTGCTAAAGTCTTACACCTTACATACACTACGGTGCTATAGTCTTACACCTTACAGATACTACGGTGCGTTTAATCTTAAACCATTCATAAAATACGGTTCTATTAATCTTGCACCATACATACACAACAGTGCTATTGGTCAGACAAAATGCATACACTACGCTGATATAGATAGTACGCCTTAAAAGCACTAATGTACTGTTAATCTTGCACCTTACAGACAATATGGCGCTAATAATCTTGCACTTTATTTACATTTTGATGCCATTATTCTTACACATTGCACACATTATAATGCTACTAATCTTACAACTTAGAGACATCATAATGATTTTAGTCTTACAGCTTACAGACACAAACATCATTAATGTTATAAGCATGTGTATAATTTAAAAGCAGTAATCTTCCAACAACCCCCAAAGAATTACGGATTTCTAAATTCCATGAATCACAAATGGTGAGATATTTCATGAGTTTTCTATTCTGTTGGCTACTCATAAAATCAAAGTTGTAGAATTCAGATGAGTTAGAGAGCCTTCTACAAAACAGGTATTTGCGTGATGGCTATGCAATACAATAGGATATCAAATAGCCACTTCACTACAAGGTGATTAACCTCACAAAGTATTTCCACAATTAAACCCTGATGCCTTTGTGAAACAAATCCAAATTCGTACGAAGAAAGAAACAATGGTTGACCCCAACCAAGACACGCGTTGTCATCTACAGGTAGGTTGTCATTTAAGCCAGGTGATAGTTTTATCAGTCTCCTCACCGTGTCGCAACACGCGAGCATGAGAGAAGAAGGAGAGAAAGATTACGGCCCATGTTCGCGACGGTGGCATGTTAGACGACGCATGTCAGTGACAGCTACCGGATGTACGAAAAGCGACGATATTGTGGCGATTAGTATTTTCAAGATGGCGTCTCGGCAAGGGCAGACGTCTGTGAGTGAAGTTTAAATGTGGTTGGAGTGAGAGATGGAGGTAATAATTTCGGGAATGGTGACGTATATGAGTGGTTTAGTGATGAGAATAAAGGAGTGAGTGATAGAGTGATGTATTTCGGTTGTGAGGAGTAGGTGACTATCTGAGGGAGGAACTGAATGGGTGAGTGAATAATTAAATGCGTATAACTGACTGAGTGGGTAAATGATTGGGTGGAATGAGTTAGTGTGTTATTAACTTTGTGAGAAGTGATTGAGGGAGGGGGGGGGGGGGGGGGTGGGTAAATGAGTGGGTGGAATGAGTTGGTGTGTTATTAACTTTTTGAGAGAGTGATTGAGGGGGTAAATGAGTGGGTGGAATGAGTTAGTATGTTATTAACTTTGTGAGATAGTGATTGAGGGGGTAAATGAGTGGGTGGAATGAGTTAGTGTGTTATTAACTTTTTGAGAGAGTAATTGAGGGGGTAAATGAGTGGGTGGAATGAGTTAGTGTGTTATTAACTTTTTGAGAGAGTGATTGAGGTGGTAAATGAGTGGGTGGAATGAGTTAGTGTGTTATTAACTTTTTGAGAGAGTGATTGAGGTGGTAAATGAGTGGGTGGAATGAGTTAATGTGTTATTAACTTTTTGAGAGAGTGATTGAGGTGGTAAATGAGTGGGTGGAATGAGTTAGTGTGTTATTAACTTTTTGAGAGAGTGATTGAGGTGGTAAATGAGTGGGTGGAATGAGTTAGTGTGTTATTAACTTTGTGAGAGAGTGATTGAGGTTTTAAGCATCCGACTGATTACCTTAGTTGGTGAATGAGCCAGTGAATCATTTAGTTTATGAGAATGTGGGTGTTTAACTTAGTGAGTGATTGATGGAATGCATTTAGTTATTAAATCAATGTTTTGTGAATAAGTGATTAAGTTAAGTTTAGTTCAGTTCTGAACCAAACTTAATCACTTATTAAGTAGTTGATTGACTGAGAGAGTAACTGAATAGGTGAGTTATTCCATAAGGTGTCTGAATGAGTAAGTAAGTGAGTTTATGTGTGTGACTGAGTGAGTTACATAGTTTGTGAGAGAGTAATAAAGTAGATTAAGCGAATGTGCAACCAAGTTATTAGGGAGTTAGTTTTGTTTGTTTGTGACTTATTAAAGGAAAACGTAACTGACTAATCGATGAAATAACTGAGTAAGTGAATGAGTTTTTGTTCTTTGAGAGTGAGTGAGAGAAATAATGAGTCAGTAAGAGGTTTGAGTGAGGGAGTAATTGAGTAGATCAGTGGAGATGTGAGTGATTTACTGACTGAATGAGGAAAATGAATGAGTGATTGACAGCGTTGATAAATGATGCAATGAATGAGTGATAGATCAAGGAACAGGTGATGGATACAAGTTGACACTGAGATTTGATAGAACAAATGTAATAGTCCGGCTCACTTTCAATATCCCACTACAATAGTCGGGCTTACTCTGAATATCTCACTACAATAGCACGGCTTTCTCCCAATATCTCGCTACAATAGTCCGGCTCACTTGCAATATCTCACTACAATAGCACGACTTTCTCTCAATATCTCACTACAACAGGCCGGCTAGCCCCGAATAACTCATTACACTATTCGGACTATTTCCTATCTCACTACAAAACCCCCGACTTTCGCCTATTATCTCACTACAGTAATCCGTCTAACTTGCACTAACTACAATAGTCTTGCTATGTCCCAATATCTCACTACAATAAATAACCAATCTCCCATCTCACGACTATCTTCCATATCACTACAATAGCCCAATTATATCCCACTATCTCATTTCAATAGCTAGATATCTCAAAATATCTTACTACAATAGTCGGGTTATCTCCAAAGATCACTACAATATTCCTGCTTTATTCCATCATCTTCTGTATTTGGAAACAATGGCTCCCAAAATATGCAATCGGTGTTACCCATTTTAATATATGTCGCAACAATGGGGCAGCCATCTTCCAACAAGTCACAACATTGGCTCAGCCATATCCAAACATGACGCAAGAATAGGACATTCACCTTCCAAAAGTTACTCTCTAGAGATATTAGTCTGGCACGTGATTCTCTTAGCGGCATATTTACTTTAACATGTCGTTAATTCTCTAACATCTCGTTTATTTTCTAACATCTCTTTTATTTTCTAACATCTTGTTAACTTTCGAACATCACGTTTATTCTCTAACATCTTGTTTATTTTTTAACATCTTGTTAACCCTCAAACATCTCGTTTATTCTCTAACATCTCGTTTATTCTCTAACATCGCTCATCTTCACTAACCTCTAATTTATTCTGTAATTAATCTCGTTTTTCTCAAAACATCTAATTTATTCCTTCCCATTTCGCTCATTCTCTAACACGTCCTTTTTTCTACAAAATCCCAACTTTTCCTAACATCTCGCGAGGTGACTCCAAACTCTCGCAGCTGTGTTATCTTGTGTTTGAAGACGACAAAAGCTGAACTCTCGAAATAAATCGTCAGGTGTCACGTGTCCAGCAAACAAGCTAAAAATAGCTCGGGCAAAAGTGAACATTTCCATAATCTAGATTACTCTCTGAGATTATTATAATTTACGGGTCGTGGTTATTTGTGGAAGCTTGCAAGTTCGGAGGGATGTTACTGCGAGATGGGGAGAAAGGAGAGAACGTTTATGCCAGCAGTGGAGGTAAGATATATCATTCCTCAGGTGAGTGTTGGTGTGAAGACTTGATCGATCGTTTCTAAATGAAATGGTCAGGTGAGGATGATCATTACAGGAGTTGTCATCATTGCGTGTAGGAAAGAGAGGGAGGAATGGAGGAGCGTAGGAAGGTAGAAAAGGCAGTTTTTTAAAGGGAATTAAATCAAAGCGGAGATATGCAAAAAGATAAAGTAGACGTGAGATCCGTTGTGATAAGGAACGAAGAGAGGATGAGAGATAGAAGAACAGACTTTACTTTGATGGGGGGGGGGGGGGATCACCTTAGCTCTTGGTGATTATAGTTAAAAGGGCTGTGGAAGGGGGGGGGGCGGTGGTGCCACTCGAGGCTTTTTTTTCTACACTGTAAAATGTATCTGGCCTATCCTCGACCACAGAGGAGAGAAGGAAGAGAGGAGATCACGAGGTGAGTGAGACCGTGCCTAAGATGAATGGAGAAATAAAGAGCGCTACAGTTTTGAGGGAAGAGAGGGGCTGAATGAGGGGTACTAATGTTGAGACTAGTTGAGAATAGAGACCGTTTATGGTCTGAACATTCTGCAACGATATCAGATATGAATATTAGTGACCTATTAATTCCACATATATATTTATATGTACAGGAGGTACAGTAATTAAGTAACATCAATTTTATTATGAAGTGCATGAAAGAGGTCGTGGAAAGGAAACACTTAATTCAGCACACACCATTGCTTTTTAGCAATACTCCATGAAGGAATTATGGCGATCAAGGAGTAAGCGCATGCGCAATATAGCTTATAACATGACTTCGCCCAAATGTCGACTTGCACCTTCGAAGAACTACGAAGCGGTATTCGTGATGTTTTTTGTGTTTGTGGTTAGGCTGTGAGACCTTCTGAAATCTATAGAAGTGTGGAGACAGTTGTTGGAGTCAAAGGACAGTATATCTTCTTCTTCTTCTTCGTACGCTGTCAGACGTCAATCTGTATTTTTTTCGAAAAAAGCAGCGGTCATCCTGAGGCTGTCGACACTGCCATAGAGCTTGTCTAGTGTTGCCAATGGTGATGGCCACATGTGCTTTCTCTGATCCTCGTATGTCGGGCAGTTTTGCAGAAATTGTTCAGCGGTCATTTGCCCGGTACCACACGTGCGTTCGTCAGTTCAATTTATTGAATAGGTGGTACCTCAGTCTATTGTGGCCCGTGCGGAGTCTGAAGACCACGACCTGCTCTCTTCTGTTCAACTGGTAATAGGCATCGTTTTTGGTGAAGCCAGTATGTTCTGTTTCCCATTTGGTCATGTATCTGGCTTTGATTATCCTTTTTGACTCTCCGTAGGTCACACTAGTATCTGGTTGTGGTAGTCTTGTACCGTCTTTTGCCAGTCTGTCTGCCTCCTCGTTGCCTTGGATGTTACAGTGGGATTGAACCCACTGTACCACTACTTTTTTTGGTGCGGACTGCTGGCATAGTTGACAGAGTACTGCTCTTAAATCTTTAAGTTCAGTATTAAAGAGCAGTATATGAATGCGCAGAAAGACGTACAAAGAGTCAAAACGGCTTATCAAAGCCAGATACATGACCAAATGGGAAACCGAACATACTGGTTACACCAAAAACGATGCCTATTACCAGTTGAACCGAAGAGAGCAGGTCGTCGTCTTCAGACTTCGCACTGGCCACAATAGACTGAGGTACCACCTATTCAACAAATTGAAGATAGGTGGTACCGACGAATGCCCGTGCGGTACTGGTAAAATGACCGCTGAACATCTGCTGCAGAACTGCCCGACATACGAGGATCAGAGAGAGCAGATGTGGCCATCACCAGTGGAATTGCAAGACAAGCTCTATGGCAGTGGCGACAGCCTCAGGATGACCACCGCTTTTTCGAAAAAATAATGGTTACTGTCTGACAGCGTACGCAGAAGAAGAAGAAGAAGAAGAAGAAGAATGCGCAGAAAGATTTCAAAACGGAAGACAAAACGTCGTTGAAGATCCACGGCGTGAGAGACCAGCAAGCATGTGGTGAAACAGCAGATTGACTGTAACAACAAGCGAGCCACTATTTATGAAATAGACGTCGATTTCAACGTGAATAAAAGTGTTGTCAACAAAATAGTCCATGATGACCTTAGTTACAGGAAAGTGTGTAGCAGATGGGTCCCAAGGCAGCTGACGATGATATAATGGAGGTCAGACAAGCTTGGATACAAGTCACAATAAAATACTTTTTTTTTCTAGAGAGCATCCACAAGCTAGTGGACATGGAGATAAAGTGTGTTGGACATCCACAAGTCAGTGGACAGAAAGGGGTGATGGGGGGGAGTATTTTGGACATTCACAACCTAGTGAACAGAGGGGGGGGGGAGGGAAAGTATGTTAGACAATCACAAGCTAGTGGATAGAAGGGAGGAAGTGTGTTGGACATCCCCAAGTTAGTCGACGGGTGGAGGGGGGGGGGGGGGGAGGGAGGAAAAAGTTGAACGTCCACAAGCTAGTGGACAGATGAGAAATTATGTTGGATATCCACAAATTAGTGGACGGGGGAGGGGGGGGGGGAGGGGAAGTATGTTGGACAGGGTGAGAAAGTGTGTTGAATATCCACAAGCTAACGAGACAGGTGAGAAAGTGTGTTGGACATCCACAAGTTAGTGGACAGGGAGGGGAGGGGGGGGGGGGGGGAGAGAAATTGTGTTGGACATCCACAAGCTGGTGAGACAGGGGAGAAAGCATGTTGGACATCCACAAGCTAGTGAGACAGGGGGGGGGGGGGAGAAAGCATGTTGGACATCCACAAGCTAGTGAGACTTGGGGAAAAAGTGTGTTGGACACCCACAAGCTAGAGGCATGTGAGGACAAAGTGTGTTGGACATTCATAAGCTAGTGAGACAGGAAGGGGGGGGGGGGAGTGTGTTGGACTTCCACAAGATAGTTAGACTTAGGGAGAAAGTGTGTTGGACATCCACAAGCTGGTGAGACAGGGGGAGAAAGTGTGTTGGACATCCACAAGCTGGTGAGACAGGGGGAGAAAGTGTGTTGGACATCCACAAGCTAGTGAGACAGAGGGAGAAAGTGTGTTGGACATCCACAAGTTAGAGGACAGGGGGGGGAGGGGGAAGAAAGTGTTGGACATCAACAAGCTAGTGAGACAGGGAAGGGGGGGGGGAGAAAGTCTGTTGGACATCCACAAGCTAGAGGAAAGGGGGAGGGGAGGGGGAAGAAAGTGTGTTGGACATCCGCAAGCTGGTGAACAGGGGGTGGGGGGGGGTGTGTTGGACATCCATAGGCTAGTGAGACATCGAGAGAAACTGTGTTGGACACCCACAAGCTAGTGAGACATCGGGAGAAACTGTGTTGGACTTTCACAAGCTAGTGAGACATGGACGGAGGGGGGGGGGGGAGAAAGTGTGTTGGACATCCACAAGCTAGTGGACATGGACGGAGGGGGGGGGGGAGAAAGTGTGTTGGACATCCACAAGCTAGTGAGACAGGGGGAGAAAGTGTGTTGGACATCCACAAGCTAGTGAGACAGGGGGAGAAAGTGTGTTGGACATCCACAAGCTAGTGGACAGGGAGGGAGGGGAGAGGAGAAGTTTGTTGGGCATCCACAAGCTGGTGAGACAGGGGGAGAAAGTGTGTTGGACATCCACAAGCTAGTGTACAGGGAGGGACGGAGGGGGGGGGGGAGAAACTGGGTTGGACATCCACAAGCTAGTGAGACAGGGGGAGAAAGTGTGTTGGACATCCACAAGCTAGTGGACAGAGTCAGAAAGTGTGTTATCCGGCAGGAGAACTATTTAGAAAAATAAGACACACAAAATGCCTGGTTGCACTCTTTTGTAAATATGTTTTAAATATCATTGCTGTTACTTAATGACGGTCCCTCGTGTACACACACGCATATGTGTGCCTTGAATGGGTACTATGGCGTTGTGATTATGACATGTGTGATTTTAAAATAGATGAACTATTCTAAGATTCACTGATGACATAATACTTCTCACAGAGACAACCTTTGCAGCAACAAAAATGGTAAAATCGTTAGGCACGGACGAAAGAAATCAGGCCTCATTATTAAATGGGAGGAAATCAAAACTATGTGTACTGGATTTGCAGAGCTGAATCCAGTGATTTTAAACGGAGCACATCTAGAAAACTGCGTAAATGATTTCCAGACCTCAAGCCGGTGATTCTAAAAACGGAGCACCCTACAAGACCTTGCGTAACCGATTCACAGAGCACTCCGTGCTTCTAAATCGAGTGGCCATAGAAGACGTGGACAAATACATCTTTATCGGACGGCTTCTCAACTTGAAAATAACGATTACAGACGGCGAGCAGGTTAGACGACCTCCATATCAATGAAGATGCAGCAACAAGCGTCAGATTATGTGCAGACCTTTACGAATCATTAGTCAAATTGGCACTCTGCTACAGGTACGTAATCTGTTCTCTAGCAAGAGCAATGGGGAAACAACTAAGTACAACACTAGAAACGCTCGATCGACGCCTCATGGGGTTAACACTCATACAACAAATTCAGAAGGGCCCACTCAATTGCAGCATCCGAGAAAAGGTGACAGACATAGCTGGACATATAGTTAGAAGGAACGATGAGCGATGGACTACTGCAACTACCACATGGTACCTATGCAACAAGTGAGACCTCCTGGACTACCACATGGCGAGGTTTGCTAGGAACACGCACCAACATCCGTGATTCCAATTCAAAAGTCATATTAACCCACTGGACAACCGTTGCTCGAGATATAAACAGTTTTTATTCGGAATTAAAATCCGACCCGCACAAAGCTAAGCACTCCTTGTCGAAGAACGAGTCGTTCTAATATATATACATATTTATATATATATATATATATATATATATATATATATATATATATATATATATATATATATATATATATATATATATATTTAAAAAATGTGTGTTCAAATGAAACCGGATTTAACTGCACTAAGTGAACATACG